>OX638133.1:6074324-6463862 GCA_951804985.1 Dryomyza anilis
AAATTGTACTCCGAACGGCTGTTCTTCCCCGAGACACTGTTTGACGCGACACAATTCTTCCTGAGATAATTGATAAATTAAATTATTTAAAATACTTATAATTCTAAACATTTATTGTTTATGGTGAATATAAATTTATATTTTTGCAAAAGAAATGTTCGAAGATTTAAATAAAATATTTTTTAAATGTTACAGATGTATTTGAGTAAATAAAAATCGATTAATAGAATCGAATAAGTAATAGGATTTTCAATTACAGAAAATACGCATACATTTTAAACGATTATTGTTTGTGACACAATTTAAGTATTTGTGTTAAGCAAGAAATATTTACTACAAATGCAAACATTAGGACATAAACAAAAATGCCTTTATTATTAAAGTATCGAAGTGTTTATAAAAAAATGTATTCAAAATAATAAATAAATATGTTTATGTTTGTGGCAAGTATTAAGTTTTAATGGTAAATATTATTTTAGAGCATAATATTCCATAAGTTATAAAAGTGTTTGGTTAATTTTAATAATAGAGTCAAAAGAATTATGAAGTGATTAAATAAGTCGAAATGTTTTATTAATTGTGGCAAGTAGGTATTTGTGGTGAACAACAATTAATAACATATATTAGCAATTTTTGTTATTAGTACTGAAAGTGTTTGATTAATAATCATTTTAGTAATAGATTCAAAACAATGATTAAATGCTTAAATAGCTTCTAATATTTTTCTATATGTGACAAGTATAACATATTTGTGGTAAACAAGATTTAGTGCATATATATTTGCATTAAGTAGTAAATGCGTTTGCCTTATAATAATTGCCTAATAAAATAGAACAAATTACTGCTACTTATGGCAAGTTTTAAGTTTTAATGTTGTCTAAACAAAAAGTACTCACTGCACCTGCTGCTACTTTTGTAGAGTTTTAAATTCTAATATATTTTTTTCCGTTTTATAATCTACTTCATTTCCATCTGTATCATACTTTCTAGTCTCTAGTCTACTATTATATCCGCTAAAGGCTATTTTTTATTCTACTTTTCTATCTGTTTGTACACCCTCTATTACTTCCACGTACAGGCAGCAAAGACGTGCTTGCACAGAAAAATTTATCCAAGAAATAAAGTTAACTTTTCTTTGCTGCGTTCGTGCTGGTACAGTGAGGAGGGCGGAGGTTGAGGAGGGTAATGGGGGGTCTCTAAAGAACAACGACGAAACGGCGTGATCGTGAAGAATGCACGTTGAAATATGCAGGCTAATTGTATTTAATGCGCTTTTTGATTATGCCATGAGGCATAATAAAACTGAATATGCATAAAAAAAAAGAAAATGGCAACAACGTAAATTTGTAAAACATGTCAATAATACGGAATGCCGGATGAGAAGTCATCGGTGTCATGGGTAGTGCAAGCATGCGAAGTGGGAAAATTTAAAATTCATATTTGTTTTATAATTTAGTTTACATTTTAACTGAATTCATTGAATTATATACATTTTTTTTTTCAATACCATTAAATGTCTTCAATAATAATCTTTTAATTTTTGTTTTTAAATATATTTGATTTTAAATATGTTTGTTTAAATATGTTCTACTTGTTCTCAAATTGTTTCTAAGCCACATGATAAACACCGCTGTTGGTCACTCTTTCTGTGTTTGACACTTTGCTGTTATTGTGTTGCTATTGTCGTTGGCATTGTGTTTGTTGCAGCTGTGTTATTGTTGCATACATGTGCAACAGTTTCCGTTTCCGTTTACCGCCGGATGTGCGCTTCAATTGTGCGTTTGATGAGTTTGCATTTCCGCTAAAGTACTCTATGCACACATGACACAGCCATTTGCATTATTTAGAAAAAATTTCAAATTGTTTAATTTCATTTTTTTACCATTATAAAGAAAACTTCATAACAAGAAATTAAGGCGCTATACCAAAACTGTTTTTGACTACGTTTTATCAAATTGACATCTGACACTAATTTATTTTTTTCATTTTATAGTAAATTAAATTGTCTACAATGTTGCATCACTCAATTTATATCGTATGTATCCTAATTTTCTCCACACTCTCTCAAACACAGACAATATTTCGCAGCAATTGCAAGAAAAAATATTGTCGAATTTGTGATCTAAAGGGTTTTTTAACAGGGACGCTACAAAAGTAGAGCGACAGGGACAGCAAACGACACCATATTTCTTGCCGCTATTTTGATATTTCTCTTTAGTAAGGTTTGCCATTTCATGATGGAAAGAAATACGAATGCGATTTTCGGTAGTAAATTTTAATAATTTCGACTCGTTGTTGGCTCGTATATCTTTCCATCATAAAATGGCAAACCTTACTGAAGAGAAATGCCAAAAGAGTGGCAAGAATTATGGCGTCGTTTGCTGTCCCTGTCGCTCTACTATTGTAGCGTCCCTGTTGAAAAACCCTTGAAAAAAACTTTTGTAGCGCTCTTATTGAAAAACCCTTTACTTTTGGAACCGTTTATTTTAAAAACTATAAAAATTTATTTTTTTTCTGTAATGCAGCCATCTACTTCTAGTTTTTGCAATGTAATTATTTTAGAAAATGTTCATACTTTAGAAAGGAAAAATGCTGCAGTAAATTCAATTTTTTTATTATTTTGAAATTATTTTTTTATTTACAAAGATGAACACAAAACTGTTCCGAGAAGGCTCCAGCAAAACTGATTACGTTGGTACTTAGTACACATATTCAATTTTTCAAAACACTAATGAAAATGTTGCCATTTTTTGCCTATTCGGAGTTATTCACATTTCAACGACAGACCATTTATACTAATAATAACAATTTTTGGTTGTATGAGAGGTACCACGTCCACAACACCCAAATATTGATTATTTAATTTTCATACGTTATTAGTCCAACCTTATACTTATTTTTCTGAAAAAGGCACAATTTGAGGTTTTCGCCAGCTGTCGGTACTACCTGCCCCTCTGTGCGACGCCCTGCTTAGAAGATTTGAAGGTTTTAAAAAAAAACTTGACTAATCAGTCGAATTCTTAATGACCACTGCACTGTTTTTATTGAATTTGTCCATAATTAATCTACCTTGAAGTCACTAAAAAATGCGCCAAATTTGACCCCTCTACGATACTTTATTCATCAACCGATTTCTCCGGGACTACTCGACCGATTTTATTGAATTTTTCCACAAATAATATACTACTTCTACTCCTCTATGACGCTGCATTAAGCAGATATCGTCACTGTCATGCCAAAGGGGCGAATGTACATTTTTAAAAATGTTGGGAAATCAAATTTTAAAGTTTGAAGTTCTTTAAAAATTAGTGAAATTTATATTTTTTTCAATTTTTTCTGTTATTTTTGTTTATTTGTCAAATATTATAACGTATGTAAAATATCTTTAGAATTGGACAACCTACTGAATTATAAATACGGATTTTGTGAGACTACATCCTGATCAAAACGCAAATATTTTTGTTTTTTATACTATAACTTTTTATTAGCGCAAGATAAAATAGTAATGTAAAGGCATTAATTGTTTGATTTTAAAGCACCTATATATTGGCATCATTATTAATATTTTGTCAAACATTAATTTGCCATTTGTTATTTGCAGGAAAAATTGATGGCAAAATATTTTTAAATAATGATGCCAATCGGTAGGTGCTTTAAAAAAAAAAAACAATAAATACCTTTACACCACTATTTCATCTTGCACCAATAAAAAATTATAGCAAAAAAACGTATAAATTAAAAATCTTGTCATGTCAAAAGGGCGAATCTTTTCGTTTTTTTGCTATAACTCTTTAATGGTAGTAGATAAAATAGTAATGTAAAGGCAATTATTGTTTGTTTTCAAAGCACCTAACAATCTGCATTATTAATTATAAAAATTTTGCAAAAAAAAAATTTTTGCTAATAACAAATGGCAAATTAATGTTTGGCAAAATATTTTTCATTAATGATGCAGATCGATAGGTGCTTTGAAAACAAACAATAATGACTTTATCCTACTATTTTATCTGATACCAATAAAAAGTTATGCCGAAAAAACAAAAAGATTCGCTCTTTTGGCAAGACAAGATTTTCAATTTTTCAAATTCGTTCTTTTGGTTTTGTCTTTTGTGGCTAGAAATATCCAACAAAATGACACACGATTTTGGCACAGCATACGCAAATGTCAAAAATTGCATATTCACACTTTTGGCATGATAGTGACGATATGAAAGATTTAAGACATTTTATTTTCAAACATCGATTTTGAATTTTCAAAAATTTACGCCAATTTTAACCCCTCTACGACGTCTCGTTTAGAAGATATGAATGTTTAAAATTTTAGTAAAATCGATTCAGAGGTTTAGACGTGATGCTGTAACAAACAAACTGATATCAGTTTTATAGATTTTATTTAGACCAAACCAAATCCATGCATTCTTCAGAATTAAATGAATTTACGCATTCATTCTTTATAATCACTTAATCAGAGATATACCCAAAAAAAGGAATAATGTCTTTGAACTGATAAGAACAAAACTGATGTGAATCGGAATGTATTACAAAGTTTCTTACATTGCCTAACATCAAATTCGTATTAATTTTTTTGTGTTTTTCACTGCCTGACCTAAAAAACACAGTATCGCTGCCACATATGTCGGCCATAAATCTGTTAACGTCGCACTCGTTGACTTTGTGTGAACCACAAACTGATGCAGCGACGGTGGCTGATGTTGCCACAAATAAACATTAAAAAAAAATGCCTGTGTGGCTCGTATTTTAATGGTGCCCACAAATCAAACTGATAACGCAACGCATCAGAAACAGATTTCCTGCCAAGTTGGTATCTTTTGTTCTTTCAAAAAACCTAACCCAGAATAAGCTAACCCAACCCTGCTGACTGCGCGCATTAGAAAAGGGTTTATTTTGCAAATATTTAACATTTATTCAAATTTGTACAACATACAGCTACAGACTGTGCAAATATTCCAAAAAGTCACAATTCTAAATTTGTACAGTAACAATAAAAAAAAAGATTCGTATTACAAACAAAAAATATAAATAAAACAACAATGAAATTAATCTACTAATGTAAAAGGGTTCGTATTTTAAATTAAAAATAAATATGCTCTCTTCAGTTCAGTGGCATAATATTTGTGCATTAATGGAAAATACCAGTCGAAAATTATTCAGTGTTGTAAATTATTCAGTGTTGTAAAAAAAACATCCAAGTCCGCTTTATCAGTAAGGTTTGGTTTTTATTAAAAAGAAACACATTATAAAAAAACAGTTTTTTTATTTAAAGTCTTTGGCGCATAATTGTAGACAATTTAAAGTCAGCTTAAAATGTAAAATCTACTTTTTTTTTAGAAAAATTCCATAAAGAATTTAAAGAAAATAAATAAGTATTTGAAAAATTCTAAAAATACTTTTTACGTACAAAATATTTTTTTTTGATAATTTAGAAAGATAGCTTTGTTCATATAGTTTATAGTTTTTTCTTAATAAATTACAGAATAATTCCGGACGTTCTGTATGAAAATTTGCACTATGATTTTAGGCTAAAAATAATTTTATATCTGAAAATATTAATAATCATTATTACGTAAAGAAAAGTGATGTACGATTCGAATTTTCAAATAAAAATAATAATAATTAAAAACGGTACTACAAATACTAGAAATTGGTTCTCGTTCCTACAAACACATAAAACCTATAAAATTCCATTAAAATTTGCTAATAGGACCGTTCATGATTTAATCTTATATAAAATATTAATATCTACATATCGTCGTTATAGAACTAAAAGTCACCAAATACATTTTCAAAATGCCGACTGATCATTTACAAAATTCTTTATGTGTCTGTCAATTTTTAATCGATGAACTCAATTTTTCTACCACATGATAAGAAAATGTAAATCTATCAATTGATATTTCAACTTTCAAAATGCATCAATTACTTTTTATAATATTAATCAACAAACTCTAAATTTAAGTTTTTCATAAAAATGTATTTGGTGACTTTTCGTTCTACAACGACGATATAAACTCAAAAATAATTGTATAGTATTATGTAGTACTAATATTTCATATCCGCGCTGCGCAACGGTGGTTTTTATTTTTTTGTTTGTTTTGTAACCAATTTTTTAAGCATAGCTCTTCATTTTTTTCCCATTTTTTTATATTATTTTTTTCCCTTTTTTTGTATTTTTTTGATTTTTATTTTTTTATTTAGTTGCTTCTGTTTTCTCTTTCGATTTTATTTTTAAAATTGACTTTTTCTTTTTGTGGATTTGTGTTTTGCTTTTGTTTTTGTGTTTTAAATTTTATTTGTGCGTTTTTGGTTTTTGTATTTTTGATATTTTTTGCGTTTTAGATTTTGTGTATTTTCTTTTCCTTTTGTGTTTTTGCTCCTGTATTATTGCTTTTTTTTTGTTTTGGTTTTGATTTAGATTTTGTGGTTTTTCTTTTTCTCTTATTTTTGTATTTTTCTTTTGCTTTTAATTTTTCTTTTGATACAGTATTTTTGCTTTTGTTTTGAGTCTTTGCTTTTATTTTTCTATTTGAATTTGTTTTTTTTTTGTTTTGCTTTCGTTTCTGCGTTTTTGGTTATGGTGTTTTTGCGATTTGACTTTGTGTTTCTATTTCTATTTTATGTTTTTGTTTTTATTTTGTGAAATTGATTTTGTTTTTATGTTTTTGATTTCATTTGTTTTGGTTTTGATTTAGATTTTGTGGTTCTTCTTTTATTTTTATTTTTGTATTTTTCTTTTGATTTTAATTTTTCTTTTGATATAGTATTTTTGCTTTTGTTTTAAGTCTTTGCTTTTATTTTTGTATTTTTTTTTTTTGTGATGCTTTCGTTTCTGCGTTTTTGGTTATGGTGTTTTTGCGATTTGATTGTGTGCTTCTATTTCTATTTTGTGTTTTTGCTTTTGTTTTGTGATTTTGATTTTGTTTTTATGTTTTTGATTTCGTTTTTGTGTTTCTGCTTCTGTTCTTTGTATTTGTATTTGTTTTTATTTTATGTTTTTGTTTTTGTGTTTCTGCTTTTGTTCTTTGTATTTGCTTTTGTTTTTCCACCTTTTTTATTTTTTTATTTTTTTTTTGTGTAATTGCTTTAGTTTTGTGCTTTTGTTTTTATTTTTGTGTTTAATTTTTGATTTTGCTTTTTGTTTTATCTTCTTTGTTTTATCAAGTTATAACGTGTTGAAAGTTTAGGTGGTATGGGAGGCGCCACGTACTGTAAAATCACAGTACAAGAAATAAAACAATTAGTATATATTCAAAATTTAAAAATAACCAACTTTTATTTAAATTATTATTTTAAATATTATTGCGTAATTTTTTGAAATATGTCAGATGTATGTTCAACATGTTGCTGCTGATGATGATGCTTTTAAAAATTCAAAAATTTTAAATATTCCAACAAAGCTCTGAGCATAAAATTGCTTTTCCATCATTTCGCGTTATTTGATTGCTTTGGCAGCACTGGGGCTGCACAGAGTGCTGCCAACACTTTGGTTGTAGTTGCTGCCAACTTCAAGCAGCAACGATTGCAGTTGAATAGTATGCGGTGTGCGCGCAAAAAATGACAACAACAGCAACAAAAATAGTAACAACATTATGCATGAAGTAAGCAACACAACACGCTGTCCTGCAGCTAAAGTCTTTGAACGGAATAGCAACACCTGCTCGTGCTACACGGCGCAATAGTGGTGGTGACCAGAAAAGCAGTGGGCGGGACTTGGAGTGGGTTTGGCGGTGTTAAGAGCTACCACGAGTCATGCACTCGGTTAACATTTGGTCCCTGTTGTGATTTCATTCAATTGCATAATATTTGTTGTCGCGCTACCATTGATGTTGTTCTCGTCGATATTGTTGCTGTTGCTATCAGCGCAAATCGAGTTGAAAAACGTTTTTTTGCGCTCTTTGTATCACTCGTGCGTTTGTTATTGAATTATTTACAATCTGGATAAAAATGATTTAAAATAAATCGCTTGAGTGGTTACACGATCAACTAGTGGATTCACGCAGTCACAAAGAGCAAATAATGCTTTTGTGAGGAGTAATAATAAAAATAAAATTCGCATGGTTTTAAAATTGTGTGGTTTTTCTTTTGTATTTGAAATAAAATATCAAAAGGCAAAATTTATATTAAATTATAACAATTAAACTAATAAAAATTTAAATAAAGAAATATTTTTAAATTTTTTGTATGAATGCTAAAAGTGATTAATAACGTTGAAGAGCAATTTTTAGAGTAAATTAAAAAATTATATATTTTTAAATTTTTGTAACAATGTAAAAGTGTAATATTTAAGAGCAATTTAAAAAAATATATTTTAAATTTTTTATGAATCCTAAAGTAAATACTACCGTTGAAGAGCAATTTTAAGAGCAAATTAAAAAAAAATGTTTTAAATTTTTTATTAATGCTAAAAGTGAATGTTACTGTAGAGAGCAATTTTAGGAGTAAATTAAGAAAAATATATTTATTTTTTTTAATTTTTGTATGAATATTAAAAGTGAATACTACCATTGAAGAACAATATTAAGAGCAATTAAAAACAAATATTTTAAAATTTTTGTATGAATGCTAAAACTGAATATTAATGTAGAGAGCAATTTTAAGAGCAAATTAAGAAAATATATATATTTTTAAGTTTTTGTATGAATGCTCTATGTGAATACCGTTGAAGATCAATTTTAAGAGCAAATTAAAATAAAATATATATATTTACAAATTTTGTATGAATGCTATATGTGCAGAGCAATTATAGGAGTAATTAAAAAAATAATATTTTAAAATTTTTGCATGAATACTAAAATACTACCATAGAAAAACAATATTAAGGGTAATTAAAAAATAAATATTTTCAAATTTTTTATTAATGCTAAAAGTGAATATTACCGTTGAAGAGCAATTTTAAGAGCAAATTAAAAAAAAAATATGTTGACTTTTTTTTGTAAATGCTAAAACTGAATATTACTGTAGAGAGCAATTTAAGAGTAAATTAAGAAAAAAAAATATATATATTTTTAAATTTTTGTATGAATACTAAAAGCAACTACTATCATTGAAGAACAATATTAAGAGCAATTAAAAAAAATATTTTAAAATTTTTTATTAATGCTAAAACTGAATATTACTGTAGAGAACAATTATAAGAGCAAATTAAAAAAATATCTTTCAAAATTTTTGTATGAATGCTATATGTGCAGAGCAAGAGTAGGTAAAAAAAAAAATATTTTAAAATGTTTGTATAATAAATTCTACCATTGAAAAACAATAGCCGCGTTTTTTTCATATTTTAAATTTGAGCCGGAACAAAATTTATACGCAAAACAAAAACAAATTTGAGCTAGATAGATTTATCAAGCTCAAATTGTTTTTTTATTCCTAATTTGACAAATTTGTGGCTATTTTCTACGTTAAAAAAAACATTTCTTTAATCTTAAATCATTAAAAAACACAAAAATTAAATAAAAAAAATTACCATATTGCCATAAATAAATTAAACCCTTTTCAGTTTCCATTGTTCCAAGTATTACTGCATTGCGGGACGCATAAAATACCTATGTAGTTCCTATTTTAATTTATGCAAATTCTTGCGCAGTAAATCGTGCACGTGCATGCGAATCGCTTACTGCGCAGCAGTTTAAATTCGAAATTTAAATTTAAACTGTTTGCTGTTTGGGGCCCATAAAACGTTGAGCAATTATCTACAACAAACACATGCAATGTGAATCCTTTTTTCATAATTTTATGCAAATTAACAGGACAATAAAGTTTACACTGTGCGCAAGAGAAAAATACATGAGTAATTATACAAAAAGTGGAAAAGAAAAATCGAAATAAAAAGAATAAAAAAGATACAATGAAAAAAGTAACAAAAAAAAAACTGTAAAACAGCAGCGCAATAGGAAG
The DNA here is from genome assembly GCA_951804985.1 of Dryomyza anilis. Classification (NCBI taxonomy): domain Eukaryota; kingdom Metazoa; phylum Arthropoda; class Insecta; order Diptera; family Dryomyzidae; genus Dryomyza; species Dryomyza anilis. The sequence continues at coordinate 6,084,237 of OX638133.1, forward strand.
CAATTATTCTGCCGTTTTGGAAAAAAATGGTTAAATGCTGCTCGTTCGCAAATTTCTGTTATTCCACTTTACTCTATCTCTCTATACTCTATGCGGTCCCCAATGCACCTGCTCTGTTTGCCAACCTCTACATATCATGTGCTCGTGTCGAGGGACCGACAAGGACATGTATAGAAATGAGCGAATGCACACGGCGAATTACTAAAAAAAAAAATGAAAGAAAAGATAAAAGATATGAACAAAAGAGAGCATAACTCAAGCTGCGATGAAGTGTAATGTATCAGTAATTTCAAAACGTATAAAGTGATAGTATTACCAGAATACAAAATTATAAAAATTATTTAATACCCTTTTTAAAATAATTTGAAATGTATAAATGTTATATATAAAACTATTAATAAATTTATAAATTAATTTATAGTATTTAGGGTACATAATGTTAAAATCTAATACTGAAAAAGTTTATTAACTCGCAAAATTTCAAAGAAACAAATTTAACAATTGAAAGTACTACCAAATCAATAAGATTAATAAATCAGGTACAATGTGAATAGATTACAATAAATCAATCAATGTTAGATATTTTCTTTGATCATGACCACATCACTCTTATAATGTAACAACTAGTTGTGTCATAATCCAACTAGTTACATTATAAGGAAAATTATTCAATGAGTCTCTATAACAATTCAAAACCTAATGACTCTATTACAATTTCTACTAAGGTTCATGAATGTGATAAAATAAAAAATGAACTAAATTAAGGGTACCAGATCAAAAGGTATTCATGTTATATGGGCATTTCCAGAAAAACGTAAACGACGACCGAAAAATTCAAATCTTTCTCAGAAAAATTGATGAACTTCGTTCTTCAAACCACGTTTCAATGCATTGAAGAACCATTAATAATATTTATGAATAACGCCATCAATGTTATGAATGCTATCATAAATATGATGAACGCTTGGTAACTGTCAAAAAAGAGATCCCTACGAAATGTCGAAAAAAAATTGTCGAAACCTTAAAATGTCGAAAGTATAAAAGCCTTAAAACGCCGAAACAATATTTGTCCATAAAATTAAAGCTAGAAAATGTCGAAAAATCCTTGATACTATAAATACAAAAACATTTTTATATATTTAGCATCAAAAAATGTCGAAAATTAAAATGCCGAAATATCAAAATGCTGAAATACAAATTTTAAATCCTATATGAGCAAGTCCACACCAAATCTCGCAGGATTTGCAACTCACTCTCTTCGATTTCAATGATATTTTGGCAACTGATAAAGGGTATCGGGATCTGCATTCACCATTTTTTTTCCGACCACTATTTCCAAAGATATCACTTTTTCCACAGATACAGTCCAAAGTTAAAAAATTGTCAATGATAACTTTTGTATGGTGGTTTCTATTGAAATATCTCTTAATGCTAGAAACTTTGTTAAGGTTTCGTTTTAAAACTAATAAAACAATCTTTTGGAAATTTTTTTTTTTAACATGAACATATGACCAATGATCGTTATCCTTGAACTTAAAATTGCATATCCTAAAAAAAAAGTATTTAAAAAAAAATCGAAATTTTTGCTGATTTATTATAAGTGTTAAAGCTTAATTCCAAGATGGTATTTTGAAGGCAGCATATTTGAAAATCTCCGCATGAATCCTAGATTAGCTAAAAATCAGAATTCTTAACAAAGATTCTGATTTTCTCTACTACGGGACTCAAAATGATGGTGTCTAAGTTGATTTTTTTAATATCTTTGTTCTTTTTTAATATATTTATCTTCGTGTTTTATTATATTTACTTGAAATATATATTTTTCGTTACGTTGCATTTTTTTCAACATTTTCTATAATTTTTTCTGCAAAAAATGATTTCGTCATATTAAATTTCGATATTTTTAGTTTTCGACATTTTGTTTTTCAACATTTTAGTTTTCGACATTTTGGTTTTCGTCATTTTCAGGTTTCGACATTTTTAGATTTCGGAATTTTTATTTTCTACATTTTTCTCTTCGGTATTTTTAGTTTCGATATTTTAAATTTGGACTTATCGTACCATTTAAAATATCGAAACAAAAAATACCGAAACCTGAAAATGTCGAAAACAAAAATGTCGAAAACTAAAATGTTGAAAATCAAAAAGTCAAAAACTAAAAATGTCAAAATTTAATATGACGAAATCATTTTTTGCAGAAAAAAATTATAGAAAATGTCGAAAAAAATGCAACGTAACGAAAAATATATATTTCAAGTAAATATATAAGTCGAAAAAGTGTTTTTCAATATGATGAAGTGTATGTGAAGAATACGTTTCATCATATTAATGAACCAAAATATAAAATACAACATATATGTTCATCATATTGAAGAACGCTGTTCATTAAACCAAATTTCTATCAACATATTTTTTTCGTTCATTTTTTGCCTTACTTCTCAGTTCTCATGTTGTTCTTGTATATTATTTCATATATAATGCTTGCTCGACATGCATAAATTAGTAAAATGTTTTATAATACATTTATTTATAACTTTTTATTAATAAAAAGTTATATTTATAAAAAATATATTTTTGAAAAAAAAAAATTTTTTTTTTTCGAAAATTTATTATTTTGAAATTTTTTTTTTTGAAAATTTGTTTTTTCGAACTTTTTTTTTCGAAAAAATTTTTGTCCGAAATTTTTTTTTCGAACTTTTTTTTCGGAAACATTTTTGTCCGAACATTTTTTTCGGATAATTTTTTTTAATTTTGTTACTGTTTTTTTAAATAAAATGTTTACAAAACTTTTTTCGAAGTATTTTATAAAAAAACGAGTTGGGAAAGTTAGGTCACATGGGTAAGTTCGGTCACATGGGGCGGATTTTTATAGTCGGTCGGGCCCGACTATGGAATACCCTACACCTTTGGTGGAGATATTAATGAGGAATATTTAATTGTATACCTTAATTTTAAATTTTTAATTATGCTGAACCTCAGAGTATTATTCATATATCAGAAATTTAAGTCTTATATCCCCATAAATTTAAAAATGTATATAAAGTATAAAAAACTAAAAAAAAAAATTGAAAAATATAATTGGGCGGACCACGCCTATATTTAAAATTTTGAAAGGCTAATATTTCATAGATTTGATTTTAATAATTTACGGATCAAATTTTTACTATGAAAACCCGCGATATTATGAAAAAAAAAAAGTGGGCGGATCACGCCCATTTTTGGACCACATATTTTTAGGTAAATTCTAACAATAAGTTTTAAATTTTATAACTATACCTTGAATACTTTTCGAAATATTAGTTTCGAAAGAGTTATATAAAAGTGACTTGTATGGGAGGTGGGCGTGTCCGTTGACCGATTTTGCTCATTTTCAAACTCAGTTCCTACTTTTGGCTAAAATATATTGAGACGAAATTTCATCGCATTCTGATTAGTATTTCTCAAGTTATTCTGTATTCGGACAGCAAGACAGCAAGACAGCAAGACAGCAAGACGGACAGACAGACAGACAGACAGACAGACAGACAGACAGACGGACATGGCTAAACGGACTCGGGTAGTGATGCTGATCAAGAATATATATACTTTTCCATACCGGACACGCCTCCTAAGGGGCGTTACAATATTTGCACAAAGTTAATATACCCTGTACCTCATAGGTGTAGGGTATAAAAATTATTTTGAAAAAATATTATGAACAAATTCATCAATATGACAATTCAAATTCGTTGTATTGAACATTTTGTTCATATATATAATGAATGCATTCATTTATATGTCATTTAATGAACGGTGGTATCAATATGATGTATCTGGTAGTTGATGAAAAAATTCATAATATTTATGAATAAATTTATCAAATTGTAGAATTTTTTTTCTGTGTAGCGTTCATGAATATGATGAATCATTAGTTCCTAAATCTGATTTTTCGAGACATTTTCAGAAATGTAAACATCGATTTCCTAGTAATTCTAGAAAATGTTTGACAGCTAATTGAAATCTGTCCCAGTATAAAAAATATCAATTTTTTTTTTCAAAAATAGTAAAAAAAAAAATTAAAAAAAACTTAAAAATCAACTGGAAATTTTAATAGTACATCACTTTTTATATCGTAATAATGATCATTAATATTGTCATATAATAATAATAGTTTGGCACTACAGTTCTATAAGAACTTGGGCCGAGCTCTCTCACCATTTTGAGCTGTGCGTGTTATATTTATACTCAAAGTGGTGGGACCTACAGTTTATTGCCGAATCCGAACGGCGGGTGAGAACTTTTTATAGGCAATGTTTTTACTCTCGCAGGTTTGCCATTTACTGCCGAGAGGTAGCGCGGTATAGAAAAATGTTTCTATGAACAGATGTTGTTAGCCCCAGTCCAGGCTTGAACCGGGGACCTTTCGGCTCGCAGTTCAACGCACTAACCACTGAGCTATCGCGGCTGCATATACAAAATTATTTTTCGCAAAAAATCGTATTGCAAATTTCCATACAGAACGTCCGGAATTATTCTGCGATTTATTACGAAATAACTGTAAACTTTAGAAACAAAGTGCACATACACAAACAATAAATTAAATTGTCTCAGCTTTGTTCTGAGATAATAAAAAAATATATATATTTTAAGGAAAAAGTATTTTTAAAATAAGAGTCGCTCTTATAATTTCTATACGCAATTTTTTGTTCCGTCCGTAATTTTTTCTGTGATTTATTATGAATAAACTATAAATTTTAGGAACAAAATGTTGATGTACATAGAATGCACATGATTTCAACTAGTTTTTAAAATATTTCGAAAAAATCATTTGTACGCAAAATTCGATGACTTTTCGGAATATCCATATAAACCTCGATATTTACTTCCATTTTTGTCACGTCCGGAACGCCCACTATTTAATTTATATCATTTGATCTTCTGTATAGAATTCTCTATTTTTTTTCAATTTTTTTAGTCCTATTTAAATACTACTTGAGCAAAAAAAAAAATCAATTTTCCTTCGAGATATTTACGTTTTAAGCGTATGAATGTCCCGTACGGAACCCCAGGTAATGCCCATATATATATAATTCTGTATAATATGTAATAAAGACCATTCCTTTTGATATCACAATAAGAATGTTTGCGAGAAATCGATTTAATATAGCATTTTAAGTTTAAAATATTTATAAGTTTTGAATTTTTAGTGAACATTTTTAATTCTTAGTAAAAAAAATTGAATTTTTTGTGACAAATTAAATTTTTGTGAATAATTCAATTTTTAGTCAAAAATTATTTGGTGAAAATTTAAATTTTTAGTGAAAAATTCAATTATTTGGTGAAAATTTAAATTTATAGTAAAAAATTTGATTTTTTAAAGTGCAAAATTGGAGTTTTAGTTAACAATTTAAATTAAATTTTTTAACAAAAATGTCTTTCTTAAATGTCCAAATTAAAGGAAGGAAATTGAACAAAATAAATCAATATTTTTTATATTTTTAGTGTGAGAGAGATATTTTGAAATGAAGTTGAACCAAAGATATTTTAGAGTATTTTACTCAATCAATGTTTACTACCAATGTATATAGTTCATAGGGTCGTTTTCCATTGAAACCGTTTTCTGTGCGTTTCAACAAATAAAAAAATTATCGTAGATGAATATTACGATATAATTTCAAGTAAAATTTCAATGTTGAACAAATAAATAGTTTTTTTTATACATTAATAAAATAGCTTTATATATATCTTTTACAATTTTTGCAATTATAACTTATATACTTTGTGCACACATGCCGCTACATTGCATATAGTACAAAAAAAAAATAAACATTAAAAATAGCAATCATTTTTAAAAATTGCAAATAAATCTTTAAAGTAAATTTATCTTTTGTTCAGCGTGCAGTGTTTTTGTTCGGTTTTTTCCCTCTTTCATTTTGTACATCTCATATTTTAAGCACCTGCATTGCAAAATATATACAAAGTACAATTTTTGCTATATTTTTTTGTTGCAACATTTATTTCACTTTTTCTACGTGCGATGCACGGTGCGCGCATAACGTGCTACAAAAACAAAGATGGCGAATGAAAAAATAATAATTGTTGCCAGCATTGAAATGCAATCCACCTGCAGCATGCTTTGTTTTTGGTGCTGCCTCGCGGTTGGGGTGGTTGACAGCTGCGCCACATATGCGGCATGTTGCATTCGGTACGAAGAGCTAAACTGGCTGAGTTGAGAGATAGTGAGTGAGAGAGAGTGAAAGGGAGAGCCGCGCGATATACGATATGCGGCTGCAGGCAGATTAAAATCGCAGTTGGTATCAGTTGGTTTCGATTGAAGTCTGCCGTGAATTAAGTCGGTGCTGTGGAAAAATATGTGGGATACGTACTTAATTCGAATTAATAAACGAAATAATAAAATAGTATTTGCAATAATTATGCAGTTTTCGGTTACTATGTAAAGAGTTAAAATTCTGTATTTTATAAGAGTGTCGTGTCTAAGAGATTGATAAAATATTTGGTTAGTTCAGAAACCCTTGTTTTTCTAATATTCTAACACTAAATGAATAGAAATGCTGGGTGAATGAAAAATTAAAATAGAGAATAGAACAACACAAATTGAAGAACATTTTTACTGCCTCTTGCCGCATTTCGAAATGAAAGACTATTAGACAAAAGTGAAAACGAAATTTCAAAGCTTTAAAAGTCAAAAATTGTATGACGATATTATGACGTCAAATTGTTGTACCGTCCTTCGTTTCGAAATACAGCAAGTTTTATTGCTTACGCTTGATGCCTTTAGTTGATAATTCTAAATAACTTGTGTTCCAAATAAATAATGTTGATAATAATAATAGTTTGGCACTACAGTTCTATTAGAACTTAGGCCGACCTCTCTCACCATTTTGAGCTGTGCGTGTTATATTTGTACTCAAAGTGTTGGGACCTACAGTTTATTGCCGAATCCGAACGGCGGGTGAGAGCTTTTCATACGTAATCTTTTTACTCTCGGAGGTTTGCCATTTACTACCGAGAGGTAGCGCGGCATAGAAAAATGTTTCTATGAAAAGATGTTGTTAGCCCCAGTCCAGGCTTGAACCGGGGACCTTTCGGCTCGCAGTCCAACGCACTAACCACTGAGCTACCGCGGCTATATTTTATAAACGAGGTTCGATGAACAAAAAATTAGTAATTTGGATCGTATGTTTGAACTATGCTCTGCATAATTATAGACCATTTTTTTTACTTAGCATTAGATCCGAATGCTAAAAAAATCATTTAAAAATAGTCTAAAAAAATCCAAATTTTACGAGTTTATGTTCAAATATCTTAAAAATATATCGAAATCTTAGTATTTGTTGATATTTTTTAATTAGTAGTGGAAATTTAAAGAAAAACTGCGTTAACAGATTTTTGAATAACTGGTTTTTTAAAAGTCTGTATTTTCTTATTCTAAAAAGTGTGCGAAAAGGTTTTAACAGTTCGATAAATTTTTTTCTAAAATCGAAAAAAAACAAATTTTTTTTCGGAATTTTTTTTTTGTCCGAAATTTTTTTTTCGGATAATTTTTTTTCTGTTATTTTTTAAATAAAATTTTTTTAACCCTTTTTTTTAATTATTTTATAAAAAAAAAAATTGTTGAAACATATTATGAACAAATTCATCAATACACCGCAAGAACGAATTAGTTGGGGCAACCGTCTTTTTTTACCAACCGATTTATTTAGTTCTGTCAACATTCGACTGATTCAGTTGTTGCAACACCGCGTATCAGTTCACACAACTAATGAATACAATTGACACAACCAAATTGTTTGGCTGTGGTAGCCAATTTAATTATAAGGAATCGGCCATTTCACCTAGCCCTGGCACTCCAACGTGTTGCAAACACGAAGTCAGCGTCACAACAGCGTTCCCGAGATCGAACATTGCCGACGATTCGCTGCTGACTTCGTGTTTGCAACACGTTGGAGCGCTAGGGCTGCATATAGAAATACAACATGTAGAAACAAAATTGCAGGACTCTGTAGAATAGTATGTCCGTTGTTGAAGAAAGTAGTTTTGGGCATGAAAAAACCGAACAGTAAAAACGAACAAGCCTTAAAACAATTCCAAATTTTGTTTAAGACGTGGCACGCACTGTCCGCAGCACAAAACAAAAAAATAGTAAAAAAATCTGAAATCGCCTTAAACCAATTCCAAATATTGTTTAAGACTAAGACGTGGCACGCGCTGTCCGCAAAACAAAACGAGTGAAAAATGTAAAGCTTGCGCGACTAGTGTTGTCCTGCTTTGGTACCGCTTTTATACAAGACAACTGATTTCGCAGTTGAATCAAATAAATATTGGTTGCTACAACTTAATGTTATATAATTATCTGTTAAGTCAACTAAATATTGGTTAGGTCTCATTTTGAATTTAGTTGCCGTAGCAATGGGAATAAAAAAATTGAAAATGGATAAAAAGTTTGTTTCTACAATCAATGTTGCAGTTACTTCAACTAATAGTTGGTTACGCTTCATACTATTGTTTACCACAAATGAATTTCAGTTGAGACTGACTAAATTTAGTAGATGCAAATGAATATTAGTTGAAACAACTGCACGCCAAGCAATTATTTTTTTGTGTGAATGACAATTCAAATTCATTGTCTTGAATATTTTGTTCATATATATAATGAATGCATTCATTAATATGGCATTTAATGAACGGTGGCATCCATATGATAAATCTGGTGGTTGGTGAAAAAATTCATAATATTTATGAATAAATTCATCAATATGATGAATTTTTTCTGTGTCCATGTCAAACGTTTTTTCTCGTTTTGTTGATTAGTGTAATCTTTGAGATTCTTTGTATTCGGTGAGTCAATTAAAATGCTATTATGAAACGATTTGGTTTTTTTCACAATTCATACACAGAAAAAAAATGTACATCATATTGATGAATTCCGTTCTTCAAACCATGTTTCATTGTATTGAGAAACCATCCATAATATTAATGACTGAAGACATCAATAGTATGAATGCGATCATAAATATGATGAACGCTTGGTTATTGTCGAAAAAAAAAAATATTAATGAACAAGAAATAAAATACAACATTTATGTTCATCATATTGAAGAACGCTGTTCATCAAACTAAATTTCAAACAAAATATTTATTTTCTGCCGTACTTCTCGGTTCTCAAGTAGTTCTTGTATGTTATTTCTTATATAATGCTTTCTCGACATACAAAAAAAACACATCAACCAATATTCATCATATTTACGATTTCATTCATTGAATTAAAATCATATTTTTTCAATTATTTTCACTTGCAATATTTTTTATAACATCAAATTTTAAAATTTGTCTACATTTTTACATTTATGTATTTATAATTCTTATAATGTTTATGATATTTAAATGAAAATGGTTTGATGAGCAAAATTCATCAATTTGATGTTCACTTGTTCATTAATATGATGAAATGGAGTCTTCGAATAATTAGCAATTAAATATTATAACTCTTATAAGAATTATAAATACATAAATGTGCAAATGGAGACAATATTTTTTTTTTTAATTTGATGTTAACAAAAATGTTGAAAATGAAATACATTTAAAAAATACGATTTTAATTCAATGAATGAATTAATCAATATGATGAATCCTGGTAGTTGGTGAAATTTTTGGTAAAATTTTTTTGTGTGCATGCATAAATTAGTAAAATGTTTTATAATACATTTATTTATAATTACAACTTTTTATTATTAAAAAGTTGCATTTGTAAAAAATACAATTAAAAATAAAAAAAATTTTGTTTGAAAAAAAAACAATTTAATTTTTTTTTTCAAAAAATTTATATTTAAATAAAAATGTTCGATTTTTCTTTTGAAAAATTTTCTATTTTTCGATTTTTTTTTTTAATTTTTTTTTTTTTTTGTTATTTTTTAAATATTTACAATTTGAAATTTACAACAACATTTTTTTCTAATTGCTTTTTTTTGAGAAATTCGTAAAAATATGATATTCATAATTAAAATGAACAAATTCATCAATATGACGATTTAAATTCATTGTATTGAAAATTTCGTTCTTCATTATGATGTTCGATAGAACGAATAATTTCATATATATAATGAATGTATTCATCAATATGTCATTTAATGAACCGTGATATCAATATTATGAATCTGGTAGTTGGTGAAAAAATTCATAATATTTATGAATAAATTCATCATATTGATGAATATTTTTCTGTGCATGTAGTTTTTGATCTTCTTTTCATTTTAATTTAACTTTTGATTTGAATATCTTGTAAAAAATATGTGAATTTATTATATATATGATTTCATTACAAAATTGAAATAAAAAAATTAAGTAATGCAAAATATAAAAATACCCTTTTTGGTTATTAATAAAATTTACACATTATGAAGTTTTAAATTAAAATCTTATTTGTTATGGGAAGACGCAACTAAATTGTGTTTCCCTTGATACTTGTAACGTAATTTTAATTCTTATTTCATGCGCAGTTTTTTAAATCATTTTAATTCAGTTTTTGCAGTCGTAAAATTATAAAGAGTAATAAAAATCATGCAGAGTCATCCAAAGGTGCAACATAAGCTACACATTTGAGCAACATATGAAAATATCAAAAAACTTTGATTGCTTGCGAAACTTTTTTAAAACATTGAGAGAGAGATATAAATTTGCAATTTAAAGTTTTGATGGATAATGCGGGTAATATATGAACAAAAATTAAACGTTGCTACACACAAGGCAATCAGTTGTTTGCAGCAAATATAATATGATTGCTAGTACAATGATAGAACAATTCTTTAGTTTACTACCTAATTTGGGTAATAATTCTGTAAGTTTAATTATGCTGTTATGATTACCAAATTAAATTTAAAATTTAGGAGAATTAAGTAAGTTGGTTGCAAACATATTTACGTTCCGAATGAAATAAAATTTAAATATAACTACTTTTAACTATTCCGTACTTTTAACTACCGAATTCTTAAAATTTAACATAGTACTAAATAAAAAATTGATTTGATATTCAAAATGTCACAACTCTATTCCTAGAAAAAGCTTTATATTTGCGTTAGTTTTAATTTAACACTCGTCAACATAAATGTCGCGCGCGTATTTGCTGACAACTAAAAGTCAACACGAATTTTGTATAAATTAGATTTGAGTTTGTAATTAATTTTACTGTCAGCGTGAAAAGTCACAAATGTCATGCGGAATACGGAAACTTTATAATTTCTCGTCACCCTCAAGTCCGGTCAAAGAATGACAAAGAATTGTGAAAAAAACGGTCATTTTCAGTTGAATTCCTTGCATTTCTTGCAGCTGGTAGCCAAATAAAATTTCGTTACCACAAACTTAACTCGGTTTAAGTGAAAAACGTAAAGCGAAAAACTTTGCTAAGTGAAAAATTCGAAAGGACGACGTCGAGCTGCATCCAAACTGCAGAAAAACTACGATTATGAGTGGAATGAGTAGTATAAAGGAAGCCAAACGGTGCGGTAGTAAGGATGTAGAGTACCGTAAGACGTAGTACGTTTTGCTGAACTCACGCTTGAGGACAGCTGAAATCATTGCGTAAACGTGCGGCCAGGATGCGGCGGCAACGGATGGCACTGAACGCTGTCCGGCAACACTGAATTAAATGAGCACAAAAACTTAAAAAGAAAACTAAAAAAGATTCACTGAATAACGAACATTTTGAGTGCTTGCATTATAAATTTAAAAAATGCGGAACAGAGTAAAAAGCGCACCAAACGTTTAACAAACAAAGCGCAATGCTGAAATTTACACTGTGCGACAGAGACAGATCTAGTGTGTGTTTTAGTAGTGTCGGCACGGAAGGACGTACGAACGAACGCTCGGTTGGTTGATGAAACGGCTATGTTGCACTAAAGAGCGGCTTATTTTAATTTTATTTGTTTAAGCGCAGGCACGCTGTACTGCATGGCAAAAGTGGAATTTTTAAGTTTTCATTAAATAAATATTGCTGTTACAGCAGCAGTGGCAGCAGCAACAAAACTACTTTGACAGCAACAAAAACACATTTTGCAAAACTGCTTTGAACATTTATTTAATTAAATTTTGGCATTCTTGCTGCTACACTTGAAAAACTACAAGTGCAAAATAAAAATTCAAAACTATCAGAAAATCAACGTTTTTGAATTGCATGCCAAAATATTAATATTGAAAATTTTGAATTAAAATGAACATTGCAATAAGTAATGCTTACCGAAAAAAATAATCTTTTTGCATGAGGTTGAAATAATTAAGTTTTTCTGTTGTCAGAACCAAATACATTTCGTTAAGTTAAACAATTTTGGTTGTGGCAGCAACTTACGTATTTTATAATTACCTTAGTAAGTACAACAACCATTTATTGTATACTATCAGATATATGCATTATGTGACAAAACAAAAGCACCTTTCCTGTTCACTTCTCATGCTCCATTTCAGCATTTAGTCGTAAGTTTTGGTATTTTTAAGAACAGGAAGATTTACTATTTAAAAATGATCCAAATAAAGTTGCCTTTCATAAAATATAAGCGACTACTTGTCTTTTTTTATTTAGATATAAAATGTTCAAAAAATTGGTTTAGTATTGTCACACATTGTATATATTACGAGAATACCAGAAAATCTATTTGTCCTATATTCCTTTGGCACAAAACCAACTTTTCACCAAATTATGAAATTTAAAATGCAGCCGTTAAAAATTCAATTTTATTTTAGTATTTTATTTTAGCAACAATTCCTCACATAAAATTACTTTCCTTTTTTTATTGTTTAAGTTTAAAAAGTATGTAAATGATTTAATATGATTTTTTCTTGGAACCATTGTTGAAATCACAATTCAAGTAATTTCTTCGCAGGGTGCATTTATTTATTTTAAAACTGTATTTAGTACAGAATGATTTTGTGCAGCTGGTTTTTATATTGCAGATCGAGATAGATTACACACCCAACCCTAATATTACATTTACAAGCACCGAATAGTACAATATGGTTGGTTGTCACAAACAAGTTATTTTTTTACGTAAGATCGTTGAAATATTGTACTAATTACATATTAGATATCTGCACAAATGTATTTGAAAGCCATTTCATGACATTAACTTTATTTAAAGACATCTACGAGACATATGACTCAGTGCACTCACTGTACTTGTTGAGTTTTCAGCGACAGTAGTGTCATTTGGTTTTATTTTTTAAGACATTGAATGAATTATTTTTTTAAAATTCATTCAATGTCTTGAAAAATAAAACCACTTCACCACCACATCAGTGAAACAAATACTGCAGTGAACTCGCTGGAAAAACTGCTCTATAATAATGTAGACTGCCATTGCAAAGTGCACTCAATATTGTAGAGTGCAGTAGTACATATTTTGCAGAGGAAACTTCGAATAAATTTGAACAGATGTTTATTATATATACGAGTCTGTTTTACTGTGTCATTTTTTTTATATAAACGGTCAAAATCTATGAAATTTTCATAATTTTTATTTTTTTACATTAAAATATCGAATCAAAATTTTCCAATTCAAAAATCCCACTGCACTATTTTTTCGGCTCGCACTGAAAAACTAATCTTTTATTAAAATATGTTGTATATTTTTATTTGGTAAATGCTAAGATTTAAAAAAACATATTTTTTTTTTAGGAATTTGTACATATTTTACAAGTAGGTTTACAATTAAGGCCCCTGAGTGCTCCAACATATATTTTTTTTTATGTTTCGTAGGGTCACTTTCTATTAGAATTAAGAACTTTGTTTAGAAACACTGTACTAAATTTATATATATGAATCTTTGTTTCATAGGTTTAATGTTCTAATATTTGTATAGAAAATAAAATAATTTTCATTCTCGTTTTTTCACTGAATCGGCCTGTTTAATAAAACTTTCAATACCATTTTTTACTTGCGAGAGTAAACAATTTAAACCCAATCATAGGATTATCTTTACAATATAATGAAAATTAAGCATAATATATTTATGCACTAAAAATATTTCTGAGTGTATTTTTCGCCGATTTATATACAATGTAACCACGATGTGTATATTTTTTTGTCGTTCTTTCATGTGTGTTTTCCGCAGAATCAGAGAAAATTCTTTAATTGTAAATTTGGAACAATTTAAGAGTTGTTTAAACATTGGTTGTTACAAAATTATTAAAATTTCTGATATTTTGTATTACTTTGTAAAGAGTATTTGTTCATATAGTGATAAAAATCAACAATTAAATTTTAAAATTTTAAATAATTGGTTTACAAAAATCGTTTAATATTTTTTGATTGATGAGTTCAATATTGATACCAATTGAGGAGAATAAGCTGAGCATTTAAATGGTATTCTTATCTACACCCAGATACTCAAATCTCATTAAAATTGGTCAATAGGACAATTATTGATTTAATAGTATACAAAAAATAAATCTTTTAATATAGGCTTAATGACATTATCATGGTATTTTTAGTATTTAATGGTATTTTCCGATTAAAATAATAATTTATCTTCTTAACTATTTTTAATAGTAAAAAACCTATTATTTATATAGTATTTTTTCTGGTTATAATTATTATAGACATAATTATCAATAAACTTGAAAAATTAAAAAAAAAATATATTACAATATTATAGAATAAAATGAATTGTTTAATTTTCAGGCCGAATCGTTTCGAGTCACTTTGATTTAAAGTGATCTATATTTTTAGTTTTATGGGCTCTTTTATTCGTTATTTTTGATGTTTCGTTTTATTTAATTAGCCGCGGTAGCTCAGTGGTTAGTGCGTTGGACTGCGAGTCGAAAGGTCCCCGGTTCAAGCCTGGACTGGGGCTAACAACATCTTTTCATAGAAACATTTTTCTATACCGCGCTACCTCTCGTCAGTAAATGGTAAACCTACGAGAGTAAAACATTGCCTATGAAAAGCTCTCACCCGCCGTTCGGATTCGGCAATAAACTGTAGGTCCCACCACTTTGAGTACAAATATAACACGCACAGCTCAAAATGGTGAGAGAGCTCGGCCGAAGTTCTGTACAGGACTGTAGCGCTAAACTATTATATTATTATTTATTTAATGCAGTATACACAGAAAAAAATGTACATCATATTGGTGAATTCTGGTCTTCGAACCATGATTCATTGTATTGAAGAACCATTCATAATATTAATGACTAACTACATCAATGTTATGTATGCGTTTATAAATATGATGAACGCTTGGTAAATGTCCCAAAAGTGTTCTTCAATATGATGAACTGTGTGTGAAGAATACGTTTCATCATATTAATGAACGAAAATATAAAATACAATATATATGTTCATCATATTGAAGAACGTTATTCATAAAACCAAATTTCTTTCAACATATTTTTATTTTCGTTCATTTTTTGTCGTACTCCTCAGTTCTCAAGTAGTTCTTGTGTATTATTTCTTTATAATGCTTGCACGACATGCATAAATTAGTAAAATATTTTATAATATATTTATTATAATTACAACTTTTTATTAATAAAAAGTTATATTTTTAAAATATATATTTTTGAAAAAAAAAAAATTTGAAAAAAAAAAATTTTGAAAAAAAAAATGTTTTTTGAAAAAAAAAAAATGTTTTTGATTTTTTTTTTAAGCAAATTATTTTTTTCGAAATTTTTTTTTCACAATTTTTTTTTCGGAACAATTTTTTTTTGTCCGAAATTTTGTTTTTTATATTTTCTGTTATTTTTTAAATAAAATTTTTACAACACTTTTTTTTCGAATTATTTTATAAGACATTTTTTTTTTGAAAAAATATTATGAACAAATTCATCAATATGACAATTCAAATTCGTTGTATTAAATATTTTGTTCATATATATAATGAAGGCTTTCATTAATATGTCATTTAGTGAAAGGTGGAATCAATATGATGAATCTGGTAATTTGTGAAAAAATTCATAATATTTATGAATAAATTCATCATATTGCAAAGTTTTTTTTCTGTGTAGTTCTATCGTTTGAATATCTGAAATTTGTTACCGAATTCGTGCCCGTTTCAATTTTAGTTATCAAAAGGTATGGTTCCTACTAAAACGATTCCGGAAAACAATAAATAAGAGCATTCGTATCAAGTTATGCGTAAATTTATATATTTTATATTTTTAAAATTTTATATTTATATAATTCCGTTACTAAAGGGTTTTTCAACAGGGACGCTACAAAAGTAGATCGACAGGGACAGCAAACGACGCCATATTTCTTGCCGCTCTTTTGACATTTTGCCATTTCATGATGGAAAGATATACGAATTCGAATTTCGGTAGTAAATTTTAATAATTTTGACTCGTTGTTGGCTCGTATATCTTTCCATCATGAAATGGCAAACCTTGCTGAAGAGAAATGTCAAAAGAGCGGTAAGAAATTATGCGTCGTTTGCTGTGTCTGTCGCTCTACTTTTGTAGCGTCCCTGTTGAAAAACCCTTGAAAAAAACTTTTGTAGCGCTCTTATTGAAAAACCCTTTACATGCAGAGAAAAAAACATAACATAAACATAATATATTTGCCATCGTAAATTTGATGTCTTTAAGTGGATTTTACTTTTAATTCCAATTTTTTTTTAAATTATTTTGGTATTTACTTGATTTCGTTGGAATTTATTATTAACACATTTATTTTAAAATCCTGGAAATTCATGTCTGTAACGTGTAACATATTATGTTTGACGCAAAACATAATATTTCCCTGTGTGTATGTATTTAACAAATAAAAAATAAAATAGTTATTAATTTTTATTATTTTTTATCTATGCATTTTCGGCATTCTTTCAGTTAATACAAAAATAAAAGAAAAACATTTCAAAATGTTTGGGTATCTGCATAAATTTCACTCTGTATATCTAACTAATTATATTTTAATTTGAGGTTTTTTTTATACGTAACTGATTTTTTTTTATTTATCTTCTAGTATATCTTATATTTTTTTATTTAAATTTTTTTTGTAATTTCTCAACGCCGCCAGCTAATCACATTTTCATTACCTGCACCATTAGCTTCATCATCGTCATCATCAGCAGCAGCATTGGCTTCATTATATCGTCTAATTAATCATTTAATTCAATTTGCATAAACGTCGAGGTTGTGCAATTTTTTCTTTATTTTTGTTTGTTCTTATTTTCACTTTTTAGTTGTTTTTCTTTATCATTAAATTTGTATTTATTTTATCGCAAGATATTAATTTTAGTAGACTTCGTAGTGTTTGCGGTTTTTATGTTTGCCCCACGACAGAGTGGTAGAGGCAAACGGAATGAGCAATTACTAAATTTATAACATTTAATACATCTACATTATTTTCTATATATTTCTGCTGGAAGTTATAATAATTATATAGTCGCTATATCAAAATTCAAATCTGATTGTCTTCTGATTTAAGATAAACCTTTTTTCTCTGAAAAATTGTTTGTAATATGGAACGCATTTTATGCATATACAATATGACAAATCATTTATTCTTAGTATTTATACCTTTTTTTTTGTAAAGAAAATAAAGTTCACATTAAGCCTACGAATTTTACCACTCCCGCATAAGTACTCATTGTAGAACAAGCATTATAATTTCTGAAAATCTTACAAACATTACCAACCACAAAGTTATAGGCTGTAAATATATAATGATAAAAAGTTTTTTGCACAAATGTTTTTCACAGAAATTTACATGGCTTGACAATGATCCTGAAACGAGGACATTGCTTTGGATTATGCACATTTTTGTGGTATTAGTTTGCAAATTGCAGAGTCATCTTGACTTACTTAACGAGAAAACAAAGCGCATAAGTAAAAGCAAAATATATAATGCAAAATGTAATACTTTGGGGAGATAGGAAATATAAAAAATATATATATATATTTAAAGTAAATACAGGGTTTTTCAAACGGGACGCTACAAAAGTAGAGCGACAGGGACAGCAAACGACGCCATATTTCTTGCCGCTTTTTTGACATTTCTCTTCAGTAAGGTTTTCCATTTCATGATGGAAAGATATACGAGCCAACAACGAGTCGAAATTATTAAAATTTACTACCGAAATTCGGAGTCAGTGGCCTCAACGTTAAGAGCGCTACGTCCAATTTGTGGTCGTCATAATCGTCTTAGCAGATCAACAATTGAGCGTCTAGTGGAAAAATTTGAATCCACAGGCACAGTAC
The DNA here is from genome assembly GCA_951804985.1 of Dryomyza anilis. Taxonomy (NCBI): domain Eukaryota; kingdom Metazoa; phylum Arthropoda; class Insecta; order Diptera; family Dryomyzidae; genus Dryomyza; species Dryomyza anilis. Next base: position 6,102,420 of record OX638133.1, read on the forward strand.
AAAATGTTCCCGTGCCAGTGAGACAAAGAAGTGCCCGTAATGTCGAGAATATTGCTGCCGCTAAGGCTTCAGTTGAAGAAAGCCCAAATGTGTCTCTCACACGTCGTTCTCAAGCGTTGGGCATCTCTGTGACGTCCTTGTGGCGAATTTTGCGAAAAGATCTTCTACATCCGTACAAAAGCAAATTGACGCAAGAACTGAAGCCGCTTGACCACCAGAAGCGTCGTATGTTCGTGAATTGGGCTGAGCAACAACTTGAAAATGATTCCGATTTTCATCGAAAAATCATCTTCAGCGATGAGGCTCATTTCTGGCTGAATGACTTCGTCAATAAACAAAATATGCATTAGTGGTCAGATAGCAATCCACACGTACTCCATAAATCATCATTGCATCCCGAAAAAATTACGGTTTGGTGCGGTTTACGGGCCGGCGGCGTCATTGGGCCGTACTTCTTCCGTGATGATCAAGACCGGCACGTTACTGTGAATGGGAATCGCTACCGTTCAATGATAACCGAATATTGTGGGCCCCAATTGGATGATATGGACTTGGAGGACATGTGGTTCCAACAGGACGGCGCCACAAGCTGCAAGCGTGCCCGTGGTGGCCATGCAAAAGAGATCGAGTTCCATACATAATGGCATCGAACGTACTTTTACAAGAATGAAGAATTTCATTGATATCCAAAACAGTTTTTGTATTATTTAAAAAACTTTTGTAGCGCTCTTATTGAAAACCCCTTTACTATATCGGATCCGTTCTCGTAAGGTTATCGAGCATCAAATTGGATAATATATGGTAGGTAGATATCGAAACGTTCTGTCGAATTTTTCTCGATACGAGAAATTTTTCGAAATCGGAACGATATCGAAGAAAAAAAAGATAAATGTTCGAGATTGCTGCGAAAAATACTGTGATAGCGATTTGAATATCGTATATTGTCAAAGTATTTGAATGTACGAAATTTTTTTATAAACTAGAATCGAGAAAGCAACTAGATCTAACATTTTTTTTTTAAGTTATTCGGGAAAGTTTCGAGCCATCGAGGGTCTGCCAGACATGGCAACCCAGTCAATGTGGGAATTTTGGAAATTTTGACAATTGAATTGTTGAGTTATATACATGTGAAAAATCTATTTTATTAATAGTGTTTGCTACCTATAACTGAAATGCTGAAAATTCGAAACTAAAAAACTTTTCAATAGACCCTATTAAATTAATACTCTTGATTTATCAGTAGAGTATAATTAATGTAGGATTTCTATTTATAATAATATATTTATTTATATTTTAAATTATTGTAGGAGTTAACTAATCTCAACAAGATGTCCCATTAAATTAATAGTCATACCATTGATTTTTGGAAATGTACAATACATAGTTTAAAATTATTAAACATATATTTTATTTACATATATATTAGATATATAAATAATTGATGCATAGTAAATGTCTCTTATTTAAAGAGCCATTTATTGTTAGTACTGTTTATGTAGATAACTTGAAACCTATAAATAGTCCTTTTAAATTAATAGTATATTTACTATTGATTTATATTTACTATTGCCGGCCTCAGCAGTCCAGAGGTAGTGCGCTGGACTTGCATTCTGAAGGTCTCGGGTTCGAATCCCGGCTTGGGCATGGGCGCTCGTGGGACACAAAATCGTAGGGCATAGATTTCACAGTATATTCTGTCTGAGTGCTGTGGATCTTAGTAGATATTAAAAAAAAAAAAATTGATTTTGTAAATTGCTAATTTATTTTTAATATTAATTGTATACTTTTTAAATTATGGTGAAATGCCTATTAATATCATCAATTTGTCCTATTAAATTAATACATGTTTTTACCATTGAATTAATCAATTTTTTGATAATAAACTTATGTGTTTCTGTTACTAAAAATATGAATTTTATAGAAATGTAAAATACTTGTATTATTTACCGACAATAATTAAAATTTGCGCTTGAGGGTAGCTTAAAGAATATTTTCCATCAGTTGGCCTTAAATAATTTGTTGTTTATTTTGCCAGCAACTGTTCAATGTTGACTTAACCTTGTACACCTCTCGATTTCAATCAATTGAAATGGCATTTTTTTTGAGCTGCATTTCATTTTCCCTTTCCTTTCTGAACTTTTGTGAAGTACAGATAGAATATGTGAAAAATTAATTCTAGATTATGAAAATAAACAATTCAAAGGTATTTTATTTTTAAAAAAATATAAAAAAAGAAAACTAAAAAAAAGTATACGAATTAAGTACATTATACTTGTTTGTCTTGGACACAAAAAAAGAGAAAAAACTTGCGCTTTTATTTTTAGTTTTTTTCTTTTCAATTTATTATTATTATTATTTTGCAACAGGAGGACATCAAGGATTTGCTTATCCTGCCGACTGCTAAAGACTTTGCTATTATTTTGCGCCAGGCGATTTGCTGCTAAAGATAAGCCTGAGAAACAAACAAAAACTGGAAAAGGAAAAAGGAAAAAGCAAAAAAAAAAAAACCACGACAACAACGCATACAACAAAAGGACTTGAAGGACATTGTGCTGCCACATCGAAAAAAACGAAAATTGTGCTATGCGACATGTTGCACACAAAGAAGACCAAACAGAGCCTTGTTCCACCACCAGCCACTGGTAGAAAATATAAATAATTTTAACCGTTTTTTTTTGTTTTTTTTTTGATAATAATGAATTTTCATAAATGAAGAAAATATACCATAAATTACGTATAGACCGTCTTATTGAAGTTTTCTCATTATTTACATTTTCTACATAATTAAGAAGTTTTTAATTGCCTGACAATGACAAAGCATAAGTTTAATGATTGTTTTATTTTCAGCATTAGTGCTGCATAGAATTGTTTAGGAATGTATTTACTTTAATACTAATTTTAATTTTTAAAATTAAAAAAGTTTTAAATTAGGAAATGACGGTTCTTAATTGATGACGAAAATTATGAATTAGGCGTCAGCAATCGATGTTTTTTTTTAAAGAGATTCCAACTATAATAGAAACCGTAATACAAAAATCAGAAATAAACCGATATTCAACAAGAAGCTTTCTTTTAATAAATAATATAAAAATATAGTAATAATTTGGCGTTACAGATTTGAACATGGACTCTTTCAGCTCACATTCCAATGCACTAACTACTGAGCTAACGACGCACAGTGTGCCCAAACGCTCTAATATCGGTTGAAATTCATTATTTTCGGAACATCTTAACCAATTACAAAAATTTAAAAATGATTGTATAGAGAATTCTTGAGGGAACTTAAGTTTTGAAATTGGAGATTCTATCTTAATTGGTTATGGAGATAAAAATCAGAAAAGTTGAGATTTATTTCATGAAATTTTTTTCAAAAATTGTAAAAAATGCAAAAGTTATCAGATTTAATTTTTTTTTGTTCTTGAAATAATTCTATTATGATCTAAGGTGAATGTAATTGTATAACGTATTTCAAACGTTTCGTTCGTTTCGCTCTTTGAATCGAACGTTTGTTCAACATTTTTGTTTTTGTTACTTTGTCGTATGATTTATATGCTGGCAAAACAAAAAAACTCTCAAAACGAGCGTACTCAAAGATTCGTTTGATACGTGAATCAAAAATTGTAGTCACGCGATATTCAACCGGTATTCAAACGAATTGTAGCCGATATCGTTGTCACCGGGAAATACATGATCGACACGTAAATATAAAATCGACTTTAAATTTTCTATGATTAGGCGCCATAGACTTGAACTTTTTAATTTTTAAAGACTTTACATTTTTTATATTTCTACATAGTGTATATATTTTACATTGTCACCAAAATATTTGAATGATAATTTTATAAATAACTAGTATTTCGTACCCGCGAAGCGCATATCGGGTTTTTAATTTTTGTTAAACCATTTTTTAAAATATCTGTTCATTTTGTTTTTGTTTTATGCTTTTTGTTTTATTTTTTATTTATGTTATAGCCTTTTGTATTTTCCAGTTTTTGTCTAAAATATTCTTTTGGTTTTGATTTTTCCTTTTTTGCATTTTGTTTTATTTGTTAGCTTCTGTTTTTGATATTGACTTTTTGTTTTGCTTTATTGATTATTTTGATTTATTGTGGTTTTCTTTTGTTTTCGTGTTTTAAATTTTGTTTTTTGCGTTTTTGGATTTTTTTTTTTGCGTTTTTGTTTTTGTTTTTGCTTTTGAATTTTTGATTTTAGTTTTGGCTTATGTTTTTATATATTTGATTTTATTTCTGATTTTTTTGTTGTTTTTGGATTTTGGGTTTTCTGTTTTTTTGCTATAGTTTTTGGTTTTGTGTTTCGGTTTTTGTGTTTTGTATTTGGTTTTTCATTTTTGAATTTGTGCTTTTGTTTTTGTGTTTTGATTTTTTTTTGTTTTCGTGTTTTAAATTTTGTTTTTTGCGTTTTTGGGATTTTTTTTTTGCGTTTTTGTTTTTGCTTTTGAGTTTTTGATTTTAGTTTTGGCTTCTGTTTTTATATATTTGCTTTTATTTCTGATTTTATTGTTGTTTTTGGATTTTGGGTTTTCTGTTTTTTTGCTATAGTTTTTGGTTTTTGATTTTGTGTTTCGGTTTTTGTGTTTTGTATTTGGTTTTTCATTTTTGAATTTGTGCTTTTGTTTTTGTGTTTTGATTTTTTTTGTTTTCGTGTTTTAAATTTTGTTTTTGCGTTTTTGGGTTTTTGTTTTTGTTTTTGCTTTTGAATTTTTGATTTTAGTTTTGGCTTATGTTTTTATATATTTGATTTTATTTCTGATTTTTTTGTTGTTTTTGGATTTTGGGTTTTCTGTTTTTTTGCTATAGTTTTTGGTTTTTGATTTTGTGTTTCGGTTTTTGTGTTTTGTATTTGGTTTTTCATTTTTGAATTTGTGCTTTTGTTTTTGTGTTTTAATTTTTTTTTGTTTTCGTGTTTTAAATTTTGTTTTTTGCGTTTTTCGGTTTTTGTTTTCTCGTTTTTAATTTTGGTTTTGTGTTTTTGCTATTAAGTTTTTGATTTTTGTTTTTGCTTTTGTTTTTAAATTTTTGCTTTTATTTCTGATTTTGATTTTGTTTTTGAATTTTTGGGTTTTCTTTTATTTAGCTTTAGCGTTGATGTGTTTTTGATTTTGCGTTTTGGTTTTTGAGTTTTGGATTTTGTTTTTGAATTTTACTTTGTGGTTTAATTTTGTTTGCGTTTTTTTTGCATTAGATTTTGTGTTTTTGTGTTTGTGATTTTGCGTTTTGGTTTTTGAGTTTTTGATTTTGATTTTGCATTTTTGATTTTTTGGTTTTTTTGATTTTGTGTTTTGTGTTTAGGGTTTTGCTTTTGTTTTGTGTTTTTGCATTTGTGTTTTTTGCTTGTATTTTGTTTTTGTCTTTTTGATTTTGTGTTTTTGCCTTTCCTCTTGTTTTTGTGATTTTGCTTTTATTTTTGTGTATTTTCTTTTGGTTTTACTTTAATTTTTGTTTTTTGACTGTGCTGTTGTTTTGTGCTTTTTCCAAAAAATCATCTAAAAATAGTTAAAAAAAATAAATTTTTTCCAGTTTAGTTTAAATATTTTAAAAACGTTTAGGAATAAAATTTTTTTTATTGACTATTAAAAGAAAAAATTCTTTTAACATTTTTTGAAAAACTGATTATATAATGGACTGTATTTTTTATATCTAAAAAGTGTCTTGAATTAATTTTTAAAATATCTCACAGTACGATTTCAAATGGTATAAAACCTTTAAATGAATTCAAATTGGAAAACCGTATTCATTTTCATACTCAGAGTGTCCACTACTAAGAAATATATGCCGCAAAAAAAAAATTATTATGAAAATATGATATGCATTTGCAATTCAAATGCAAATAAAAACCGTAAACGTATTGATCTAAAAAAAACTGGGTACACACAAATTATAAGAATGATCACTAGTTTCACGTACTAGTCGACTTTTTCATGTGTGCAAAGTAGTGTCGGACGGTGTAATACTTGATGTCTGGGATGTTCGTAGGAAATATATTTATTGCTTTGTTGAGTAGTATTATCTAAGAAAAACGTTGTGAATGTAAACGACGTTTAAACTATCAACATAAGACGTTTAATCCTATTTTAGACAACAGTTTAAAGTCCCTTTATTGTGAGTTTAAACTCTGGTTAATACAGAAATTGAGTTTAACTACCATTGTAATATCATATAAACAACTTTTATGAAATTGCCTTGAGTCTGTCAAAGATTTTATCTGGCGTAGTGCGACAGTCCATATTTATTAAGTTTAAAATTATCTGCTACATCATACAAAATGAAGTATTTGCTGCACTTTTTTGCATTATAATTTTTATTTTCAAATTTGTTTTCAAACTTTTGTTTCATATTTAAGGAATACCTACAACTCATGGATGGTACTTTTAAAACTCCATTAGATGTTCTGGTTTTGCGTTGACAATTTGTCATTTGTCAAAATGGTTGCACTCAACCACATCAACATGTAGTGCGCAACATTTGCCATTGCAACACTGACAGCTAACATTGACAGACAACATTGATGTTTGGGCGCGCTGCACAAAGCAAGAGCTAATGTTGCCAGCTGTCAGTTTCCTGCTGTCAGTTCCACGGTGTCCTTGTACGCTTGATTTCATTTTAAGTATTATGAAAATGTTACAATACAGTCAAATTTCCAAAAAAAAAAAATTATTTTACAAGTATGAAATTTACACAAAACTACTTTACACAAATTGAATTTTGATTCGTATTCTTGATTAAAAACATTAATAAAAAGATTTACATTTTGCATTTTTAAGCATATTCAAAAGACGCTGGAAATCTCAATGATTACTTTTATATATTGATACTTCAAACTATAATAGTCCGACGAAAACCAAAAATAAATCATTTATATTGCGCTGCAAAATGAGCTAGTAATCCGGAAATCATGTTCTCATAATGTCCTCTACTTTGAACTGATGAGGGTTCGACAGTTGGTAGATAAATTTAGGGCCGTTGCTACTGCTGATGGAGATGATGATGATGTTAACGACTGTTATTTTATTTCTTGCTTCATTTTTTCTTTTTTACATCGTTGTTGACCTTTTAACATGCTGCCAACTGCCCCAATAACATTAATGCCATTATATCTATATGATTGACTTGATGTTTGCTGCCTTTTCGTTTCCGTTTCCGTTTGTCGCTGCCAAACTCAACGTTCCATCTCAACAACACTTTTCTGTTTTTTTTTTGTTACGATATACACAATCATTAGTGTGTTGTCTGTCACTCAATTGGAAATGTTATTTTGACATTTCCACTGACCATTGACAACTTTGTTGGCTTTGCGCTTTTGCGGTAAAGTCAAAGGTATTTGCTACCGATTTCCGTTCCCATTTGGTTGGCATTTCCGTTGCAGTGACGAGATTAGCGCAGACTTACGTTTGTTGAGAATAGTTATTTTTTTGTATTGAACATTTTTGTATTTGTAAATTATTAAATATCATTAATATATTTTTTTTTGATGACAGTTTATATCTATTATTTGTTGGAATTTGTGACTGTTTGTTTTGGCATTTGATAAGTAACAGAATTTGTGACTGGATACTACACAGATACATTTAATTTCGTAGATTTCATTTACAACATATTAATGAATGCTTAAAATAAGAAAAATCACACCAATATATTGAAAAATTCATAATATTGATAAATGTTTCAGATTTCATAATTATTATGAATCATTAAAGGTAAAGTTAATTCATCGTAATAATTGTTTCATATTATTAATTGTTTCATGTTATTAATTTCATCAATTTGTTGTTTAATTTCTTAAATATTCATCATTTTAATGAAAAAATTCATAATATTAATTCATAACATTATACATAATTAGAAATTTCATCAATATTCTGTTAATTTGAAAAAAATAATCATCATTACAATTGAAAAAACTTAAAATTGTTAAATTCTTCGTATTAATTAATTTATTGGTTCATTTACGAAAAAATAATCGTTGTTATGAACAAAATCATAATTTTGATGAAAATTTCATAATAGAAAACTCTGGCATTTGTAGGGTAATTTGTGAAAAATTCAGCATAATAATGAAAAAACAATTCATAACATTAATAAATGATAATAATTAATAAATGATAATTAATAAATAACATCATAAATATACACAAACTAAAAAATCTTCAATATGATGAATTTATTTATAAATATTATGAATTTTCACCAACTACCAGATTCATCATATTGATACCTCCGTTTATTAAAAGACATATATAATTAATGCATTCATTATATATATGAACAAAATATTCAATTCATACAATTTAAATTGTCATTTGTTCATATATTTCAAAAAAAAAAAAAATTTTTTTTTTTTTCGTACGAAAAATATTGTTCCGAAACATTAAATTCGGATAACAAAAAAAAAAAAATCCGAAAAAATAAATTCGGACAAAAAAAAATATTTTTTGGGAAAAAAAAAATCCGAAAATTAAATTTTTTGAATTTTTATCATATTATTTTTTCAAAAAAAAAATTTTTTTTAGCACGAAAAAAATTGTTCCGAAAAAATAAATTCGGACAAAAAAAAAAATTGCGACCAAAAAATTCGGACAAAAAAAAAATTAAAAAATGTCTAAATATAAATTTTTTCGAAAATAATATTTCAAAAAAAAAAAAATACAAAAAAAATTATAGTAGACATTGAATTTGAGTAAATTAGAATTGAATAAATTGACTGATTTGTTAAAATTTCATTAAAACAATGAAAAAGAGTTTCAAGTATTGTGTTCAGAAAATACATTAAAAATTATGAAATGAAATTAATAAAACAACTTATTTCGAAAACGTGAAATATAACCAACAACGATTACAATAATTTAAGCATCAAATTTAATAATTAATCAATATTTTGCTTTATGTGTTAACATTTCTTTATTATAATAAACGTATTCATAATATTAATAAACTAGTAAAAACAATCCAGCTGGCTGAAAATTTGTTTCTAAATATATAGGAAAAACAAGATTATATGAAGATATTTTATATTTTTATTTGTAAATCCAAAAATGTTCGTAATATTTTTGTATTTACAAATTTCGGATTTACAATATAGAGTTTTGGTCTGAAGTCCTTTGTGCTGTAGGAAACATAGTTTCATTAATGTAGTTCGTCATGAAATATATTTCTAAAAACCATCCAATGAAATCAAAATTCCAAATTCCAAAAAATCTTTCAAATTTAAATATGTTTCAGTTACATTGCAATTTTATATTTTTTTATATTTGAATTACAATTCTGTTTTTCTTACAATTTTTTTTTTTTTAATTCATATTAAATAATTTATGTATATTTAAAATCTGTGAAAACACTTTTAATATATTTTAAAATTCAATTACTATTGTTACTAAATGTTTTTAAATGTTGGTTTTTTTCTTTAATTTTTATTAAATTGATTTAAATTATTGTAATCGTTGTTGGTTATATTTCACGTTTTCGAAATAAGTTGTTTTATTAATTTCATTTCATAATTTTTAATGTATTTTCTGAACACAATACTTGAAACTCTTTTTCGTGGACACTTCTGTCATCTCTTGCAACTCTCTGTTTGCTCTTTAAAACCAACAGAAACAACAAAAAAACCATGCGACAGAGTTGTTGTTGTTCTTTTGTGTGCAATTCTTTAAGAGAGAGTGTGATGCACTGCACTAACCACAGTGAGCGCAGGCTACTGCAGTACTCATTTTCATATGGTTGTTGTAATTTAGTTTTTACGTTTTTCTGGAGTTTTTTGTTCTAAAATTATATAGCACGCAATACATTAGATTAATACGAATCGTTTAATACCAGTATCATTAAAATCTGTTCAGAAATACGGCCGGTTTGTGCAAGAGAAAAAAACACGTTTTGTTTTATTAATATAGATGCTCTGAATTAGAATATTCATCAATATTTTGACACATTGATGAAAAATTTATCATATTAATGAACATATGTATAATCAGATAATCAGATTTCATCAAAATATCATTAAAAAATTTCATTTAAATACATATACTAAATTTATTAATATTTATTAAATACAAAATTTATTAATATTTATTAAAGCGGGTTTATTTGTTAAAATTCATCATATTATTGAAAAAATTCATAAACGATTTAGATTTCATTAATATTTTGTTTTATTTATAACAATATCATCAAAATTTCGAAAATATTCGTAATTATGATTTGGTGAAATGATAAAAATATTCATAAAATTGATGAATATTCGAATTTGATATTTGGTCCATATGATTCATAAAATATGCTGCATAATATATTCAGTATTATCTAGTAATATTATCTAAGAAAGACGCTGAGAATGTAAACGAAGTTTAAACTATCAACATAAGACGTTTAATCCTATTTTAGTTAACGGTTTAAAGTCACTGCATAGTGAGTTTAAACTCTGGTTAACATAGAAATTGAGTTTAACTACCATTGTAAAATCATATGAATAAATTTTACAAAATTGCCTGAGTCTGTCAAAGATTTTATCTGGCGTAGTGCGACAGTCGATCCAATTAATGAAAATATATATTTGTTAATACTATGAATTCGTTCATTAATTTAAACACTTTACTGTTAATGAACAAATTCATCATATGAATAATCAAATTCAACATATAAATAAACAACTTCATCACATAAATGAAATATTCGTCATATAGATGAACAAATTTATCATATAAATGTACAAATTCATCATAAAGATGAACAATTTATTGTTATTAATGAAACAATTCATTACATAAATGAACAAATTCATCATATAAATGAACAAATTCATCTTATAAATGAAATATTCAGCATATATATGAACAAATTCATCATATAAATTAACAAATACATCATATTAATGAACAAATTCATCATATAAATTAACAAATTCATCATATTAATGAAATATTCGTCATATAAATGAACAATTTATTCTTATTAATGAAATAATTCATTACATAAATGAACAAATTCATCACATTAATGAAAAATTCATTAAATTAATGAAAAAAAATCATCATCTTAATGAACAAGTTCCTAATAGTAATGAGTAGTTAACCTTTAAATATATTCAAAATGTTTAACACTAAATAATTCTTTAATATTTTGAATTCGCTCATTGTTTTAAACACTATTTCATTAAAGGTCATACATCATATTGTTGAAATGTTTATACTGTGTACAATTTTCTTGTGGTATTAATCAATAACTGATAATTGAATTGCCTGTGGCCGTATATGGCAACATTTTAAATAGCATGGAAATTCAATTAAATTCTTTTTAATATTATATGTTTTCAATTTTTGCTTGAAATTGCTTTAAAATATATTTAAATTAATTTGAAACTGTATTTATTCTTGTATATTAATAAAACTTGTATATTATTGAAAGTAAATTGAACGCAAATTAATATAGATTAAAAAAAAAACTTGAAATGAATTAATATTTAAAACATTTAAAGTTTGTGCAACGTTTTTTATGAAAAGTTGATAGTGATTTTATTTAACTATTTAATATAAATCTATTTTTCTATTTTAAATATTTTTCTATTTGTTATTGCATCTTTAAACTTTCAGTTACATTTGCTAGTTACCGCACATCACATAGACATACATCTAAATAATGATTCTAAATAATTCTTGAAATCCTCGAAAAATTTAATCAATATCAATATTAGATGTCGTACAAGTTACCACATATGTAATTTGGTTTTTCTGCGATGTATTTTATTTGAAACATGCGAATGATTTCTATGCTTTGACATATGACAATTGTTTCACCATACTACTTATGGCTGCGCGGTTCCACGAAAGCCAAACAGCCAAACTCATGTCACTGACAAGGGTCTGACAGACGTCAAAATGAAAAAAAAGAAACATTGTTGATTTTTGCAAAAGAATTGATCTATGTTGCTTGTAATTGCAATGTACGTTATTTTTTCTTTTTTTACGATTCTACACCCAGAAAAAAAATCCCTCAAATCCCATTAAAATTGGTCAATAGGACAATTATTGATTTAATAGTATATAAATAATAAATCTTTTCATATAAACTCAATGGCAATGTCATGGTATTTTATAGTATTTAATGGTATTTTCCGATTAAAATAATAATTTATCCTATTGACTATTTTTAATAGTAAAAAACTATTGTTTATATTGTATTTTTTTCTGGGTGTACATATAAATGAAAATCTCGGAAATTCTTTGTTTGCTGTGTACATTTTTCCTATCTTGTTTTACTAATTTGTGTTGATTTTAGTGCGCTATAAAAGGTAGCAGAGCATCAAATATATGAGAGTAACTACAAAACTATAAAAAAAAAACTATTAAATTAAAACTTTTTGAAAACAATATGTCTTGATTTCGCTTCAACCAAATTTCTTGTGAATCACAAAAATGTGATATTGAAATATCAATGATTTGTCAAAAACAATATCAGCTAAAAACTTTTCAGGCATTAATTATGAAATACCTACTTATAGAAAAGTACTATTTAAAAGTGCGAAACCCCAGACAAAATTATAAACAGGAAAATGGAAGGAAATACGCAACAGTTTACAAATACTTTATACGAATTAAAATCGCACTGTATATGAAACTTTTAGGTAGACAAAGGTGAGAATGTAGAAAAAATCTGCTGATTCCCTACTATAGTGTGGATGTAAAATTTGTAGGCTAAAGGCGGGCAAAATAATACAGGTAGATGGTATGAATGGTAAATTTAGGCAGGTTATGGTAGGAAATAGACTGTCGACAAATTTTTATATAAAACCTAAAAGTTAAAGGCAGAACTTAAAAGGTAGAAGCACCTAATTTCAATATTTTTAAAAAATTTCAATATTTGCTAACTTCCCTACGGGGAAACGAACCGGTCCTCGGATTTAGTTAACCGGCTCTAGTTCTGGCTCTTTCATATGAAACCAACCAATGGAGTTGTCCTAGGGAAGGGTCAATTAACACCTCCTGCAGACCTTTAGATCTAACACAGAAATGGTCTTCAAAATCGTGTTCTGAGACCTCAAGCTTTAGATCTATCACAGAACAAAATCCGTTTATGTGACCGGTATCAATATCAGTAACATACACATTTTTTTTTTTCATTTAAATATTTTTTTATTTCTTTTTTATTGTTACTGTTTTATATATTTTAATTTACTTAACATTTAAATTATATTTTACCTTCTCCTTCATGTATTATCATTACATTAATGATTCCAACCTTGCATTATAAATACTTAGAAGACATACTGTATTTAAATCAATATAGACTCGAAAAACAATCTACGAATTATAGACGCATTCGTTGCAGCGTGTAAATAAGTCTCTTGACTGCGGTGCCACCTAGTGCCTTATCGTTTCATCAGCGACATGTTTAGCATAGACACGATCCGTTTCCTCATGCAGTCCTTTAGACGTATCACAGAACAGTTCTTTAAGATGCTGTCCTTAGTCGGTACCAATGGTACCGGTCACGTGATAGATAGTTTTAGAGCAATTGACACCTTTTTTCCCCAGGGGTTTTCTGTCCTTTTTCTCTACGAAGTTGCTTTCAAAAACACAAATTTCTATATACTACCGCCTCGATCTATTTCCTGCTATAATAATACTTTTAAAAAACTTCAAAAGAGAAATTCCCATAAAATATATTTGACTTCTAATTGGAGGCTTCCTATGCCATTTTCCAACCTAGTCTGTTCGAAATCTTTTGAAAACAAAATTGAGCTTGCCCAAAATGAAATATCTGTAATTTTTCAGGAATAGATCTGTTAAATTTCCGTTAAACACACAGAGAAATGGGTGATTTCGGGAAGTCAAATTATGTGAAATTTTAAAGCCAGATTCACTGCATATTCATGGCATATTTTGGGTATGAACAGTAAATGGGTAGATTTTAATACAAACTCCACTTTCACAGAAGAAATATGTACATCATATTGATGAATTGCGTTCTGCAAACTATGATTTATTGTATTGTAGAACCATTCATAATATTAATGACTAACGACATCAATGTTATGCATGCGATCATAAATATGTTGAAAGTTTGGTAACTGTCGAAAAAATGTTCTTCAATATGATGAATTGTATATGAAGTATACGTTTCATCATATTAATGAACAACAACATAAAATACAACATATATGTACTTCATATTGAAGAATTCTGTTCATCAAACCAAATTTCAATCAAAATATTTATTTTTCGTTCATTTTTTGTCATACAACCCATTTTCAAGTGGATCTTGTACGTTATTCTTATAAAATGCTTGATCGACATCCATAAATTAGGAAAATGTTTTGTATTATATCACTTCATATTAAAAAATATATAAAAAAAAAAAAAATTTTTTTTGATAACATTTTTTATTTTCTTTTTTAAAAATTTTTGGATTTTTTTTTTCAAATATTTTTTTTTCGGTCAAATTTTTTTTCGGAAAAAAAATTTATAAAAAAAAAATTTTTTTTTTGATAACATTTTTATTTTCGTTTTTAAAAGTTTTTGGGAAAAACAATTTTTTCAAATAATTTTTTTTTCGAACCAAATTTATTTTTGGATTTTTTTTTTTTTTAATTATTTTTAAAATTTTTTTTTAATCGTTTTTTTTTTTATAAAAACATTTTCATAATTAAAATTTCAATCAATTAATTTATTTTGAAATAAAATAAAATTAGTTCAACAATATTCATCATATTGAATATTTATCCATAAATATTATGAACAATTTAAAAAAAAAAAAATTATTCTTAGATATTATAATTTTATTCATCAATATGACGATTCCAATTCATTGTTTTGAATAGTTCGATCTTCACTATGATGTTCGATAGTATGAATAAGTTCATATATAATAATAATAATAGTTTGGCGCTACAGTCCTGTATAGAACTTCGGCCGAGCTCTCTCACCATTTTGAGCTGTGCGTGTTATATTTGTACTCAAAGTGGTGGGACCTACAGTTTATTGCCGAATCCGAACGGCGGGTGAGAGCTTTTCATAGGCAATGTTTTACTCTCGTAGGTTTGCCATTTACTGCCGAGAGGTAGCGCGGTATAGAAAAATGTTTCTATGAAAAGATGTTGTTAGCCCCAGACCAGGTTTGAACCGGGGACCTTTCGGCTCGCAGTCCAACGCACTAACCACTGAGCTACCGCGGCTACATATATATATAATGAATAAATTCATCGATATGTCATTTAATGAAATGTGATATTATTCATAATATTTATGAATAAATTCATCATATTTATGAATAAATTCATCATATTTATGAATAAATTCATCATATTTATGAATAAATTCATTATATTTATGAATAAATTCATTATATTTATGAATAAATTCATCATATTTATGAATAAATTCATCATATTTATGAATAAATTCATCATATTGATGATTTTTTTCGTGTTCGTCTGATAAAAATATTTCGGAAAGAGAGATTGGTCGAGGCGTTCGACCTTGACAAAAATTTCATCAAGGACATCTAATTTTATGGTTATTGGTTTGATTTTTCAAAACATTTACTATTAAATTTTATAAAAAAAATTAACATATTCTCATTTAAAATTCAGCTATATTTACATTTTATATTGAACATGTGCTTTTCATAATGTTATCATAATAAATATGAAATAAAGCTCAGTGAAACATAACAAACGAAAGGGATTTGTAAAATTTTATAGTCGTTTTCGATCGACTGATTTTTGTAGTTTGTTTTGTTGTCACTGCTCTTTTGTGTAGTCGCTACAGTTTTCATTTTTTACTGTTTCGAATGTGAATGTAAGAAGAGTAACTTGTGTAATAGTCCATATGGACAAATAGACAGGCATATATACAGACAGACAGCCAAACACAATGAGGTCGAGGTCGTTGTCGTTGCGTCGCTCAATTTGGTGGGCGGTATGCGTTCCGATGCGGATGTTGCCTTTTGCTTTCCCCAACGATCTGACAAATACTTCGTGCTTAATATTCAGGTCAACACAAAAGGACAATCATAAAATGCTTTAGCAGAAATGATGTATGCATTAAGGATGTTTAATGTATTAATGTGCATGGATGGTAGCACAGTTATTGTTAAAAAAATTCAACTTTTTTCATTTTATTTGCAGTTTGAATAGTGTTTATCTTGTTGTCATTTTGTAAAAGTTAAAAAGTACTCTGAACAAATATTATACACCCTGCAAAGATTTTAAGATAAGCATTTCTTCCAATAGGGCAGCAATTTACTAAGTGTTTTCAACTGAAATTTGTGCCTTTTTTTCACACATCTGTTCATTATACTGTCAATCGGTTGTCAATTGATTGGATTTTTCATTTTTTATTTCGTTTTTTAGACGGCATTTAGCATCGTTTTAGTGTTAATGCAAATTTCTTCGATGGATGATTTTGTTTCTATCTACAAAATGAGTTTTTCATATGTTGCTGTGTGACAGCAAAACGTGCAAGGTTTAAAGAATTGTATTACCATTTCATTTTTTTTTCTGTGAATATGTCTGCTTCATTTGCAGTTGGTATAAATTAATTTCTGAGTCTGCATCCATGTGACTGTACGGGCGCTGTACTGTCAGATTGCTGATAATTTAGCAAATTGCATTTTAATCTTTTGCAACGATACGAATTGCATGGAAAATTTGTCGGTAGTGTGTGGAGTTAAGTATGCTGTATCGTACACACTCGAAAATGAAATTATGTGTAGTATGCAATTCGATTTGATGAAGAGTCTCAAATTCGTTATCGATTTAATGAAATTTCGTTGATGATATTCTCAGTATTGCAATTATTTAAGAATTTTGCAAATTTCAAATTTGAATTATGAATTTTCGATGTGGTGTGACTAAAATTAAAGTGAAATTGTTTGTATTTTTTAAATTTAAACGGACATTAATGGTTTTTTTAAGCAGTTTAATAATTTTTGCTCTTAGATTTAATCAATAGAATATCAATTATTATGATTAATTGAATAAAATTATGCATATGTTTACTCATGTTTTATGTATAATATATTCATAAGTCATAATAATTGGAAATGTTCTGCAACATATTTTATTAAAATTCATAAAAATCACAAATTCAAATTATGCTGAACAAAATGAAAAATATCGTATTTCGTCGTTGTAGAACGAAAAGTGACCAAATACATTTTCAAAATGCCAAATATTGATTTACAAAAATCTTTATATATCTGTCCATTTTTAATCGATGATCTCAAATTTTTTTACCACATGATAAGAAAATGTAAATCTATCAAAGGATATTTCAACTTTAAAAATTCATCAATTACTTTATATAATATTAATCAACAAACTCGAAATTTAAGTTTTTCATAAAAATGTATTTGGTGACTTTTCGTTTTACAACGGCAATTTGAAATAATAGAAATATTATTAAGGAAAGTAACATTTAAAAAACAATGGAAAAATACATCACATCAACTTATTTGTCTGTTAAATTGCACATTTATTCTCAAATGACACATTTTTCACTTTTTTTGCATACACTTAAATTATCTTTAGACTGCAAAAACTGCGACGTGGTTTTCACAATTGGCGTGAATTGTGCATTAAGAAAATTAATATACCATATGAAACACAAGTGATGAGTAAATATTCATTATTTCGCCTGTAATGGTCATTACTAAAATTTGTAAAATTTATGAATACTATTCATAATAAATACATAGTGATTTTAAGTTTTATATGAATGAAATTTCCATTTTTATACATAATTCATGAATAAAACTGATAAATAAAAAAATTCGAAAAAATATATTTTATGAACATCTTATTCATAAATTATCAGTAAACAATTTTCTCCATGAGCCTACATCCGAAATTTGATTTCCGCATTTTCAGATTGAAAAGACAAAAATTTCATAATATGGGCTAAATGCGAGTTGAAGTAAGACGGCAATCTCAGTGTATTCTTTGCAAAGACATATTAGGATTAACAGTTTTCCATCTTTGGCATATTTTTGCGCGAATCTACTAATTACATACATAAGACATTAAAGTACCATTTTCATAATAATTTCTTTATTTTTTATATATGTGAGGAAAATATAATATATTTGCAACAATCATATTTGTTTTCGACAAACAAATTATGTTTCTTTCCAACATATTTAATTTACAACAAATATATTTTTGGTTGCAGTAACCATATTTTATTTGTGGCAAAAATATTCAATATGCAGCTAATATATTTGGTTTGATGTAAACATATTATGTTTGTGTTAAACATATTTTATATGAGGCAAACATATTTTTTAGTGGCATTTTTTTGTTTTTGACATTTTATTTTTGACAAACATATTTTGTTATCGACAAAAATATTTTATATGTTGCAAATACGTTTGTAAGAAATTCTTAACGAAGAAGAATTTTTGTAATCTACGATGCCTTGAAGAATTCCCGAGCTGGCTGCGAGAATAATGTGACCATTTTCATAATAATTTCTTTATTTTTTATATATGTGAGGAAAATATAATATATTTGCAACAATCATATTTGTTTTCGACAAACAAATTATGTTTCTTTCCAACATATTTAATTTACAACAAATATATTTTTGGTTGCAGTAAACATATTTTATTTGTGGCAAATATATTCAATATGCAGCTAATATATTTGGTTTGATGTAAACATATTATGTTTGTGTTAAACATATTTTATATGAGGCAAACATATTTTTTAGTGGCATTTTTTTGTTTTTGACATTTTATTTTTGACAAACATATTTTGTTATCGACAAAAATATTTTATATGTAGCAAATACTTTTGTAAGAAATTCTTAACGAAGAAGAATTTTTGTAATCTACGATGCCTCGAAGAATTCCCGAGCTGGCTGCGAGAATAATGTGATTTTTAAAATTTTTCAAATATAGTTTTAGCGAAATGGTTACGAGAACAAAATTAATATCGTTTTTGATGTTTAAATAATTTTGTAATCAATCTTTTCTAGAGTTTTTAATAAAGCAGTAGAAAAAGTTTCGATAAAACTTCGATTTGTCGGTTCGATTTTTCGGTTCATTGTGAGCACTAGCATCGATAACGTAAAAAATCTTTGACATCTCGCAACATGTACGTTACGATATCGATACTGAGTATGACAAATTATCGATTGAACTCCATTTGATTATTATGGCGAATACCGCTTTTGAGAAATTATCATTGATGTTATTAGAAATACTTATTGTATATGTGCTGGTGAAATACATTTGTTTGATTCACACATATTTTTTTTGCGACAAACATATTTTTATGGGAACAAATATATTTGTTTGTAGTAAACATTTTATGTTTGTAGTAAACGTACAATATGTGTAGTAACGTTATTATGTTTGGAGTGTGTAGTACAATGTGTGTAGTAAACATATTATGTGTGTAGTAAACATATTATGTCTGTAGTAAACATATTATGTGTGTAGTAAACATATTATGTTTATAGTAAACATATTATGTTTGTCGTAAATATATTATATTGATAGTAAACATATTGTGTTTGCAGTAAGTGTATATTGATTGCAGCCAATATTTTATAAGTTTTATCAAAATTTCAGTAAACATAATATCCAAGTTTTTCGTATGATTTTGTTAAAAATCATAATACTATATTCTAATTACCACAATAATTTTATAAATTTTTGTATTTGAAAATCATTTTTCATTTTATTGGGTGACGTGAACTTTAATTTGTAATCCTATAACTTAAATAAATTCCAAAATAGTTTCAAGATCTAAAATTGACAGAAACTAACACTCTTCCATATGTTTTAGAATAAGGTTCGAAATAATATTTGGTTCAATCCACATACTATATAAAAATTTACGTGCAACCACAAAGCACTAAACCAATCGAATCGTAATGTACAACCGATTTGCAAATATTTATTTAGTCGGTATGCAACGATTAATTTGCAAGCAGGCATAAATGGAATGCAATAAATTATTTCGGAAATCATTGAAATTAATTGAAATCAACGCATGATGGCATTGCTGGCATCAATATTGATGATGGCGATGATGATGATGCTGATGACGATGGTTTGTAGCGAAAACTAATGCAAGAGCCGCAAAATTATTTGAAGCTAAACAATGAAATGGGGTTTTAAACCGGAAGTGTTGTAGCCGCCGGATAATGTATTTACTGTGGTCAATTTAAATACACATTGAGACTAAGTAGAATACCATAGAATAGCATATTTTGGTAAGTCTAAATATACAAATGTAATTTTATTTAAACCACAACAAATTTCTTTTTTAATTATTCAGTAGAATACTGCATACAAGAGGAATACAAAATAAAAATTACTTGTAAATTCAAAATGTACTTAAAGTAAAATAAGAAGTATTTGAAAATAAAAACCTTGAAATGTTCGAAATTGAAAAAATAATTAAGTTATACTTGAATATTTTTGATTAATAAAAAAAAATATGGATGCATATTTAAAAGAAACTCTTAATATATATTTTATCGAAAAGTTGTTATTTGCTACATTGTACCTTCAATAAATAATAGTAAATGAGACGCAAGATAATTCAGCGTACTGATGTAATGTGTTGAAAAGCATTCAACGTATTATGACGATGAGAAAGAGATGCAATAAAGCATATGAATCACTGATTCTAAGTAGTGTAGAAGTTTGTGGAAACTTCTAGAATTCGATAATGCGCTACACATGACTGTAATACAGCTGGAGACAGGTTATGTGTATTAATGATTCTCGTGACGTGTAGAAGTTTGTGGAAACTTCTAGAATTCCACAATGCGCTGCACATGAGTGTAATAGAGCTGGAGATAGGTTACGAGTATTTATGATACTCGTGAAGTGTAGAAGTTTGTGGAAACTTCTAGAATACGGCACTGTATGATTCTCGTGAAGTGTAGAAGTTTGTGGAAACTTCTAGAATTCGATAATGCGCTGCACATGACTGTAATACAGCTGGAGACAGTTTACGTGTATGTATGATACTCGTGAAGTGTAGAAGTTTGTGGAAACTTCTAGAATACGTCACTGTATGTATATAAGAGCACCATATCAGAGGCGCGTCAATTCAGTATTTATGGCAAAGTGAACTAGTGTGTCTTGTGAGCGAACATTATGGAGCTGAATTATATTCTCAGGATAACATATATTTTATGTTTAATAATATTTTTATCATTACAAATATTGCTGATTTAAGTCGCAAATATTTTTTGGTACAAATAGTAGATATTATTTGCACCAAAAAATACTTGCGACTTAAATCAACAATATTTGTAATGAAAAAAATATTATTTAAACATACAATATGTTTGGAGCAAATACTTAAAATAATAATTATTTGTCACAAGTATTAAAAGTTTGTCTTTTCTCTTAGTTAAAATATAATAATTAGATCTAGTCAGAAATTATAAAGCGTTTAGATTTAAAACCTCTTACCTCTTAAAAACATTTAAAAAATTACGATAAACATATTATTGATTGTTACAAATAAAAATTATTTACTGTAGCATAAATATGTTTTTTTTATTGTACAGAATAATTAATTAAAAATAAATTTGCAAAAATAATAAAAATGAAATTAAATTTAAAAAATTAAATATTTCCTTTATTAATAAACGGCTTATTATTCATTAATGAGCTATTTATAATGCAAAAATGCAAATTATTTTAACAGTATAATTAACTTTTATTTTTTATTTAATAAAATATTAATAAATGTTGCGCGCGGAAAATTTCATTAAATTAACACAATATTTTAAAATAATTATAATGTTTTGCACACCAATGCGTGCGTATATAATAAATATGTCTATAAATATGTTACATACACTGACATATGTTAAATGTGTTGGCAGCAAAAATAAAAATATTAAAAAACGTCAGTTTGCAATTTATGAAATAAGGTAAAAACCAAACTACTTAACACTGTATATTCGAAATGAAGCGAAATTAAAATATTGAAAATATTTTAAATACGAACTGCAAGTTTACAATTTCTTTCTGTCTGTCATTACGGACATCATCATTTGGTTTAACATTTTTCTGTTTCTTTGCAATTTTAATTGAATGGATATGCTTTAATGCCACATCAACCGACCCTACTCTATACACAAAGTTGCCACAGAAACAGCTGCCAAATGAATTTTGCATCAGCAACATGTGTAAATGTTTTGTGTTGCTCCACTGCTGTATTGACCAACATTTCAAAGAACAAATATGTTTTTTGTTTTTGTTATATTTTATTAAAAAAGATAAACAAATACACAAAAGACACCATTGTAATTATTGTGCAATTTTCTGTAGCTTATCCTGAAGCTCAGTGGCTGAATATGTAGTTGGTAGTTGTTGTTTGAGGGTTTTCGGAGGGTTATTTTCGAACGATAGCTATTAACACTGAATAACAAAATACAAATAAATTTCAATACATCATTTCTACATAATTTTAGAGCGCTGTTTTGGACTGCATACTCAGTTTTTTATTATCACATTTCGTTTTTAAGAAAATTAGAATTGATTTCATAACATTTTTTTCAGTTACTTTTTTAAGTACTATAATTCTAGAACATTTTTTAAGTAAGTTTTCAAAAAAAATTTAAAAGATTTTGGATAAGAATTTATAAGGCAAATTTTAGTATTTAAAGAAATATCAATATTGCATTTTGGTTTCAAGATATTTGCATCTAAACTCGAAAATTATGATTTTTTACTATTTTTGTTTTTTTTTTTTTAATTTAAGATTTCTTGATAAATGGTGTCTTGATTCATGATTTTCTAAAACTATTCTACTTTTATGTATACAAATTAATGTCCTTATAATGTAAAACGAATCCTGTGACTGCCAGTCGATGCATTCACTTCATATATAACCGTCTTATAGCGTAGAACGAAACGAATTCATCAACAAGCTTCATAAATTTCAATGACAGTATTTGTGTTTTGTTCATTTTGTCGTCGTTTTCGTGTTCATTAATTCATAAAAATTGTTTCACTTGAATTTTTGACGTATTTTTACTAATTCTTTTTACATTATAACCCAGTATGCCATACGTAATGATATCGTTATGAAATCATTGCGCGTAGATGGAGAAATCACACCCGTTCTCATAAAGATATCGAGCGTCAAATTGGACCTAGATAGTAGGTAGATATCGGAACGTTCTCGTTCTCGATACGATATATTTTTCGAAATCGAAACGATATTGAAGAAAAAAATGATCAAATTTCGAAATTTATGAGAAAAATATTGCGATATCGATTTGATAAATGTTTAAATATCGTATTTTGTCAAAGAATTTGAATGTATCTACGAACATTTTTTAAAATTAGATTCGAGAGAGCTACGAGATCGAACTTTTTTATCGAAGTTATTTGAAAAAGCTTCGAGGTATCGAAGTTCTCCGATACATGGCAGACTGGGAAGGACGTAAATTGTTAAAACGAAACATATAATTTTCATTACATCTATCCTTTTGTAACATTTGTTTAATTTTACTTTTTTGAGATATATTTTAAACACAATTGTTAAGAAAATTAAAAACATATCATAGAATTTGACAATTTTAGCGCAATTCTTCTTTAAAGAATTTGAATATTTTGTATACTAAAATCGGATGAAATTCATTATTTTCAAAACCACACAACCGATTTTAAAAATTTTAAAATTATTGTATAGAGAATTATGGTAAGAATTTAAGTTTTGAAATTGGAGATAATATTTTTAACGGTTACGGAGATAAAAATCAGTAAACTTGAGATTTTTTATGAAAATCTTTCAAAAATTGTAAAAAACCCAAAAGTTAATCGATTTTTAGAATTTGTTTGTTTATAAAAAGCCTTCATTACATCATAAAAAAAAAAAGTGCTCAATTGAGAAAATATCTTGTTTAGTTTTAAAGATATTTAAAGGGTTTTTCAACCGGGACGCTACAAAAGTAGAGCGACAGGGACAGCAAACGACGCCACATTTCTTGCCGCTCTTTTGACATTTCTCTTCAGTAAGGTTTGTCATTTCATGATGGAAAGATATACGAATTCGAATTTCGGTAGTAAATTTTAATAATTTCGACTCGTTGTTGGCTCGTATATCTTTCCATCATGAAATGGCAAACCTTACTGAAGAGAAATACCAAAAGAGTGGCAAGAATTATGGCGTCGTTTGCTGTCCCTGTCGCTCTACTTTAGTAGCGTCCCGGTTGAAAAACCCTTGAAAAAAACTTTTGTAGCGCTCTCATTGAAAAACCCTTTACATGAACATCAACTTTTTTTCATTTTTGTTTTAGTTTACATAATTTTTCATATATTATATATTTTCTCATAAAACAAAATATTTGCATGGGAATTTTATAAACAATTAACACATTAACCATAAACGGAAAACAATTTTTAAATATGTCCAGTGGTTTAGCATAAATAAAACAATAAAGTGGACATTTTTTTCTTTGTTGTTGATTGTATATTTAAAACTAAACAAGATAGTATCTCAAGTGAGCACTTTTTCTTTAGATCTTAATTTCTTTCATAATTAATTCTTTCATAATTAATTCTTTCATAATTAATTAATTTCTAATTAATTTATGTACAAAAGAATTTTTAAAATTGTATAAATTTTGAATTTTTTACAATTTTTGAAAAAAATATCATGAAAAAATTTAACTTTACTTATTTTTATCTTTATAACTGGTTATAGATACAATCTCCAATTTCAGAACTTAAGTCTTCTTAAGAATTCTCTATAAAATAATATTTAAATTTTTAAAATCCTTTGAGTCGTTCTGAAAATAATGAATTTCTGAAAACAATGAATTTATTATATATGAAAAACTGAGGATATAAAGTATATAAAAACTGTGTATGCAGTCGTAATCTGCATTCTTGAATCATATAGAAATGATGTATAGAATGCTGATAAAGAAAATCATGTTCAGTAGTGTAATCGGATACTGAATATGAATTAAGTTTACTTTGAGCTGCGGTTGCCAGGCACCAACAACTTTTTGAACTCACATTCAGCAATGTAGTATTTTCATTTAAGACTGTCTTTTGTTGTGGCACATAAACACATCTTGTACTAAAACCATATCTAGTACTTCGTTTCTAAACAACAGATTCTTCAATTTTGTTTTAACAAAACAACTATAAATCTCTGTTCTTTACGTACAAACAAAAAAATGTTTTGTAAATGAAATTCTATTTTTGCACAAACATCTCCATTTATAAAAACAAAAATCTTGAAATCTTGATTTTGATGATTCATTTGATTTTAGGTTTTGTATATGTCTATCTCTCTGTCTGTCTGTCTGTCTGCCTGTATGTAGTACGTCATACATTAATCCTGCTTGAAATTAAAAGCAACTTATTAAAAGCTTTCGTCTATCTGTATCCTGCCAGAAGCACCTACTATTCATGCCGTCGAAATGATTGCCTGGAGGACACGTGCTTAGTTGGCAGGATTAATGTGGCATTAGAAGACAATTAGGAATTTAGCAGTTGCCTGAGTGTACCGTTACAAACATATTTCGTAGAATATGTTTATGTGCGGAGGCTGTATAAGTCCTGAATATAATGAGGTTAATTTGATAGGCATGTTCGGTAGAGGTTTCAGGTGCAATTTCATTATTAGCTGTCAATTAATTGAGGAGTCGTACTAAAAATAATTTTTTGTATTTAATAAATTCTTAAAATATGCGCTTTAATTAATGCTATTGCAGAGATATTTTTGAAAATTATATATTTCATTCAACTTTTAATTGTTATTTAAATTTTTGTGTAATTGGCTTTGATTATTAGGCATAATAGTCAGCGCGCAGTGTTACTAATTAAATAACGGTAAATTAGCAGTTAGACAATAGGCAAGAAAGATGCTGAAGATCATACAGCGCACACAGTGAGTTTGTGGAAACTTCTAGAATACGGCTATGCGCTGTACATGCGTGTAAAAGAGATAGGCATATCTAACGATAAGCCCATCTCTGTGTGAAGATCATACAGCGTACACTGTCAGTTTGTGGAAACTTCTAGAACACGGCTATTCGCTGCACATGCGTGTAAAAGAGATGGTCATATCTAACGATAAGCCCATTTCTGTGTGAAGATCATACAGCGTACACTGTCAGTTTGTGGAAACTTCTAGAATACGGCTATGCGCTGTACATGCGTGTAAAAGAGATAGGCATATCTAACGATAAGCCCATCTCTGTGTGAAGATCATACAGCGTACACTGTCAGTTTGTGGAAACTTCTAGAATACGGCATGTAGAATACTGTACATGCGTGTAAAAGAGATGGGCATATCTAACGATAAGCCCATCTCTGTGTGAAGATCATAAAGCGTACACTGTCAGTTTGTGGAAACTTCTAGAATACGGCTATGTGCTGTACATGCGTGTAAAAGAGATGGACATATCTTACGAAAAGTATAAATTATCGTGAAGTTTAGAAGTTTGTATAAACTTCTAGAAACGCGTTCTCCATTGTATGAGATCGACATATTTGAGATGTAAGTATTTAGTTTTTATTGAAAAGTGGCCAATTACATAAATCTCCTGAGTGAGTAATGTCAACACTTTTAACATGGAAGATGATATTTTATACACTAAAAATTCAATATCACTTATTGCTAATTAAAAAAATGTAAATATATGAAATTTATTATCAGCTGAAAATTTATGCAATACGACAGAAAACAATTACTTTTTCATAAATGTATAATGTAGCATTTTTTAAAATTCAACATTTTTTTCATACAACCTTTCAGTAGTTCTTTTACAAAAAAAACGACTTTCACAAAGCCACATATGATGTAATTTTTAATATTTTTAATCTATGACAATGTGTTGGAAATATGACACAAAGGTCGGTGTAAATATATTTTTACAATCAATTTTACATTAATATAAAACAAAAGGAAGAGCAAAAAATTGTGCTTGTAAAAGCTGTAAATCGTTTTGCATTTATATTTCATTCAACAATTGTACTTTTTATTTTACCAAACATTACAAATTCATGAGTAATGCATGTTTTTTGTTATATATATTTTAATACATGGAATAATTCACGTATGCTGTTAATACAAGCGCTTTATTTGTAGAACTGAAATGAGTCAAATGGAAAGATAAACATTTAATTCACTGTTTTAGACAAAATTTTCTAAATAATGTAAATTCTAAATTATGTAAATTCATTGGATTATTTTACAAGTATTCGTTAATATTTCTACTAAACATTTTTAATAATAGAAATAACAAAGCAGTGATTTAAATGAGATATTTCTGAAGTTGTGTCGCTTTTAATGCATGGCAACAGAAATGCGTCAAAGAACAAAATGGGTGCGTAATAAGATGGAAAGGATAACATCTTAAATGCCTTTGAAATAAGAAGACAAGTACGAATGATAAATATAAATTAAATGTCAACAGCAAACGTGTGTTTTTAGGGAGAACAGATTGAAATAAATTATAATAGTGATAAACATTTTATTTTAATTCCAACTTTACATGTACTCAGTAAATTTAACAGTGGTTTTTAATATAATTCATATGTATTAATTCTAAACATTGTTGCGTTTTAACTAAGAAATTTGGAGTTATTTGTATTTTTTGCTATTTCATTCAAGCATTTTATGTTCAGATTAATAATATTAATGCTCGACATGCTTAACAGTGATAATTTTTCCCGAGAATTCATTGAGAAAAGTACTTTTAGTAAATAATTGTCGCAGAAGAGCTCTGCAAGGAATAATTATTTCCCGTATAAATATTCTTCGGCTAATCTGGTGAAAATTAGTATTATGAAAAATTGTTTCGGTGAAGAATTTACTCGGGGTAAATTGTCAGGGGAAGAATTGTCTCGGGGGGAATTGTCAGAGGAAGAATTGTCTGGAGAAACAGAGGTTTTGTAATAAGAATTGTTTGTGAAGAATAATTCGGCAAAGAATTGTTGGGGAAGAATTTTTCGGGGAGAAAAATTGAGTTTTATATTCATCGATGGTTAAAATATGTATTGTATTAATAGTTTCAAGGTGAATTGTCGTAGAATGAATTGTTCGAAGAAGAGTGATTTTAGGAAATAATTGTCGCAAAAGAGTTCTTCCCTTATATACTACATTAATCTGTTCGATAAGCTTCGACATGTTTCAAGAACCTTCTACTCGTTTCGCTATTGGCATCTCATTCGCACTTATTTGTTTTTAATGCGCTGATCTTCTATCTCTTTGCCGCACATTGCTTAGTGCGCTGAATTGTCTTGCGTCTCATTTACTCTTGTACAGTGGAGCATATTACCTCTTTTAGTAACAGTATATAGAAAATTAATGTATTGAAAAACGATTGTCAGAGAAAGATTGGTTCGCGGAAGAGTGATTTTGGGAAATATCTGTCGTAGAAGAGTTCTTTGCTGAAATGAATTCTCTGTCGGATAAATCTTCTTTGACAATTCTGGTGAACATTTGTTTGAGGAAGAATTATCTCGAAGAAATGTTGTCTCGGGGAGAATTTCCAGAGGTAGAATTATTCGGGAAAGAGTAATTTGAAGATATAAATGTCTTCTTCCAAGAGAATTCTACCCGGTTAAATTTTTTCCGACTATTATTTTCCAAGATAATATTTCCCGGGTGAGTTTCTTTGACTACTCTGGTTAAAAATTGCATGGGGAAGTATTGTGATGAAGAAGAATTATCTCGGGGAGAATTGCCAGTGGTAGAATTGTCCGGGTAAGAACAATTTTGCAGAATAATTGTCGGGTAAGAGTTATACAGGAAATAATTGTATCACAGATTAGTCTTCTTTGGCTGGCTATTCTGATGAAAATTGTATGGAAAATAATTGTCAGAGGTAGAATTGTACGAGTTAGAATAGTATTTGGAAATAATCGGCGAATAACAATTAACCGGAAAAGAATTGTTGGGGAAGAGTTTTACGCGAAGGATTTTTAATTTTATATATATCAATATTTTAATTGATTTTCAATAGAATCTGTCATGATTAGAAATTATTTATTTATTAAAACAATTGATATTTTGGCGTTACAGACAAATCTGCTCCGAGAGAATTCTTCTGAGCGTAAGTATTCTCCGACTATACTTTGCCGGATAAGTATTCTCCATCTATTCTCATCTGAAACAATTCATTCCCTGACATTTTTTTCTGTAAGACAATTAAAACACGGTATAAATCTACCCCAAAACAATTAATTCCCGTACAATTCTCTACCGAGACAATTTCTTTCCGGCCATTATTTTCCAAAATATGTATTCGTCAAAAATAAATTATTATTTACAGTCATAATTTTAAATAAAATTATTAATATTTAATATTACTATTTAATGATACTAATTTCTGTAGAAGAATTATTTGTGGTAAATCTATTCACATAGGTTTTTCTACTAAAATGATATTTCAATAACTTAATTTATACAAATTCATTTTAACTTAAACTTAATCCTACACTAGCTTGTCTTTTAAATTCTATTAGAATTTATATAAATTACAATTTTCTTTGAAACATTCAAGTATCTGTTGCATGTGTAAAATGCCAAAATTCGATATCATTGAAATGAAATGGTCCGAATGAATTGAATTGAAATTCCAATGCCACAAAACCATTTGAGCGTATTTTCTAGGCAATAAATTCAATTCAAAATTTGCAAATATTTCGTTCATTTGTTTATTTCAATTCAATTGCCCAGACCAAGTTTATTGCATTTTGTATTTGGTATTTTCCAAAGTTAATTTTATTCATTGATTTGTCAGACAAATAATAAGTTTTGCATGCTAATGAATAAGTGCAATACTATTTTTCTTTTGTTTGTCGATCGATTTTCTCTGTGGTTATGGAATACGATTTTTCTATTTTGGTGTTTTCTTTTTCTTTTTGTTTTTTTATTTTTTGTGCTTCTCGTTTTCGCATGTTTCTTTTGTACATCTGTGATAACAGAATAAGCATATCGAATTTAAAGTCGGAATTAAAAATTAACGCAATCAAAATATTTGCTTCAAAATTGCATAACAATAAGATTTTTTTTAAGCTATTTTCCTCAAATAATTGATGATGTCTGCACAAATGTATTTGATGTCCCCTTTGAAAATATGCACTATTGCACTCTACAGTATTGAGTGCATATTGCAATGGTAGTCTAAAGTATTATACTGAGGTCTCTCCAGCGAATTCACTTCACTGCAGTACTGGTTTCATTGGTGTCAAGTAGTGCCAAGATATCTTTTTCATACATTCAATGTGGCACTACTTTCATTGGTGTCAAGTAGTGCCAAGACATCTTTTTCATACATTCAATGTTTTAAAAACCAAATTACACTACTACCGCTGAAAATTCAACATGTACAGTGAGTGAGCGAAACGAGTAACGAGTGAGAAGACGGACATTTAAAACAACAACAAATCTGCTGCTCGCGTTCGACGTCAGAAATTTTGTTTTTGAGTATTTTCTATATTTAAATATTAATAAAAATTCCTTACAGTAAACATTATACAAAAAAAATGTAAAATGCACTGAGTTCTCAATGTCATAAGCAGTTCATTTCAGTATTTGAATTTTTATTGCACTTCATTACAGACCTCTTCACTACAACTACGTCTTGTTTGTGTTTTGTTTTGACACTAGTTGTGCCATGTTGTTGTGAGCAAGACATTCATTTGATTTTCAAGCATAGAGTCGACGACAGTAAATGTTTTGAAATAAAATGAATGACTTGAAGTAGGTTTCAAATGCATATGTTTGTGCAGAAGTCTATTATCCATTACCTATTAGTGCTCGGCATGTAGAACCTAACTAAATATATGGAAATATATATAGTATTATATTTTATTAATAAATCCATCAGTTGTATTAATTAAAACATAATTATATTCAAATGTCAATTCAATCGAAATTGTGTTTTAACAATACCAGAATTATATTTTTCAATACAATATAAACTAATTAAATTTAAATCCATTACTTTGTTTCTATTCTTCAAAGGAAGCTCAACCAATTAATAAGCATTAAGCTAACTTTGAAATAAGTGTCAAGGATTATGTTCAGATTAAGTACATTTGTTTCAATTAAATGTTTTTCGTAGACGTGCTTTAATTAACACTTTTAAAATAAAAAATAAAAAACATTTCCCGAAATTCTTGGAATCCATGAAAAGATTTATCAGACGATTAGAAGCGAAGCAACTGTGATTTTATGCGGATTGTCGATAACTTGCATCTGTCAATAAACACGAAGTGCCAAATGTCACGCGCACGCTGACAGCTACGTGAAATAATGCCAAACTCGCGGGCATATCCATCCTTTGGGTAACCCTTGCTTTAGGGAAACTTAATGGAGAACGAGTATTACTTAGTGAGTTATAGAGATAGAGAAGGGAAAGAGAAGGGAAAAGAAGGAATAAATCTTTTAAAGAGCTCCCTCGGTTGATGTTTGTTCGGTTGAGATAAAGATGCTGCAATGTTTAGAGATACACTGTAGATACTGAGCGGATTAAATTCGCTAAAAGGCTCCAAGGTGCTGGATAACGATGCTGCAAAGACCTGACCTTGTGTCTGTAACACGGCTTATTTTAATGCCTGACTTAAGCTTTTGGCTTAAGACGTGCCGCACGCATTTGCCTGTCTGCTTAACTGGAAGACAGCTCAAATAATTGGTAATGGAAATGGGTCGGGTATTGAAATATGTGCGCATTTATCAGATTTTGATTTATTTATAATCAACAGATTGCTACTTAAAAATTTCTGTGTTAATAAATATTTAAATTTTCTAATAATACAGGGAAATACAAAAAAAATACCCCCAAAAAGGTCTAGCATAAGAAGCTATATCCTTAGTAGATATTTGCCTTATTAGGTATGGCATGCACATGCCCGGATGAGGTTTGTCATGTAACTGGTTGGATTGTGACAAGGTTTTCATAAACGACCAAACTAAAACAAATATCCGTTTTACACTGTTTCATTTTTAAAACTACAACTGCAACCGAAACCGTTTTTTTCAAAATCAGAAATAAACCGATGTTCAAAACAGCCATAAAAAGTTTTAAAACGGTTTTTAAAAAGTATGAAAAACAAACTGAAACAAATTACTTTAAACTAGTATTTTGTAAACGGGTTGAGTAATGAATATTTTCTGTAATATTCTGTTTTTAAACCATTTTTATGCATAATTCTTAATTTTCTGCTATATATTAAAGAAATAACAAGTGTAGTAACAAAAAAAAAATATGTGAATTATTAAAAAATACTAAACTTAATTTTGGTTTTTTGTTTTTGTTATTGTTACATATTTTTTGTTAGTCTTTCTCATTATGTGTTTTTATTTTTGTGTTTATCTTTTGATTTTGTTTGATTTGGTTTCTGCTCTTATTTATGTGTTAGCCTTTTGTGTTTTTCCCGTTTTTTTTTTAGTACTGTTTTTGAGATTGACTTTGTGTTTTTGTTTTAAATTTTCACGTTTTGTTTGTATTTTTTTTGCTATTGATTATGTTTTTAATTTTTTCTTTTTGCTTTTCTGTTTTTGCTTTGATTTTGTATTTGAATTCTTACTTTTGCTCTTGTGTTTGCATTTTTACTTTATTTTTTGTATTTTTTGGTTTCGTATTTTTGTGATTTTGCTTTGTTTTTGTGTTTTTGCTTTTGTGTGTGTTTGCTTTTGTATTTTATGTTTTTGCTTTTGTTTTTGTTTTGTGATTTTTAATTTGATTTAAATTTTTGCTTTGCGTTTTTAGTATATAGTTTTAATTGTTTTATGTCTGCGTTTGTTTTCTGGTTTTGCTTATGTTTTTGCTTTTGTTTTTTTATTTATTTTTATGATTTAGAATTTTTGTTTTAGCTTTGTTGTTGTTTTAGATTTTGTTTTTGATTTTTGTTTCTGATATTGTGTTTTTGCTTTTCTGTTTTTGATTATGTGTTTCTAATGTTTTTTTAAGTTTTTGTTGTTGCGTTTTTAACGTTGTGTTTTTGTTTTCTTTTTTTTGTGTTTTGCTGTTTTGGTTTTGCTTTTGTTTATGTGTTTTTGTTGTTGTGTTTTTCCGTTTGTGTTTTTGATATTGTTTTTGTATTTTTGATTTTGTGTTTCAGCTTTTGATTTAATATTTATGTTTTTTTACATTTTTTTTTGTGCTTTTTCTTTGATTTTGTATTTCAGTTTTTACTATTGCTCTTGTTTTGCATTTTTACTTTAGATTTTGTATTTTTTTGGTTTTTTATTTTGTGTTTTTAATTTGTTTTTGTTTTTTAGTTGGGTTTTTGTTGTTGTGTTTTTAATGTCGTTACGTTTACAATGTTGATTTTTGTTTATTTTCTTTGGTGTTTTGGTTTTTAATTTGTTTTATGTGTTTGTTATTGTGTTTTTCTGTTTGTGTTTTTGATTTCTTTGCTTTTGTTTTTGTATTTTTGTTTTCGTGTTTTAGCTTTTGATTTTGTATTTATGCTTTTGTTTTTATGTTTTAGCTTTTGTTTTTGTTTTTGTGTAATTGTATTTGTGCTTTTTTTTGTTATTATTTTTGCTTTTGTTTTCCTTTTGTTTTTGTTTTAGCTTTTGCGTTTTGTGTTCTTCTTTTGCTGTTATTTTTTTTTTGTTTTGTGCTTTTGTTTTTCCATCTTTGTTTTATTTCTTTTTTATTTTGCTGTTGTTTTTGTGTTATTGATTTTGTGTTTGTATTTGATTTTTTTGTTTATTGTTGTTTTTGTTTTTGTCTTTATGTTTGTGTGTTTGATTTTGTATTTTTTTTTATTTGAGTTTTTTGTTTTATCTACTTAGCTGGTGTAAGTCCCAAGTTATACCGCGTTGAAAGTTTAGTTGGTATTGAAGGTGACACGAGAAGCTCTAAAGTACAAGATAGTACAAGATAAGTTTGTATAATAAAATCGGTATTCCCAAAATAAGTTTTTTCAGAAGTTTACGATTTCTAACATATTTACCATGGAAAGTTCCAATCTTCCAAAAGGTAACTTTAATGCAAAAACCGAAATCAAAATCGAAACTACACATAAAACCTTTATACCGAAAATGTTTCATTATATAAGACTTAAGTCCGAAAACGAAACTGTTATACGTTTAGGTTTCAATACTTGGTAAATAAAAACTATGTTTAGTTCACGATCTTGATCCTAGTACAATTTATACTAGGGTAGTGATTATTGATTTTTCTTTGTGCAAAAACACTTCTCACGGTGCATACAAAAAGGTTATTTGATATATAAAAGAAAAAAAAAGAAACAGAAAATATAAAAGAACTACCCAAATATTTCACTGAAAATGCCCGCAAGCACAATGTTAAATACCCTGCTAAAAAAAAAACTATATTGCTGCAAAATACTTTGTAATTAACGTTCATATTTTTTTTAAAATGCTGTTCAAAGTGTTTTTACTATTTTACGTTATATTATTTTTTTGAATTATTCTTTTGCAAAATATATTTTGTACCAAGCAAATATTTTTGCCCCAGCTCAAAGTAATCTTTTTGCATTTGACGCAGTGCGTATGTTTTTGGCGGCGCTTTGGAGCTTTATTAGTGCCGAGATAATGGAATATGAAATATTTTTCGTTGAATTTTACGCATCACAGGAGGTACCATGCACGTTAATATGGTATGGTACCTGTAGAGAGCCAAAAAGATTAAATCTAATATTTAGCACACATTTAGCTGATTTTCGGGCAACTATGCGTTGATTTGTTCATTGGAATGTAATAGGGTAATAAAGTGGTTGGAAATAAAAAAGACCATGTGAGTAATGTGGTGAATGAGGTTGCTGATGATGTGGCAGTGAACAACGGTGCAGGAAAATAATTTAAATTATTTTATTCTTATATAATAAAATCATATATTATTTGTGTTTTCTTTTGTAAAAGTTATCCCAAAAAAAAAACCATTTTCATTTCAAAAATAAAATATACAGGGTGTTTGGTTCATCGATGTCAACGATTCAGTGGGTCATTCTATGACTTATAAAAATGGTAACAAAGGATTGTATTTATTAGAAATCTGCACAAATGCATTTGAAACCCAGCTCAAGACATTAATTTTATTTCAAGACATGCACTGTCGCCGACTATATGCTTGAAAATCAAATCCATGTTTTGTTCACAACAAAAAAGCACAAATAGTGTCAAAACAGAACACGAACAAGACGTAGTTGTAGTGAAGAGGTCTATAATGCAATAAAAATTCAAATACTGAAATGAACTCCATAAGGCATTGAGTTCTCAGACTTTTACATTTTTTTATAATTTTTACTCTAAGGAATTTTCATTAATATTGATATATAGAAAAAAATCAAAAACAACATTACTGACGTCGAATGCGGGCGGCAGATTTTTTATTGTTTTAAATGTTCGTCTCCTCACTCGTTCTCGTTCCGCTCACTCACTGTACTTGTTGAATTTTCAACGTTAGTAGTGTCATTTGGTTTTTAAAACATTGAATGTCAGGAAAAAATGTCTAGACACTACTTGAGAAAGATGCAACCAGTATTGCAGTGAAGTGAAGTAGCTGGAAAGACTTGACTATAATATTTTAGACTGCCATTTTAAAATGCACTCAATATTGAAGAGTGCAGTAGTGCAATTTAAAGAGAGAACTTTAGATACATTCATTTTATTTCGAGACATGTACTGTCGACGACTCTATGCTTGAAAATCAAATGAATGTTCTATTCACAAAAAAAAAAGCACAAATAGTGTCAAAAGAAAACACAAACAAGACGTAGTTGTAGTGAAGAGTTCTATAATGATGTGCAATAAAAATTGGAATATTGAGATGAACCGCCAAATACACTGAGTACTAAGTGCATTTAATTTTTTTTATATCATTCTTACTCTAAGGAATGTTCATTTTTATTCAAAAGGTATAAGAAAATCATCAATATGTTATATTTAGTTTTTTTGTATATTGTTATTTTTTTGTTATTGTATATTGTTTTTTTTATATATATTTTTTTTATGTATATTGTTTTTTTTTTGTATATTATACCAATTTTTATATATTGAACAAAATTATTTAATTTTTTTTTCAAAAAAGTTTTTGTTGTTGTTGGATATATTGCTTTTTTATAAACACATAAATACCGACAAGTGTATTTTTTGTTGTTTTCAATGTTCGTCTTATCATTCGTTACTCGTTGCGCTTACTCACTGCACTCACTGTACTTGTTGAATTTTCAGCGACAGTAGTGTCATTTGGTTTTTAAAACATTGACTGTCTGGAAAAAAATGTCTTGACACTTCTTGACACCAATGAAACCAGTACTGCAGTGAAGTCGCTGGAGAGACTTCACTATAATACTGTCGACTGTCATTGCAAAATGAAACTAGTAAATAATAATAACTATTTTGAAACCTTTTATAAAAAATAAATTTTGAAAAATAAACTTTAAATATTATTCATTAAATATTATAAGTACATTGAGCTAAAATAAGAAATAACAATTCATGAAATTAATTTGTTTAAATACTTAATTTTTAAATGATCAAAAAATGATAAAAAAACATTCTGATTCTGATATTCTACAGCTGTGGTAATTTACTCGGAATCGTTTACAAACCCTAAAAACAGTTTTTTTAAAAGACTGTGCTGCACACATTTTGCACATATATAGCTCCCTCTATTCTATACGTTAACGAGGAATAATGTTTCATTAGAAAATCAAATACGTTTCAGTCAAATGAAAACTCATCATCAGCATCAGGTTAAACAATGAGTTTCATTATAACAGAACTGAGAGCAACTTCTGACCCCATAAAAGTCAAATTTTAAAGCATATACAGTAAAAGATACACAGTAATTTTTTTTTATACTATGATTATGAATTCATTGATAGAAAAAGTACTTCATACTACAAAAAAATGTATTCCTATTAACAAAATTATCAAAATGTATCAAACGTTTCACGTTTTGTTGCAATTTCTTTACCGTGTACATCACGGCCCAAAACGTTGTCAGCACAAAATTCGACAGTATTTTCGCAACTTGTTATCACAACGTTAACTCCTGGCATACGTTGCCATTTCGCCAATGCAGAACCTCGTATAATTGCTAGTTATGCTGCCAGATTTTGTTGCACTTTCGGCAGATGCTACGTACCGCAAATACACGCTAATATAAGCCAAAATATGGGGTTATAATAGAAACGGCAGATAGACAGACAGACAGACACCGGAGACCATGGACATACACAAATAAAATGATGTGGGTTCCAGAGTTTTTATAGTTAAGCCACATGCAGAACAGAGTAGCTTTTCCTTTCAAATGCCACATTATGTGGTAGGATATAAGTAGCTTGTTAGCAATTTGTTGGACCACCAAAAAACATAATCATATTTTTAGCGTTTTGCACGGGTTTTAATGCGACAGTGAAAATGAGGTGAATTTGCAAATTGAAAGGTTTAACTTTTGAAAGAGCTGCTTTCCCAACTACTGTATGGTACTTTGTGATGACAACATGTGATGGACAACGTAAAATGCACAATTTTAATACGTACCACATTTTAGCTTCTTAGATATAATTAGTTGTGGTTCATGAGCAAATTATTTTTTTTTTAATTAACCGTATCACTTTATGGTAAAACATTTAAATTACACTAAATTAAAACGTTTATTAAAAAAATCTCTTTGGTCTTCAAAATAATATTAAAAAAAAAATTATTGAAAATAAAATTTCTTGAAAAAAAAAATGTGTTCGGAATTTTTTTTCGAAAAAAAAAAAATACATTTTTTTTCCGATTTTTTTTTTAAATTTTTTTTTCCAAAAAAAATTTTGTCTGTTTTATTAAATACAATTTTTACAACAACACTTTTTTTCGAATATATATTCGAATTTAATATATATATAATGAACGTATTCATCAATTTGTCATTTAATGAACGGAGGGGAGGTATCAATATGATGAATCTGGTAGTTGGTGAAAAAATTCATAATATTTATGAATAAGTTCATCATATTGATGTTTTTTTTTCATCTCTGTAGTTTTGTGCTATATGTACAAAAATGGATGTTCGTCCAATCACGCCTATTTTGAATACCATATTGTGTAAGTGCACATGCAATTTAAATTATGCATTTTTTTATCAAGCTTTTTTAGTTATCTTGTAATCATGATTTTATCAGACAGACAGACATACGCACGGAGTAATACATAGACATACATACGTACAACTGAAAAAACAGACATCACAAAATTGATTGAGCATTTCCATATCGACCATTATTTGTATTCATAAAGTATTAAAAACGGATGACCAAAGCAAATATCAGGCATTTTACGTTCAATGGTATCCGACAAAAATGGATTTTTAGTGTTTTTTTTTACTTTGCAGTCATGCTTTATATCCAAAAATATTGTTTAATATATAACTTTTTTATATATACCCTATTAGTAATAAAATAATCCTAATGACTTCAAATAAAGTTGAAAAATACTAACGATGACAATTGGTGTTAAATATTTGTCACCATAATTTTTGAATATATTTATAATGAAATATTTCAATTGCTTTTTAAATATACGACTTAGGGTTTACAAGCTATAGTAATTTATAATAGACATCTGCACAAGACCCACTTCAAGACATTCATTTTATTTCAGAACATTGACTGTCGCCGACTCTACACTTGAAAATCAAATAAATGTGTTCCTCACAACAAAAAGGCACAAGTAGTGTCAAAACAAATCAAAAACAAGACGTAGTTGTAGTGAAGAGGTCTATAATGAAGTGCAATTCAAATTCAAACAATGAAATGAACTGTTTATGACACTGAGTACTCAGTGCAATTTACATAATTTCATCATTTTAAATCTAGGTAATTTTCATTAATATTGAAATATAGAAAAAAATTCAAAAACAACATTACTGACATCGAACGCGAGCAGCAGATTTGTTCTTTACTCCTTCCGCTCTCTCACTTCACTCACTGTACTTCTTGAATTTTCAGCGACAGTAGTGTCATTTGGTTTTGTTTTTCAAAACATTGAATGTTTGGAAAAAATGTCTTGACACTACTTGACACCAATAAAACTAGTACTGCAGTGAAGTGAAGTCGCTGGAGAGACTTCTCTGTAATACTTTAGACCACCATTGCAAAATGCACTAAATATTATAGAGTGCAGTAGTGCATATTTTAAAGAGAGAATTTTACACAGAAAAAATATGTACATCATATTGATGAATTTCGTTCCGTAAACCATGATTCATTGTATTGAAGAACCATTCATAATATTAATGACTTACGACATCAATTTTATGAATGCGATCATAAACATGATGAACGCTTGGGAACTGTCGAAAAAGTGTTCTTCAATATGATGAACTGTATGTGAAGAATACGTTACATCACATTAATGAAACAAATGATTTTTCGGTCATTTATTGCCGTAGTTCTTAGTTCTCTACTAGTTCTGTATGTTATTTCTTATATAATCGACATGCATAAATTAGTAAAATGTTTAATAATGTATTTATTTATAATTATTAATTTCTATTAATTAAAAGTAATATTTATAAATAATATATTTAAACAAATATATTTGTTTGAAATTTTTTTTCTAAAAAAAAAATTTCTTCAAAATAAAATTACGAAAAAATGTTCGAACTAAATTTTTTTTTTGTTATTTTTTAAATAAAATTTTTACAACAATTATTTTCTAAAAACATTTTTTTTTTGAAAAACTTTTTTTTTCCTAAATTTTTTTTTTTAATTTTCCAAAAAAAAAAAAATATTTTTTTTTTGAAAAACTTAAAAAAAAATATTTTTTTTTGAAAAACTTTTTTTTCAAATTTTTTTTCCGAAAAATTTTTTTTTTTGAAAAATTATGTTTTTGAAAAAAAAAAAAATTTAGATTTTTTTTTTTATTTTGTTATTTTTTAAGTACATTTTTTTTTTGTTAATAAAATTTTTACAACAACACTTTTTTTCAAATTATTTTATAAAAAAATATATATTTTAATTAGAAAATATTTCGAAATAATTCTTTAAATAGCCAAGAATTTTATTTCTGCAAATCAAGAGAAATATTAGAGATTTTCGAAAGACAGGAGTATTAGCAATCAGATTCAGAGATAAACATCACAAAAAGCGGAAAATGCATTTTTATTTTTGATAAAAAAAGAAAACTGCTTTCTTAAAAATAAGAAAATATATTCTGTAGAACTTTATTAAGACTTGAATTCATTTATATGCAATGATTGAGTTTAAGAAATATAATGTACTCTATACATAGAACAAACTTATCAAATATTGGAAATTTTATAAAGTAGTACAATTTCTAAATCTTTATTTCTGTTGATAAAGAAATTTGGTTAAAATTAAGAATTGAATTCATCTATTTGCAATGAATTTTTCTGGAGTTTATGAAATATATTTCACTGCATTGACGTACAAATATTCATATTAGCAAAAAGAA
The DNA here is from genome assembly GCA_951804985.1 of Dryomyza anilis. Classification (NCBI taxonomy): domain Eukaryota; kingdom Metazoa; phylum Arthropoda; class Insecta; order Diptera; family Dryomyzidae; genus Dryomyza; species Dryomyza anilis. The sequence continues at coordinate 6,142,821 of OX638133.1, forward strand.
TAACTGATTTAACGAAGAATAGCTAATGATTTCTTTAAATTAGTGAATTTCATTACTGGATTGATTAATGAATGCAATTAATATCGGTTGCTATATTTACGTCGATTATTTTTTTCTGTGTAGGTATGGTTGCGGACAATAATATTTTTTATAAAATACTTTGTTAATACTCTTTATAGAATATCAACTAGTTAAATACATCAAAACACAATAAAGAAACTTTTTAAAAATCATAAATTGCCAAATATCATTTTGGCATTGCAAATTTTTAGTTCATGGAATTTATTTTGTTCTGCTGTTCGTCAGTTTTTCAACCCATCCTGTGATCATCATCAACATCATTCTCATCGTTAAGTGGTTGTAAATGAATGTGCTCTTATAAAATAAGTGGGTACTTTGCAAAACAAAAAAAAAACGTGAAATTATGCAAGAGTTGGCCAACAAGTGACACTCGTCCTTTGCCAGCACCTGCCCCATATTTTTACCAGTCTTAGATAAAAAAAATAATAATATGCTTTACGTCACAGTATTCTATTTAAGCCTATTTTTTGCTATCCTCTTTTAGCCGCCCACATTTTACTTTGCAGCTTTAGAACTTTCCACATTCTACTGCCATTGGGGCATCTTTTAGCTCTGTTACTGGTACTGCTACTGGTAGTAGGTAGTAATACACCACATTTCATGGTAATTTCTCATGCAAAGAAGTGCCTCTCTAATCTGTATCGGTTTTCGAAAGTTTTCCATGTGCTCTGCTCAATTCTAAAAATTATTTCCCTTTTTTCTATGCACGTTTATGTGTTCTTCTTTTTATATCTTTTGCTTGTTTATTTTCACATTTTTCAGTTTTATTCTAAACTGCTGAAAAGTTTGGTGACGCTGAGGGCCAACCGTGTATTATATACCTTTAGTCGAAGGCCAGCGCGAGCAGGACAGATTTCGAGTGACAAATTTCTTCATTTTATTCCAGCAATTTAACGAAATAAATGAATGACTTTGAAATATTTTTGCATAGAGAGAACAGTCTGGGGAGAAACAGTCTGCGGCCCCATAAGCAACAGCATCATTATTCTTTTTTTTTTTGTTTTCTTCGAAGCCATCCCTCTGTGAAGATGCTACGACTACTGTAACGAGTGTCCCCTTTTGCTGTAAATTATCGTCCTTGAGTGCAAAAAGTTTTGCAAACTCTGTGCTACACTTAATATGCATTCAATTGAGCGCATTCCAGTTCGTACGTTTATCGGGTAGACCCAGCATTTGTGGAACCGTTTCGATTAACAGCAAAAGGACATTGCTGCTAACTTGTGGTGAGTCTTGTTGTATTGAATAAATCGAAAGGAGTAAAATGAAAAATCAATTGAATGTTTCGCAATCATCGTGGACAAAATCATCGTATTGTACACAGAAAAAAAGGTACATAATACTGATGAATTCCGTTCTTCAAACCATGATTCATTGTATTGAAGAACCGTTCGTAATGTTAATGACTAACGACATCAATGTTATGAATGCGATCATAAATATAATGAACGTAACTTCGTAACTGTCGAAAAAGTGTTCTTCAATATGATGAAATATGTGAAGAATACGTTTCATCATATTAATGAACAAGATCATAAAATACAACGTATTTAATTTCATATTGAAGAATGCATTCATTAAACCAAATTTCAATCAAAATATTTATTTTTTGTTCATTTTTTTGCTGCTCTGGCCGTATATTAAAAAAAAAAATTATGGTTTGAAAATTTTTTATTCGAAAAATTTTTTTTTTCGAACAAAAATTTTTTTCGAACAATTTTTTTTTTCGAATTTTTTTTTATCCAAATTTTTTTTTACGAAATTTTTTTTTTTCCAAATTTTTTTTTACGAAATTTTTTTTTTTCGATAATTTTTTTTTTCGAAAAAATATTTTGTTTTTAATTTTTTATTTTGTTTTTTAAATAAAATTTTTACAAAACTTTTGTTTCGAAATATTTTCTAAACATTTTTTTTAAATTCGTTAATTATAGTGTTTTTCAATAAGAGCGCTACATTCCATTATGAAATGGCAAACCATACTGAAGAGAAATGTCAAAAGAACGGCAAGAAATATGGCGTCGTTTGCTGTACCTGTCGCTCTACTTTTGTAGCGTCCCTGTTGAAAAACCCTTTATGACGATTCTATTCATTGTATTGAATATTTTGTTCTCCACTATGATATTCAATAGTACGAATAATTTGATATATATAATGAATGTATTCATCAATTTGTCATTTTATGAACGGAGGTATCAATATGATGAATCTGGTAGTTGGTGAAAAAATTCATAATATTTATGAATAAATTCATCATATTGAAGAATTTTTTTCTATGTAGACTATTTGAAAAGTTTTTTTTTTAAGTAAAGTTTTTACTTTGAAAATAACTTTTTATTTTCAATACACTGACTGAAATCGATACGAATAACGATTTACATTTCGTTTTTATGCTTACTTTACAGTTTTTGCTTTATTCCGAAACGGTAAAGGTTTTAATTAAACATCGAATTGGTATTTCTATACAATTCCTATTAAAAACTGAAATATTTATGATATTCGATAATTTATTGTATATCAATTACATTAATATATTTTCTCAAATAGTTTTGTGCAATGTTTTGTTTAATTTACACATACCTTATATTTTTGATATGTCAGTGTTGAACACATTGGTAGTACATATTATTTTATTATTATTGTTGTTCAATTTATTGTTTTTTCATAATTATTTCTGACATTACACTACACATGCATTAAATTTACATTTATGAGCGCATTTTTGATTATTTCAGAAATGCGTATTATTTGCCATTAAAGTTCACTGCGTGCAATTTTTCAATTAAAATTCAATTTTTGTAATAATTACGAATTCAATTTGTAATTTTAATTTTTAATAGTACATAATTATTTATTTATTTTTATAAATTAATAAACGCCTGTAGGTATAAACACAAATGTTAAAAATAAAATCAGCAATAACATATCGTTAGTGTCATGCCAAAGGGGCGAATGTGCATTTTTAAAATATTGGGAAATCAATTTTTAAAGTTTGAAGTGCTTTAAACATTAGTAAAATTATTTTGTGTCGAATTTTTTATTGTTACTTTTGGTTTATTCATCAAATATCATAACATATATTAAATATCTTTGAATTTAGACAACATACACACAGAAAACTGATTTGTTGCGGCAACCAACTAAATTGCCCTACCGAATTATTCGGTTGCGGCTACTTGCTGACTAGGAGATTATGGCAACCTGAGGTTGTTACAACCTCGTATTAAGCAAGCATGAGGTTGCGGAAACCTCTTAGTCAGCAGGATGAGGTTCAATTCAGCAAGCATGCCGAAACCTCTAATCGAAATTTTATTTCAAGAAGGTTTTTTATATATAATTCAATTATAATTCAAAGTCCCATTGTGATTTCCGACTGGGTTGAACTGACAACTAAAACATTTAGAGAACAATTGTTGCTGCTACAACAATGGCTACAATATGTAGTCTAATAAAATATTTGCAGCGCATCATCTTAAGTAGGACACAAAGGAGAAGAAGTAAAACATTCCAAATAAAGTATTGCGTGCATTTTTATTGCTCGCAGAGTGTCGCTGATGGTGCTGTCGTTAGGTCGGACGGTATGTTGTCGGTCGGTCGGTGGGTCCTACTACTGGATGTTGCTTTGAGTGCGCGCTGCAATACTTAAATATTGTGTGTCGCGTCACACTTGATGAAATGGCGCAATTTTTGTTGTCAAAACTTTTGATGCAATGTTGTATTTTAAGTTATGCTGCCATTTGTTTTAGATTTTCTTTTATTTTGGAATACTTTTATTTATATTTTTGTATTTTATTTTTAAAGTTTTTATATATTTTATTATTTTAATTTTTTGTTCTTTTAAGTTTTTTGTTGCTCAGCGCCTTTTTTCGTAAACAATTTAAGGTCCCTACTGCGAACTACTTCAATTTCAATTTGGCACAAATGCTGCTCGAAATGACTCCAAATGCTCGGCACGAGAAGCATTTCTTTCGATTTTATTATTTTGTAGTTTTAGTGTCTTTTTGTTTGAACTTTTTACTAACTTTTATATATCAAAGTATCACTCAGTCTCAGTGCGTAAATCTTGCTGACAATCTAGCGTCTTTCGTTGACTGCTGCTGTTGACATCTGTCTATGCGTCAGTCTTTCTATGCCTGGCTGTCTGTCTGTCTGCTCTGCGTCAGTCGTTGACAGGACATTTATGTGCACATCCATTCGTCCGTCTGTGCGAATATTTGTCGGTGTCAGTAGTGTATGCTTCACATGGTGTTGTTTGTCGCAAAGGACTCGAAGGATGTGTGCAGGGACTTCAATGAAAGGTTGTCTTCATCTGGTTTATTTGCATGCGCGTTTATTTGATTTGTGTTTGTAGTGCTTATGGCATCGTGTACAATATAAGGATTTAAATATCAACAATCCTGAAGACAGACAAAAGTCCTTTAAAAATTTCAATATTATAAAATTCATTTAAATTCAAGTATTTAATTAATTTTTATATTAAAATTAATACATTTTATAGATTTTATAGATTTTATAGATTTTATAGATTTTATAGATTTTATAGATTTTATAGATTTTATAGATTTTATAGATTTTATAGATTTTATAGATTTTATAGATTTTATAGATTTTATAGATTTTATAGATTTTATAGATTTTATAGATTTTATAGATTTTATAGATTTTATAGATTTTATAGATTTTATAGATTTTATAGATTTTATAGATTTTATAGATTTTATAGATTTTATAGATTTTATAGATTTTATAGATTTTATAGATTTTATAGATTTTATAGATTTTATAGATTTTTTATATTTTATAGATTTTATAGATTTTATAGATTTTATAGATTTTATAGATTTTATAGATTTTATAGATTTTATAGATTTTATAGATTTTATAGATTTTATAGATTTTATAGATTTTATAGATTTTATAGATTTTATAGATTTTATAGATTTTATAGATTTTATAGATTTTATAGATTTTATAGATTTTATAGATTTTATAGATTTTATAGATTTTATAGTTTTTATAGATTTTATAGTTTTTATAGATTTTATAGATTTTATAGATTTTATAGATTTTATAGATTTTATAGATTTTATAGATTTTATAGATTTTATAGATTTTATAGATTTTATAGATTTTATAGATTTTATAGATTTTATAGATTTTATAGATTTTATAGATTTTATAGATTTTATAGATTTTATAGATTTTATAGATTTTATAGATTTTATAGATTTTATAGATTTTATAGATTTTATAGATTTTATAGATTTTATAGATTTTATAGATTTTATAGATTTTATAGATTTTATAGATTTTATAGATTTTATAGATTTTATAGATTTTATAGATTTTATAGATTTTATAGATTTTATTGATTTTATAGATTTTATAGATTTTATAGATTTTATAGATTTTATAGATTTTATAGATTTTATAGATTTTATAGATTTTATAGATTTTATAGATTTTATAGATTTTATAGATTTTATAGATTTTATAGATTTTATAGATTTTATAGATTTTATAGATTTTATAGATTTTATAGATTTTATAGATTTTATAGATTTTATAGATTTTATAGATTTTATAGATTTTATAGATTTTATAGATTTTATAGATTTTATAGATTTTATAGATTTTATAGATTTTATAGATTTTATAGATTTTATAGATTTTATAGATTTTATAGATTTTATAGATTTTATAGATTTTATAGATTTTATAGATTTTATAGATTTTATAGATTTTATAGATTTTATAGATTTTATAGATTTTATAGATTTTATAGATTTTATAGATTTTATAGATTTTATAGATTTTATAGATTTTATAGATTTTATAGATTTTATAGATTTTATAGATTTTATAGATTTTATAGATTTTATAGATTTTATAGATTTTATAGATTTTATAGATTTTATAGATTTTATAGATTTTATAGATTTTATAGATTTTATAGATTTTATAGATTTTATAGATTTTATAGATTTTATAGATGTTATAGATTTTATAGATTTTATAGATTTTATAGATTTTATAGATTTTATAGATTTTATAGATTTTATAGATTTTATAGATTTTATAGATTTTATAGATTTTATAGATTTTATAGATTTTATAGATTTTATAGATTTTATAGATTTTATAGATTTTATAGATTTTATAGATTTTATAGATTTTTTACATTTTATAGATTTTATAGATTTTATAGATTTTTTACATTTTATAGATTTTATTTATATAACAGATACAGAGTTTTTCATTATTTCCGATAATATGTATTAAAACTTTGTCATAATTTCAAAGTTTTACGAAGTTCGTCTATGCAGCAATACTAATTATATTCAATACTATAATGTCCTTGGCTAAGTTTCAAGTAGCAGTACCGAACAGATTAAGATTTCTTTTTAGTTGTAGAAAATTGCAACTGCTTTAGTTTTACGCGAAGCAACAGTTTGCAGCAAAAGAACAGAGTTTTCTACAACATTTTCAACAATGTAAAATATTTCAAGATATTTCATAATATTTACTCTGGCAAAGTTTTACAATTTTATGACAACAGCAAATGCTACAGATTTAAGTTTCTCGAAAATGACATAAAACTTAAGATTATGCAGACTTTTCTAATTTATTTTCCTTCGAGTAACTGTTAAGTGAAATGTTGAATATTAAAGTATCAGCAAAATTTGTCACAAAGGTTATTTAATTAATATGCATTAATAAATATTTGCAGAGATTGTGTTGAAATTGAAATTCTACCGCAAGGCCTTCTTCGTTTTCATATCCATCATACTCGTGAAATATCCCATTCATCATACAGTGTAGCCTCTTGGCGGTACAGTGTAGAATGTCCTGAGCAGTGACTTAACCTTGAGTAGTATTAGTCGCATGGATGCTTTATAGGGTTACACGCAGAAAATAAGTTAGATTAATCAGACGAAAAGAAAAAAAAATGTTTGTCTTCATTTTACTTTTTCTGCAAAATTTCAAACCACTATAATTAGAACTATAATTCAAATTATAATAAATATATTTTCTTTTAAAAAATCGTATTTTTTTTATTTAACAATAGTTAATATTTCAAAAAAAGGTTATTAAATGTTAAATTTATAATAGTATTCGCACACAGAAAAATTCTCTTTTGGCATGAGGTTGGAAGAATGAAAATGTTAGTTGTACCAACTAACTTTGTTCAGTTAAATCGAATGGTTTACACATTTGCTGACGGAACTGTTAGTAATTTTATTTGTTTGTTTGTTGTATACTCTATATAACCTTAAATCATTTTTTATTTATCGTTAGATCGGAAATGCTAAAAAATCATTCAATGATAGTCTAAAAAAAGTCAAAATTTAGCAAGTTTTAATTTAAATATCTTTAAATCTAAAAAATATTAGCATATATTTTTATATTATAATTAGTATGGACAATTGAAAGAAAAGTTGCGTTTAAATTTGATTAGAAAACTAGTTCTGGAAAGGATTTTATTTTTAAAAGCCTTTTATATAATATAAATAATAGTACAAACTTTTATTCATAGACAGGGCGTATTTTAAAAATTAAAAACGATAAACGTTAGTTTTGAATATAATCTTTATAAACATAAAACAATTTTCTAATTTTGTAAAAAATTCGAAATGTAAAAAATCATCTAAAAATGATCTAAAGGAATCAGGATTTTTTGATTTTAGTTTCCAATTTCTTAAAAAAGTATTTTACCATTTGTTGCAATATTATAATTAGTCTGGACAATTAAAAGAAAAATAAGGTTTAAAGTTATTTGAAAAACTAGTTTTATAAAGAACTATGTTTTTCTAATATCCATTAATATCATTAAAATAATAGTACAAACTTTTATGCATAAATCGGGTATATATTAAAAAGAAGGACCGCTGGGAAAAAGTTAGTAATTTTCAACGTTAGTTTGGACTATGCTCTTTATAATCATAATTCAACAGGTCTATTTTAAAAGTAAAAACGATTGAAAAAAAGTTAGAAATTTTGATCGATAGTTTGGACTTTTTATAATAATGAAGAAATTTTTCTAATTTATAAGAAAATTTGAAATGTAAAAAATCATCTAAAAATGATCTAAACAAATCAAGAATTTTCGATTTTAGTTTTAAATATCTTAAGAAATAGTCGACATTTTTACATTTGATGCTATATTATAATTAGTCTGGACAATTAAAATTATTGAGAAAACAAGTTTTTTAAAGTACGGTATTTTTAATATCCTTTTATATCAGTGACATTATCATTGTAAAAAGTAGAATCGATGGAAAAAAGTTAGTAGTTTTGAACATTAAACTGGACTATGCTCTGTACTGTCATACATCATTTGGTTTTTTATCATTAGATTCGAATTGCTAAAATGTCAACCAATAATAGTCTTAAAATTCATTTTTTTCGAGTTTAGATTCAAATACCAAAAATAGCATTTATTGGTATATTTTAATTAATTAGTCTTAACAAATTTTGAATATAAAAGTGCTTTTTGCAAAATTAGTTTTTATGGTATTGTTTTTTTTTATCTGAAAAGTTATTGAGAAGAGAAGTTTCGATAAATTTCGATAAACATTTTCTTCAAAAAGGTTACGATATATGAAAAACCGAGTATGCAGTAAAAATTAGCACCCACTAAGTATGATATATGGAATAAACATTGGAAAATTTTGTTTTTGGGAATAAATTTAGGAAATCAGAGATGTATTCGTCAAAATCATACAGGTAAAGTTTATGGAAGTTTATGGGAAGTGTATTTCTAAATTATCAAAATTTATGGAATTTTAAAGGCAGATTCCAAGGCGTATTTTGAGAACGGGCTTATAACAGGCAGATTTTGATAGAAACGACTTTGTCTGTTTAAAAAAATTTCGGAACGGGCAGAAAACAGGCAAGTTTTGATAGAAACGCCTTTGTCTGTTTAAAATATTTTGGGAACGGGCAGAAAACAGGCAGGTTTTGATAGAAACGCCTTTGTCTGTTTAAAATATTTTCGGAACGGGCAGAAAACATTCAGGTTTTGATAGAAACGCCTTTGTCTGTTTAAAATATTTTCGGAACGGGCAGAAAACAGGCAGGTTTTGATAGAAACGCCTTTGTCTGTTTAAAATATTTTCGGAACGGGCAGAAAATAGGTAGGTTTTGATGTCTATCAAATAACGCCTTTGACTGTTTAAAAAATTTTTGGAACGGGCAGAAAACAGGCAGGTTTTGATAGAAACGCCTTTGTCTGTTTAAAATATTTTCGGAACGGGCAGAAAACAGGCAGGTTTTGATAGAAACGCCTTTGTTTGTTTAAAATATTTTCGGAACGGGCAGAAAACAGGCAGGTTTTGATAGAAACGCCTTTGTCTGTTTAAAATATTTTTGGAACGGGTGGAAAACTGGCAGGTTTTGATAGAAACGCCTTTGTCTATTTAAAATATTTTGGGAACGGGCAGAAAACAGGCAGGTTTTGATAGAAACGCTTTTGTCTGTTTAAAATATTTTCGGAACGGGCAGAAAACAGGCAGGTTTTGATAGAAACGCCTTTGTCTGTTTAAAATATTTTCGGAACGGGCAGAAAACAGGCAGGTTTTGATAGAAACGCCTTTGTCTGTTTAAAATATTTTCGGAACGGGCAGAAAACAGGCAGGTTTTGATAGAAACGCTTTTGTCTGTTTAAAATATTTTCGGAACGGGCAGAAAACAGGCAGGTTTTGACAGAAACGCCTTTGTCTGTTTAAAATCATTAGAAAATAATAAAATATTTAGCAGCCTCAAAGACAGTTTGGAAAGAAACTGTCTTTGAGCTTGCTAAATATTTTATCTTGGGGTGTTATAATTTATTTTTTTTACTCTAAATAATTGTTTTTATTATAAATGTTAATGGAGAAATTTCAGTTAAGTAATTATCAAGAAGTATTATTCTAATCAAACTTTTTTAGACAAAATTTATAAAAAATACGTCTGCGGTTAGTGAAAATTTAAATTGATAGCAAAGAATTTCGCTACGTGAACAATAATATATGCGCATGAAGAAAATAGGTTCGAGATAATTCGAAGAGCTGTTCTGAAGAGCTGCTATGAAGATGGTGGTGCATTCAGCACAGCTGTGTCAGCCAGCTGTGCGAGTGAATCATGTGGAAAAGCGGCTTTCAGTAGTCAGTCTCTAAGCGGCTGTAGATTCCTACAGAGATGATGACGACGTGAACGACAACCAAGACGACAACAATAATAAATGTAATGAATAATTTATGTTGTATCCTGTATCATGATGTTCTGGCCACATGCGCATCCTTTGGCCATATATTTCAGTATTTTCCATTAGCCAGGTAAAAGCACACCAAAATGAAATAATAAACCAACAGCATTTACAGAAAATACAATAATAATTGTTCGCATGTTATAACATTTTGGCAAGGTTGGTTTTTATTATTTTCTTTTTTGGGATAAGAAACATGCATAAACACGGAAGCGTGTCAAATGGGTAAAATGTCTATTTTCTGCTACAATAATATTGGTCATATTTTTTTGTTGTAAATTATTAGATAATTTAAGCACGACAATAGAAATAGTATTTCGTCTTATTCTTCTTTTTCTTTGTATGGTACAAATTGAATTTTATGTAGAGCGTTATTTTGACGGGTTTAGCAAATGGTTGCTGTGTTCGAATTGCGTATAACGTGTTAATTGTGTTGGTGCAATTAAGGTAAAAACAGAACAAAATTAATTTACTTAGTAAATAATCAAAATTTGTGCCTAAGAGGAAGAACATTTTATTTATTACATATTCTGGAACCTGTAATATTTTAATATGCTTGACTTGAGTAAATATTGTTTTCGTTTCGTATGGATTTAAGCAAAAATTAATGGAAATTTATTTTTTTTTTGTTGTGAAAATTGGAATTTTTATGAAAAATTTCAATTTTTGAAAAACTTTGATTTTTAGAAAAATTCAGAAGTTTTGTAGTTTTTAAATTCAGCGAAAATTGGAACTTTTAGAGAAGATTTGAAAATTTCGAATAAATTTGTATTAGAAAAAATTTGATTTTTTAGATAAAATTGAAATTTTCAGGGAGAATTTGAATTTTTAGTAAAATATCTAAATTTTAATCAAATATCAGATTTTGAATAAAAATCTAATTTTAGACTTATTAATTTTTTGGTCTAAAGTAAAAAATCCAATTTTTAGTCAAAACTTAAATTTTGAGTCAGAAGTCAAATTTTCAGTAAAAAATCAAATATTAAGTCAAAAACAAATTTTTAGTCAAAAATCCAATTTTTAATAAAAAAAATCCAATTTTTAATAAAAATAAATCCAATTTTTAATAAAAATAAATCCAATTTTTAATAAAAATAAATCAAAATTCTTAATAAAAAAAATCCAATTTTTAATAAAAAAAAAACAATTTTGAATAAAAAATCCTATTTTTAGACAAGAATCAAATTATCAGTCAAAAATCCTATTTTTAGTCAAAAATTTAATTTTTTATTCAAAAATCGAATTTTTAGTAAAAATCAAATTTTTAGTAAAAAATCAAATTTTTAGTAAAAAATCAAATTTTTAGTAAAAAATCAAATTTTTTGTCAAAAATCAAATTTTTTGTCAAAAATCAAATATTAAGTCAAAAATCAAATTTTTAGTCAAAAATCGTATTTTTAGTAAATGATTCAATATTAATTCAAAAATACAATTTTAGTTCAAAATCAATTTTTAGAAAAAATTCAATTTTTAGTCAAAAATCCAATTTTAAATCAAAAATAAATTTTTAGTCAAAAATTTACTTTTTAGCAAAAATCCAAAATTTAATTCAAAAATCCAATTTTAGTCCAAAATCCACTTTTTAGTCCAAAATCCACTTTTTAGTCAAAAATCCACTTTTTAGTCAAAAATCGAATTTTTAGTCAAAAGTCGAATTTTTAGTCAAAATTCAATTTTTAGTCAAAAATCAAATTTTTTAGTAAAAAATCAAATTTTTAGTCAAAAATCCAATTTTTAGTCAAAAATGGAATTTTTAGTCAGAAATCCAATTTTAAGTCAAAAATCAAATTTTCAGTATAATCAAATTATCTGTCAAAAACAAGTTTTTAGTCAAAAATCCAATTTTTAGTCAAAAATCGAATTTTTAGTCAAAAATAATTTTTTTATTCAAAATTTTAATTTTCAATTTTAGTCGATTTTTTTTTTTTGGTCAAAAATCGATTTTTTTAGTCAAAATTCAAATTTTTAGTCAAAATTCGAATTTTTAGTCAAAATTAGAATTTTTAGTCAAAATTAGAATTTTTAGTCAAAATTAGAATTTTTAGTCAAAAATCAATATTAAGTCAAAAATCAAATTTTACTCATAAATCAAATTTTGATCCAAAAATTCAATTTTCAGTCAAAAATCAAATTTTCACAAAAATCAAATTTTCTATTCAAATTTATAGCCAAAAATCAAATTTTCTGTATAATCAAATTTCTTAACAAAAATAATATTTATATATCTTGCTTCAAAACAATTGGTCTTTGCTTCAATAAGAACGTATTTTTATTGCATAAAATATAGTTTTATTCTTCTTCAAATAAGTTTTGGACACTGCAAATGACAGCTATGATGCGTGATCCAACGTTACCCACATTAGAAATTCATTTAGGCAAAGCCAATTATTTGCGCAGATCCAATTTGGGTCAGCGTGCGAAACTAATTACGGAAACGGAAGACGCACAACACAAAACAAATGGCCGCCGCCAGGTGCTACGTACAGCGCAACGCATCGCATGACAGAAACACAATAAACGAAAATAACAACAAAAATTAAAAACAAAAAAAATCTAAAACTTCAACATAAGTGCAGCAGTTAGCATTAGTGACCGAAACCAATCTCGAACGTAGAAAATTTTTCAAAGCCAAACCAATTGGCGACTTTTAATTAATCACGTTATTACGTGGCACAACGAACGAATGACGACGACAGCTGTGATTGCATGGCAATAACCACAAAACATCACACAAAAGCGAGAAAACATAAAAATCGACGCGACTCGAATGATGAACGATACCGCAAGGATATCCGTGCGCACGCCATTAATCAATGCCAGCCGATGAATGAAATGGTGGACGAAAGTACAACGACGAACTAATGAACGAACGCAGCATTGAGGTAAAATGCAAAAATGATAAAAAATAACAGTTCAAAATAATTATGCGCCACAACAAAATGTCGATTAAAAATATTATAAACATGTTTTTAAATGACTTGTACAACACACACAGTCAGAGTGCCTTATCAACCACCACGTTTTAATTTCCAGTCGGTCCTTTGAGTGCGCTTTTGTTGGGTTTAATTTCATTTTGTACTCGTCGTACAACAAAATACGAAACACTGCTGGTATTACCTGCTATTCGGGCGTTATGTGTACAAATTGATACACTTGAAAAATTAGTTTTGTTATAAAGTATTCTTTACGGTGATTGAATTATTTAAATACTTGCAAATCAGTCGTATATATTGGGAAATGTTTTAGAACAGAATTATTTTGTGCAGCAAATAACTAAATTCAAATTGTCCATTGTTTTTAATGAGTTAATTTGTAAAAAAAACTTTTATACGCGAAAAGAAGTATTTAATTAATTTAGCCACGAAACAAATCACATTTTTTCTTCGAACAGAAGCGCAACTTTATAATTTCCACGAATAGAAACACTTTTATATTTTATCTACGAAAAAAAACACATTTTTAATTTTCCTATTGATACAGATGTACTAACAGACATTTTCTGTAGATGATAATTTTATTTAATCAAATTATTTTTAGATGAAACTATTCGAATGAGCAAAGATGCACTCCACGTGTATCGTTGGAATGTGCTGTTTTTCGACATCTAAATTAAAACGTGCTGTTTTTCGTAATCAAATTGAAACGTGCAGATGTTTGTAAGATTGTTCGATATATATACTAAAAGAGAAAGGGTAAATTTAATTTGGTCATCCGTTTGAAACACCCAAATGGAGATATGTTACGTATCGAATTAGAGTTCTAGGATATCAGGTATTGAAAATATCCGATTGTGAAATACTATCTGCCCACTTTTGTAAATATGTATATACCTCATTTATCATCGAAGTGATTTTCTTTTTTTGGATAAACAATCCATTTTTCTTCATTTTCAAATATTTTAAAACGACTGCGAAAAATAGATTCGAAATTCATTACACCTATCCAACAATACATTTGGGATACTCACAATGAAAGTAGTACCCGAGTACGAGATTGCAGACATTTTAAGGATTTGTATAACATATCGGCGTTGTAGAACGAAAAGTCACCAAATACATTTTTATGAAAAACTTATATTTTGAGTTTGTTAATTAATATTACAAAAAGTATTTTATGCATTTTTAAAGTTGAAATATCAGTGGGCAGATTTACATTTTCTTATCATGTGGTAAAAAAATTGAGATTATCGAATAAAAATTGACAGATATATAAAGATTTTTGTAAATGAATATTTGTCATTTTGAAAATGTATTTGATGACTTTTCAGTCTACAACGACGATATAGTCAATATCATGCCAAAGGGACTAATGCGTGACATTTGCGTTTTTTTTACATTTTTAAATATAGTTTTTCCTCAAGTATACTGTGCTGAAATCGTTGGATATTTCAAGCCACAAAATTCAACATCAAAAGGGAGAATAGGAAAAATTGAAAATCTTGTCATGTCAAAAAGGCGAATCTTTTAGTTTTTTTGCCATAAATTTTTACTCGTACCAGATAAAAAATTATAAAGGTATAAAGGTATGAATTGTTTGTTTTTAAAGCCCCTATCGATCGGCATCTTTATTTAAAAATAATATTGTTGCAAATAACAAAACTTCGCAAATTTTTTTTTAAATAATGATGGAAATCGATAGGTGCTTTAAAATAAAACTATTAATTGCTTTACACTACTATTTTATTTTGTGCCAATATAAAGTTATACCAAAAAAACCAAATGATACGCCCTTTCGGCATGACAAGATTTTGAATTTTTCGAATTTCGCTATTTGCAAGCGATAACTTTTTATAGGTACAAGATAAAATAGTGGTGTGAAGGCATTAAATGTTTGTATTTAATCCACCTATCAAGTGGCATCATTATTTTAAAATAATTTGACAAACATTTTTCTTGCATATAAAAAAAAAATCGAAATTTTATTTTTAAACAATGATGGCAATCGATAGGTGCTTTAAAAATAAACAATTAATGCCTATACAACATCATTTGATGTTGTACCCATGAAAATTTATTATAAAAAAACAAAAATATTTGCGTTTTGTTCAAGATATAGCCCCATAAAATCTGTATATATAACTCTTTTTTTTTTTTTTTTTTTTTTTTTTGGAATATCTACTAAGATCCACAGCACTCAGACAGACTATATCCATTGTACTGTGAAATCTTTCCCTACAATTTTGTGGTTAATATCACCACGAGCGCCCATGCCCAAGCCGGGATTCGAACCCGAGACCTTCAGAATGCAAGTCCAGCGCGTTACCTCTGGACTGCTGAGGCCGGCTTATATATAACTCAGTGAGTTGTCCAAATCAAATTTTTAAAGCACTTCAAATTTTATAATTTGATTTTTCAACTTTTTTAAAAATGCGCATTCGTCATAGTTATGTCTTTCAATGATGGCTCGTGTATTTTAACTGATATTTGAATTTTCAAAAATAACATGAGTTTTCCTGTATTAAAAATTGGCATAACCCTAGTAGAAATTTGCCCGATGCGCCATCGGGAAATGATCGGGTTTTCGTTGGGTAAGCCCTATTAGAGAAAATATGATCATTGCCTTTGCATGCCCTTATCATGCTTACCATAGCAGGGTTTACATTATCTAAACAGTCAATGTTCCCGATCATAGCTACATTATGTGATCCTCATAACGAAATTAGTATCAGGCAATGATCGAGATTAATGAGAGAAACCCTATTATGCTCGGGCTCAGACAAGGCAATATTAAAATGGGGAATTGCCCGATCAGTACATGATCATGGCCTGAGGTCAATACATGATCAGGACACTGCGTTACAAGGACATTATGGGCCTCGTCATATCCCGACCACTTCAAATAATGACATCATCACTTCATGACCATGGCCCTACCAAAATTTCTACTAGGGAAGGTTGAGGATGAAAGACAGGTAATTGTAACAACTAACTGGAATAGGTTAATAGAACTACCATAAATGTTTGGCTCTTCAAATATTATCATGTACACAAATCAAGCTGTTCTTAAACTTTTCCAAATTGGTTCAATTCCAAACTAAAATTATTGAGTTGTGAATATAACAACCGAATTAATAATTGAGAGGTACTGAATTAGTTGGGAGGGCTATAAATTTCTATTCTGTGTGTTAAAGACTGCTTGCTTCTTTGAAAATGTTTGTTTTTTTATAAAAAGAAAATTATTCTTATAGATTTCATTATGTTTGGCATAAATAAATCTAAATAATTTCGAATTATGCCTTTAATTTTATTTAAGTGCATAAAATATTCAAAGTGTAGTAACCATTTTTTGATGACTGGAAACAATTTCAATTTAATTTAATCATCGTGTGTTTGTTTTGTAGCCCCATGGCACTTTAAAGTGTGTCTGTGTTTCGGGTACAATTTGACAATTGCAATTGCGGCTGTCTGTAAGGGTATCTTGTTTTTTTTTTTCGTCAGTAACAAAGTTTAAATGTGCCGTATCTATGAGCTCATCAAACATCATTAAATGCGGTTAAGTGAAACTTTCGCGTTGTGTTGATCTTACAGATTTTAGTGGTTTTCAAAATAGTGCCTCACAGAGACCTCACAGTAGAAAAGGTTACTATGTTGATATTTTATATGGGGGGCTTTTAGTGAAGGCAAAGAGGATGTAGAAGGAGCTAAAACAGAAATTTATTGAAGTGTGCTATTGAATTTAACTAAGTGAGTACTATTATAAAACGTTTAACTAATTGAAGTAAATTAAATATTTATTGTACCACTTACGTTGAGCTCAATCGGATTTTATTTAATTATTCAATTATTATACGAATAATTAATGCAAATTGCACTTTGAAATTAAATGTCTATAATATTTATATGGTTTTTTAATTTTATTTAAAGAATTTTATATGATAGGTTATTTTCAGAGGATTGCCATACTTCAAGGTACCAAATCTCAGAATCCAAGATTTCGAAAACTGTAATATTACGGATTTATCTCGATTTAATGATTTTCTACTATGCCATGATGAAAATATATAAAATTTAAATAACAGAATCTTAAAATTTATTAAAATGTTAAAAATAAAAAAAAAATTAATAAGTATTTCCAACAAATATATTTTTTTTTATATTTATGTAATTAATAAAACTATTATTTTTCTCATTATGCACTCTATTTTTAAGCGTTTTATATTAGAGTGGCTTAAAAACTACACTAAAGTTGGTTACAACTTCTTCTTCACAAAGATTACCCTCCTTGCACTTTGATTTATTAGACAACAACATCCGTTTTTTATAGCAACACAAGTTATTAATAACGTTTTTAGCTTAGAGTGTTACAAATACATTATAAAATAGTAGCTGAAAACCCATGGCAGAGACAACAGAAAGTAATGAATTTTGCGACCCACCTGATAACCGGCTGTCGTTCCAGTGGTTGCCACTTGATTTATGTCGCAAGATAAAAACAGAGCTGGGAAAATACAAAATAAACACTCAACTGAAAATTGTAGTTTTCATATTTAAAAACTTTTAGTAACAGCAACAAAGGTAAAAATTATTTATTTTATATACATATTAGGGTTTGCTTCTAAATTTGATTAATAAATTTTTTCGGGTATGTTTTGAAATTTACTTTCGAACGGAATTATAATGTTTGACAACAAAAATCGGATTAAATTGCATTGCCATGCTATACTCATCCCCATCTAATACACACAGAGTAGAGATTTATTGCGCCAACCAACTCTTTGCCCAACCAACTTATTCGATTGTCTCAACCTCTCAGTCGGTTGTTATTCTGAAAATGAAAAGACTTGTAGTTTGTACTGCAACCAATTTCGAACAATTTTAGAACAATTTAGTACAGATTTAGAACCATTAGGAGTGTGTATAGACTAATAGTTCATGTGTATAGGCTAATTTGTCAGTTTCGCCAGCAAATTTGTAAACCATTTGATTAAACCAAATGACGTTAGTTAGTAGAACTGACTTTTTCATTATCCCAACCTCAAGCCAAAAGAGGATTTTTCTGTGTGTACTTTTGGAATCTATAGAAGTGTTTTTGTTCTCCTAAAAATGATTGACCAGTAATATTTGTTGAGTTGCTGAATATATAAGTTAAAAAATATTGTTTCCATAATTTTATGTATTTTTTTGTATTAAAAAAAAATGTATTGACTAATTTGAATAGTGTTTATATCTCACACACTATAGCTAATTAAAAAATCAACGCCATTTTCGAAATCAGCGTTCAAAATGTATTCATGAATTGTAGCAACTTTAATTGTACACACAGAATATAGATTTGTGGCACCAACCAACTTATTCGGTTCTCTCAATCGCTTAGTCGGTTGTTATGTCAAAATAAAAATAGTTGTGGTTTGTACTGCAACCAATTTCGAACTGTTTTAGAACAATTTAGTACAGATTTAGAATCATTTCATGTGTATAGGCTAATATATCAATTCAGCCAGCAAATTTGTAAACCATTCGATTTGACCGAATGAAGTTAGTTGCTATAACTAACTTTTTCATTCTTTCAACCTCATGTCAAAAGAAGATTTTTCTGTGTGTAGGAAAATCATTTGTTTTCCATAAAAGAGATACATAAATTATGGACAAATTTTTTTTAAATAGGATGCCGTTAAAATACCATATTTAAATTTTTAAATATATAAAGTATTTATGACAAAAATGTATTACAATAAAAATAAACTGAATTTTTAATAGTTTTAATTACTATTTAGTTAATTTCTATTTTAGAACATGGATTGAAAACCATATGAATAACGGTTTAGTTTTCGGTTTTGTTCCTCGTTTCGGATACGGTTACCGAAATGGTTTCAGTGTAGATTTTCTAGGCACGGGTTTGATTTGAAAAATACCATTAAATACTAGAAAATACCATGACATTGGCATTTTGTTTATATTAAATTTTTTTTTTTTTTGTATACTATTAAAACAATAATTGTCCTATTGAACAATTTTAATTGGATTTGAGGGTGTACTGATTTCAGCTAACCAATTAACGAAATAAAGACGACTTTAAAGATAATAAAAGCTTTTCGACAAACAAATATAAGTTGTGTGTATTGTGAAAATCCTGAAAATGTCTTTGGAGTCGAATTTATTTCTTTTATTGGTTAGGCTGATTGAGTTGAGTAAGAAAATGTCATAGTTTCAAATATTTCGGATTAAGTCAAATTTGAACTATTCGACTTTTAAAGCTATGCACAAATTTTGTATGAATGAAGTGCGTAGAATCATCAAAGTAAATTTCTCGTACTAATAAGAATATCTAAATAGAATAGCCGTGGTAGCTCAGTGGTTAGTGCGTTGGACTGCGAGCCGAAAGGTCCCCGGTTCAAGCCTGGACTGGGGCTAACAACATCTTTTCATAGAAACATTTTTCTATACCGCGCTACCTCTCGTCAGTAAATGGCAAACCTACGAGATTAAAACCATTGCCTATGAAAAGCTCTCACCCGCCGTTCGGATTCGGCAATAAACTGTAGGTCCCACCACTTTGAGTACAAATATAACACGCACAGCTCAAAATGGTGAGAGAGCTCGGCCGAAGTTCTATACAGGACTGTAGCGCCAAACTATCAATAAGAATATCATATAATTCATGTACAGAGTGTGACAGAAGAAAAACAAACATTTTAAAGATTTGTCTCTTAATTGTTGTATATACTTTTAGCAGGACCTTTGATCCCAAAACGGAAATCGCCAATTTGTTTAGAAGACTAAAATCTATGCATACCTAGTTTTTTAGTACATTCATATTTGGATTCATAATGATAGATAAAACAATTAAAACATTTTGAAGTATTGATTCAACCGAAATGGCTCGTTAGGGACAGGTTACCATAACTCAATCGATTTTAAAATTTTGGTCAAATTAATCATTCGTATAAATGAACAAAATGAGATAGTACCACCTTAAATCAAAGATGATTTTTTTTACTCCATACAAATAAGGACCAGTCTAATATTTAGCTTTTGGGTCAACATTTTGGTAGACTCGTATACCTTTGGGATTTTCCCAGAACTCAACTGCGTAATTAGACTTTTTTTATATGTTCGTAGGACTTTTTTTCCTTGGGTATTCAAAAAAGTCCCAAAAGAACCAATTTTTCAACAAAAAAAAAATGCACAAATGACGCAACTTCTGGTCAAATTCTAAAGAGATCCATTTTCCACATAAACTATAGCTGCATATCACATAATTTCCAATGATTTATAAATAATTTTAGTTTTAAAGGAAATTAAAAAAATATATTCTTTTAATTTTAAACATACCATCCCATTTCATGCTAATTTGTACCAAGAATATTTTTAATTTTATTCCATTTTTGAATTCTGTATATTCTGTTGGTACAGATCGGTCGATTCTATTCCAATTTATTACCAAAAAATGTTTTTAGCATAAATCAGGAATGTTTAAAACATATAATCCATATCGGATTTAGTATAATAAGTGAATGTGAACTTGGAAGTTCTTAAATTTTGTAATGTTTGAAGTAGATTTACCAGTTTTTGGTTTTTGAATATGAGATGGAATATGAGAGTCGATATCAGTCATATATTAGAAGAAAACAGGTGTTTCTTTATTTTATTTATTCGTAAAAAATTGTAAATACATTTTTTTCGGCCGGAAATATTCTCAAATGAATTTGTGATTAAAAAAAAAGAATCTGAATTAATAAAAATGAGAAAGAATTATTTTTTATACACGCGTGAATTTTTATAATAAAATATTTGGCATGTTAGAAATATTTCTTCAAAAAGGACTCTCCCTAACATAATTTTGCAGGCATTAACATGTATGTTTGGAATTTTATGTAAACTTAATATATAATTGACTGATAAATCATTTGTAAACAGGGTTGTATTGAGACTTGAACAGTGTTGTAATGAGCTCCGACTTACATTATAATATCCCGGAAACATTTTTATGTTGCCCTTAAAAATGGAGTATGTTCTAATGGAAACATAATAATTACTACATCCAAATAAAATAAATATTTGAACCGAAATATAAATATGTTCAAAATAAAACATGATTTTGAACGACCTGAATATAAATATGTTTCCAGTGAAACATATCAGTTGTTTGCATAGAAACATATTTAAATATTTTTGGAAAAAAATCCTGAAAATAAAATAAAATGTTGTTTTTTTATTTATATTTATTAAAAATCTTTAAACAAGCACAATGGAAAATTATAATAATAGAATTCTTATACAAATTTTTAAATGCACAAATAAATAATTGGTTTAAAACTGAAGTACAAGTGCCAGCATCAATGAATGCACAATTGCACCTGCAGACGCTAAACCAGACGATCCAGGCTCGCTTCATATTTGGTACAGTTACAGTTGATCTCAGTACAGCACATAGCGTAGGCAAGGAATTCACGGAGACTTTTGTAAAAAAAGATGCCAAATTCTGTTTGAAAATCGAAACACTATATTTTATATTTGTGATTTTTTCACATTAGTTTCAGAAAATATATACTGCACTATATTATACTCTGTTACTATTTGTAATTTTTGTAACATAATTTATATATTTATTTAATTTACAAATAACAAAATTATTACCGACGCGAACACGTTTTCTCAATGAACAACAAAAGACACGTACGCAGAAAATGCCGATCACCGAGAGCTCAACGAGTGCCAACTTCGTATACAAGAAGAATGTTGCAAGAATACACTTATTTAAATCGAATTTCTTTATTGTTTGTTTTTAAACATCAATATGTTCAAACGATGGCAACAGATGGCGCAGGTAGAAAATGCTGCACAACGTTGCCAACTTCGTCAGTCGATAAATTATCGAATTAAGACGAGCGTTGCGAAAATACGTTGTATTTAGAATTGATTAGCATTTTCTGTGTTTCGAAACATAGTTTTAACCAAGTAAATTGCCAAGAAATAGTTTATTCAAATGCAATTAAAATTTTATGTTGGCATTGTAACATATTTATGGTAAATTTGACAGATTCTGCTGGACAATATAATAATGTTTACACGTGAACAAAAATAAATTCAATTTCGATTATAATTTAATTACACTTCATTCCTAATACATGTATAGTAATTTCAGATTACTTTTTAATTACATTCAAACATATTCAAAGAAATCTTTTCTATCCGTGTTCGACATATTTCAAACAGACAAAGGCGGGGTTTGTATCACAAGGTGTTTGTTTTCTGTACGTTCCCAAAATATGCCGTGATACTGCCTTCAAAATTGCACAAAATTTAGAAACCTGCTATACAATTCCCAAAATATTACATTTTTATGTATGTTTGTCGGAAATATGACCGAAATATTACTGAAAAATACTAGTATTTTTGTCTCGGGCCGCCAGACAAATTTTTGGCAGGGTCGAGGCAGTTTAGAAACATTTCTTCGACATATTTCAAACAGACAAAGGCGAGGTTTTGTTTTCTGTTTATTTTCTGTTCGCTCCCAAAATATGCCATGAATCTGCGACAAAATTTTACAAACTGCTATACACTTCCCAAATATTTCAATTATCTGTTTGTTTTCCAGAAATATGCCGGAAATATTCCTGAAAATGTCAAAAATTTTGTCCCCCCAAGGAAAATCTTGGCCACGGACCTGTTTCGTATTGAAAGTTTTATTTTCTAAAATAGTCAATTTACATTTGTTATTTTGACAAATATTTCTGTTAATTTGAGTTGTCTGAATTCAATACTAAAACTTGTTAACATTATTTAGACTGTTTTATTTTGAATTTAGACATGTTGTACATGTTAGACATGTTGTACTGTTTGTGGAACTATTTTGACAGTTAATCATGTTAACTTTTTAACAGTTTGTACTGTTGAAATAGCAAACAGTTTGTTTTTGATATGTTTTTGTTTTTTTTTTTCTTTTGTTGCTATCTCTACTAAAACTTTCAGTCTTAAAATCATAGTTTTGAAAAAAAAAAAATTAAAAAGAACTACACAAGGATAACGAGTACATTGTGGTATCGTTTTTGTTGCGTGGTTTTTCCAGTTCACGTGATACACGAAACGTTGTTGCTGAAGATGCTACTACTCGCGCAAAAGTTTTGCGGTTCGCTTAACGCATAATTCAAGCCGTTGTTGGCTGTTGTTGGCAATCGAGCTGATGGTGTCGCGCTGTGCCGCACCACGCCGTTGAAAGGTGTAGACGACGCGGAGTGAAAACTTACGTTGCCGTGTTGTACTCAGGACTCAGCACAGTTACTGTGTGTTTTTTTTTTTTTGTTTTTTTTTTGTTTTATTTTTTTTTATGTGGCGACTGACTTCTGGGACCTGCAGCTGGCAACACTTTTCGCTTTTGTTGCGATTATTATTATTTTTTTGTTGTACTTAGTTTTTTTCCAATTCTTTTTTAAGGTTATTTGTTTATTTGTAAAGTTGTGTCTTTGTGCTGTACTGCCTGGCTGGCGAGTTGCTTCGCATTTCCGGCGGATATGAAAATGTGAAAATATGCTTTTTTTGGCACGCGACTTGGCGCTGACATTTCCGTTCCTGTTGCGCGTTTTCGCATTCTTTTAGCCGTAACTCATACTTTTCAACGAAATACAAAATACGCGAAACAGATGCCGTGAATTCGCACAAGGCTTAGATTCCTTTATATACCGTATATATTTTCTTATTTGTGATTTTTCAAAGTCAATTTTGTTGCATTTTTTTTATATAATAAGCTTTCATTAACTAATAGAATTATTAAAATTCTTAGTATCAATATGAAAAATTAAAAATTTTAATTTAAAAAAAAGTAAGTAAAATTTTTTAATATTACTAGATAATGCTTACTATTTAAGTCAATCTAAAAAAAAATCTCACAATTACTTTCATATTCCAGTCGCTGAGGTTCGAACCAATGATACACACTCAATAAGATATGAAATTTTTTAACAAAATGACAAAAATACATTTTTTAAAATTGTTATTTTGTTTTTCACTTCTACAGAATTAAAAAAAATTAATAGAATAATCTGCAACAATTTTTCATATAGAATCAATCGTTTAAGAGATACGCATCTTCAATGATAAATAACAATTGTATTTCATTTTTAAATATATAAAAAAAAAACATTTTCAAATCCTTTAAATGATACTTTGTTTTTCATTTAATAGATGTATTTTATAATGAACAAAATAACATTTTAAGTATTTGAAAGTAATCACCGGTTCACAAGAAGATCGTAGAAATATATTTTCGTTTGAAATTTATTTTTTGACTTAAGGTGTTTAGTGTTTCATATTATTACTCAACACCAACGCATTATACAAAGTTTTTATTTACACAAATTTACAACCATAATGTGTAAGAAAAATATAAAAATTTCATAACTCCATTAATTCGTACACATTTCGTAAAATTTCCGTTCAAAAATTGCTATTTGAAAAATATTATGTCATGTTAATAATTTGATATCAATTAAACTTGCCATTATCTTATATTTGTTTTAACTTATTTTTATTTGCTTTCAATGTAGTCAAAATACAAAATTAAAGCCATCTTCATATCGGCTCCGGATTTTGAAAAATTACTAATCAAAAAAAATCTCATTTTTTTTTCTAATTTCACACATTTGTGCATTTTTTGTATATTTATGACAGGCACTGCAAGTTCTATATTACATTAGCAATAACTTATTTCTGTTCACTATCAATGTGTTCAAAATTAGAAAAAAAATCATCCCGATATCGGCACCGGATTTTACGAAATTTAATGTCAAAAATTCCCCTTTTTCATTCTAATTTCACACATTTTTGCAAATCTTTGTATATTTATGACGATGACTGGAATTTATATTTTTCTTTCACACTAACATATATTTAATCTATATGAATGTGTTCATAATTAGAAATAGAGAATCATGCCGATATCGGCACCGGATTTTGAGAAATTTAATGTCAAAAATTACCATTTTCATGATCACTAACAATGTGTTAAAATTTAAAAAAAGTATCAGCACCGGATTTTGAATTATTAAATGTGAAAAAATTCCCTTTTTCCTTTGAATTTTAAACATTTGTGCATTTATTCACAGAAAAAAATCGACGTAAATATAACAACTGATTTTAATAGCATTCATTAATCAATTCAGCAATTAAGTTCACTAATTCAATGAAAACATTTGCTATTTTTCGTTATATAAGCAATTCCGTTCGCTAATATGAATATTTGTACGTCAATGCAGCAAATAATTTAGTCGGCGCAGTTTTTGCAAATATAATTGCTGAAACTGCGCCGACTAATTAATTTGCTGCATTGACGTACAAATATTCATATTAGCAAACGGAAATGCTGATCTAACGAAGAATAGCAAATGTTTACATTGAATTAGTGAATTTCATTGCAGAATTGATTAATGAAAGCAATTAATATCGGTTGCTATATTTACGTCGATTATTTTTATCTGTGTTTGTATATTTATGACGATGATTGCATGTGATATTCTTCATTCACACTAACATATTACTGATCACTATCAATGTGTTCAAAATTTGAAAAAAATCATGTCGATATCGGTCGCGGATTTTGTGAAATCACATGTCGAAAATTATCATTATCATACTAATTTACTCATTTTTTTGCTTATTTTTTTGCATGTATTCCAAAAATTCTCAACAATATTCTAACTATTTTCGATCACCATATTGGCTACGGACTTTGAGAAATGATATCGTCAGTGCCATACCAAATTGGCGAATGTGCATTTTTAAAAATGTTGGGAAATCAGATTTTAAAGTCCAAATCCAAATATATATTGTATACGTTATAAAAATTGATGAATAAACCAAAATAACATAATAAATTGAAGAAAATTTAAATTTTACTAATTTTTAAAACACTTCGAAATCAAATTTTAAAGTTTGAAGTGTTTTAAAAATTAGTAAAATTTAATTTTTCTTCAATTTATTATGTTATTTTGGTTTATTCATAAATTTTTATAACGTATACAAAATATCTTTGGATTTGGACAACATACTGAATTATAAATACAGAATTTGTGAGGCTATATCCTGATCAAAACACAAATCTTTTTGTTTTTTATGATATAACTCTTGATTGGTGCAAGTTATAATAGTAATGTGAAGACATTTATTGCTTGATTTCAAAGCACCTATCGATTGGCATCATTATTTAAAAATAATTTTCCAAATATTAATTTTCCATTTGTTATTTGCAAGAAAAATGTTTGGCAAAATATGATGCCAATCGATACGTGCTTTAGAAACAAACAATTAATGTCTTTACACCAGTATTTTATCTTGCACTAGTAAAAAGTTATAGCAAAAAAACGAAGAAATTTGAAAAATTGTAAATCTTGTCATGCCAAAAGGGCGAATCTTTTTGTCTTTTTGCTATAACTCTTTATTGATGCAAAATAAAATAGTGCTGTAAAGAAATTTATTATTTGTTTTCAAAGCACCTATCGATTGGCATCATGGTTTAAAAATAATTTGCCAAACATTTTTCTAAAAATTCAAAAATAAAAATTCAAAATTTTTAAAATAACGATAGATGCTTTAAAAACAAACAATTAATGCCTTTACACCACTATTTTATCTTATACCAATCAAAAGTTACGGCAAAATAACGAAAAGATTCACCCTTTTGGTTTTGTTTTTGTTGCTAGAAATATCCAACAAAACCACACACGATTTTGGAACAGTATACTTGAGGAAAAACTACCTAAAAAATGTAAAAAAAAACCCAAATGTCAAAAATTACACATTCGCCTCTTTGGCATGATATCTATCAAAAATATATATTTTGATATATATCAAAAATACTGATATAGATATTTCATAAAATAGTTATTTCAAATTATTCTACATACTATTTGGAGTCCGCTATTCCAAATTTTGGCTATTAAAATACTCAGATATTAACGAAAACAAATGAAAGCATTACTTTTCTTCAAAATTTAATAGGTATGAACTGTTTTAATTAAAAAATTTTGAAAAACCCTTAAATAAAATATTTTTATTTTTTGAGTACCAAAAAAAAAAATATTTTATTGTCAAGACATAGTTACTTGTATTATTTTCAATTTGTTAAAAAAAAAACTAAATGATATCAATCAATTTGATAGGGAGTAATATAGTTTTGTTTAAAAAATATGCCTTTTTGTTGAACGTGCGACAAATCGACTCATTGTGCAATGCACTAACTAACTGAGCCTGACGCTCTTTGAACTATTGACGCTCAATATAATGAATTGGTTTATTTTATATAGTTTTTCATTAATGAATTTCACAAATTTAGTACTTGATTGGTTTTTTTATAAAAATAATGAACAATACATTTAAAAATACCAATTACTTTTTTGTATAAATAGTACCTAAAATATTTTAAATATTTCAAATTTTAAATATATCTAAGTAATGCAGAATAATTCACATTATTTTCATAATATTACACAAATATTTAGTAGTAGTACGAATAAAGCAAAACAAACAATTGCTAATGGTAACATAAAATTATTGCGTTGAACAAACAAATATCTTTAATGCGCCATATATATTTTTGGTGCATTCAGTTATTGCCCTAATTTTTGATGTTGTTCGTCGTCATCAGCTTTAAATCGCGAATTTAGTACATTTTGTGTGTATTATTCAAAGTTGTGCATAACAAAACTTTTTGTATATTTACTTATTTTAGTGCATTTTTATAGCTATTTTATGTGAATATTCTAAAGTGTGAAAATGCTATAAATCGTGAAATCTGTGTGATTAAATGCAAATAATATCAATCATTATATTGGTGTATTAAAATTTACATTTTATGTTATATTTTTAGAATTGATTTAATTTCTTTCGGACGTATTCCATCTAAACAAAATGTCGTTTCTTGCAGCGTAATTTAAAATCAGTGAATAAATTGTGTAAATCAATGAAGAATATATTTTATTCATGAATATGCATATATAAAATTTAATTGGTTTCACTAGCTAAGCAGTTTATTATATTTATTCACTTGCTCCAAGTAGAATTTAGAAATTTAATTGTTTGGTAAAAATAAATTTAATTTTATATTTCAAAAGAATACAAATTATTCTTAGAAAAAAACTACTTCAGATATATCATTATCGTGTTCCATAATTTTTCTTTCATTGAAATACGATTTAAACTTAGACGAGATTTAAACATGGTTTTCAATCAATGTTTTTTAGTTTGTTACATATGAAGTACAAATAATATATGGAATATGAATAAAAAAAATAACATCAAAATTAAACTACCTGAATTTAATATTATTTGTTTTTTTTGTTGTTGGTTAGCTTCGAAATTTAAACCTGAATACAAGAATAATTGCTCTAAGTTAGGTTTTTGATACCTAAGAGCATTATCGCTGCATTCAAGAATAATTGTTCTTAGTTACTTTCAACAAATCGACAGTCAGAAACACTAACAAACAGATGTCGGTGACGGGCAATATTACAGGCAAGGCAAGATCTAAAAACAACATGCTTGATACGTAAGACATAACTAAGACATCTGAATTATCAAGAATAATTGCTCTTAGTTACTTTTTTGAGAACTCAGTGGATCTATTTCTTAAAATGCAGTATGTTTTGGTTTAGCTCTATAGCACTCCGTATATTTCTTTATTCCTTCTGGAGTTTTTTTTTTTTTTTTTGTATATTATTTTTTAATATATTATTTCAAAATGTTCGTAATCATTTTGAAATAATATATCGTCACTGTCATGCCAAAGGGGCGAATGTGCATTTTTAAAAATGTTGGAAAAAAAATTTTAGAGTTTGAAGTGCTTTAGAAATTAGCAAAATTTATATTGTTTTAAATTTTTTCTGTTATTTTAGTTTATTCGTCAATTATTATCTTGTATATAAAATATCTTAAGATTTGGACAACCTACTGAATTATAAATACGGATTTTGTGAGGCTATATCCAGATCAAAATGCAAATATTTTTGATTTTTATGCTATAACTTTTTATTGGAGCAAGATGAAATAGTACTGTAGAGACATTAATTGTTTGTTTTTAAATCACCTATCTATTGGCGTCATTAATTAAAAATATTTTGTCAAAAATTAATTTGCCATTTTTTATTTTCAGGAAAAAATGTTTGGCAAAATATTTTTAAATAATGATGCCAATCGATAGGTGTTTTAAAAACAAACAATTAATACCTTTACACCACTATTTTATCTTTTATTTTACCAATAAAAAATTATAATAAAAAAACGGAGAAATTGGAAAAATTGAAAATCTTGTCATGCCAAAAGGGCGAATCTTTTCGTTTTTTTGCTATAATTCTTTAATGGTGCTAGATAAAATATTGATGTAGAGGCAATTATTGTTTGTTTTCAAAGCCCCTATCGATGTGCATTATTAATTACAAAAAATTCTTGCAAATAACAAATGGCAAATTAATGTTTGGCAAAATATTTTTAATTAATGATGTAGATCGATAGGTGCTTTGAAAACAAACCATTAATGCCTTTACACTACTATTTTATTTTATACCAATCAAAAGTTATGGCAAAATAACGAAAAGATTCGCCCTTTTGTCATGACAAGATTTTCAATTTTTCAAGTTCGTCTTTTGGGTTTTGTCTTCTGTGGCTAGAAATATCCAACAAAATGACACGCGATTTTGGAACAGCATACTTGAGGATAAACTACATTCCCGCCGGCCGGCCTCAGCAGTCCAGAGGTAGCGCGCTGGACTTGCATTCTGAAGGTCTCGGGTTCGAATCCCGGCTTGGGCATGGGCGCTCGTGGTGATATTAACCACAAAATTGTAGGGAATAGATTTCACAGTACAATGGATATAGTCTGTCTGAGTGCTGTGGATCTTAGTAGATATTCAAAAAAAAAAAAAAAAAAAAACACATTCAAAATTGTAAAAAAACGCAAATGTCAAAAATTGCACATTCACCCCTTTGTCATGATAGTGACGATATATAAAACATTATAATTTCCGAAAAGTTGAAGTATTCGAATTTTTTTCTGTTATTTTTTCTGTGTTGATCTCACTAAATGTATAAAAAACTTTTAATTTGGAGAATTTATGAAATGTGAAGCTTACCTCTAGCTGGTTTAATTTGCATTTTCAACTTAGAAAAAAAGATGTTCTTATTAAAATACACAAGAAAATGGTGTAGAAAACATATAAAAAAGTGTAGAGGGAAAATGTGAGTTTTTTTTTAAATAAAAATTTGTGAATTATTTGGTGAATATATTTTTGCAAAAGAGTAAATGGAAAAAATTGACAGTTTTTATTAGGTATATTTAATAATAAATAAACCAAGAGAAGACACAAACGCATGCGCAGTTCGTGACTCTCGCTTACGTTACGTTGAGCGCGGTGACGTTGGCTTACGTGCTTTTACGTTACGTTACGTTTATGCTGTGTTGTGACTTTAGTTTTCACATTGTAGCAGATGATTTCGGAATTTTTTTTAAGGTTTCAGTTTACGTTTCAAGCACTTTGTAGTAAGAAAATTTAAAGTTGCTAAGAGTTGCTGTTTTTGCAGTTTTTAAAATTATTTATTTCAATTAACAAAATAAAAGTGTTTCATACATTTTTGTTTACTTTTATTAATATTTAATAATATTTTTTTTATATAATATATTTTTTTTAATTTTCCTTTTTTAATTTTTTTTTTTTTTTAAGATATTTATTTTTAAAATTTATATTTTTTATATTATTTTTCACACACACACCAATAACACTTAAAAACTGCTTAATATGAGGTTATCTGCTGCGCTTCTTAAATGTTTTATTTTTAGTATTTTGAATTTTTACACTGGAAACCGTTAACATTTATTTTTGGATGTTTTTGAAAATATAAAAAAATATTTCTGTATTTGCTAAATGCATGTAGGTCAGTCACATGGTTGCTTAAAAAAATAATGTTTTTTTTTTAAATTAATTTTTTTATAACGAAGAAGTTGCATGAAAAGGCTGGAAAAATATTTTATTATTTCTTTTTAATTCGAACGAGTAACAAGTTTTAATAAAAAGCAAAGTGTTTTTTTTTATTTTTGTTGACGATTATGTAAAAATGCTGCCTGCCATTGCCGTCACACACGCACACAAGCGCACCGCGGCGCTTCCGCTACTCGAATGCAGCAGGCGTCGTGTGCTGCGCCATTTTAAAACAACCCCAGCGGGCAAAAAAGGGCGTAGCACACGCGCAACACTATGCCGAAGTAGTTGACGAAGTTCGGACGTTCGGAAGACGAAGCAAAGCGAAGATGCATGCGTGCGTACGAGATGAATGTGGGCGAAGCTGTGTTGTACAAGAGCCGCGCTTTGAAGGTAAGCACTAAGGTAAGTACTAAAGAGTGTGGGTATGAGTGTGAGAGAGAGAGAAAGAGCGCGCGCTGACTGAGAGGTGGCAAAGAAAAGGCGCGGTTTTAATGAATTTCAATTTATTTTTAATCAAAATCAGTTATTTTAAAAACTATTTTTAAATTTATGTTTTCAAATAAATTTCAAATAAATATTTTTTATACTTTTATAAGAAAAAAAATACAGTATTGTTTCACACATCAACGCAGGCACAAATATTACGTCACAAAGTTTACAAAATTTTTAATTTGCTTCACTGAGTTTTTAATTATTATTTTTTTTTAAGATTGAAAAATATTTTTAGTTTATAAAACATTTTAAAAAATGCAAATTCATTTTTTAAAAATAATTCTTTTTATTTTTTGTTTCAAAATATTATTTTTTGTTTCAAATTGTTTTAAGTTTCTATTTTTTATATTTATAAATTTTAAATACATTTTTCATATACATTTTTATTTTATTTTTAAATAATTCCTTTTTTATTTATATATTTTTAAATATTTATTATTTTAAAATGCCTTAAACATTTTTGATTTTTTTTTTAATTCTCTTTAAAATTTTACATTTTTCTTTTTTTTACATTTCGTTTAATTTTTCACATTTAAATTTCTTTAATTTTCAATATCGATAATAAAACTTTGCGTTCAATATATTTTTTTTTATTTTTTCTAATGTCCTTTTGGGCACAAGCGCTTCACGCTGCAACAGAGCAGCAGCAACTAGACCGAAGCGTGCGTTTTATTCAACTGATTGTTCGTGGACGATGCTGCTTGGCTCGTGCTTGATGCCCAAAACGCAGAAGGCAGCATCTTTGGTTCCACAACAGCAGCAGCAGCAGCATCAACCACGCAGCAACAACAAGCTGAAGCAACACGTTGAAGCAGCAACAGCAATTGCAAAAACAACGAACAACATCCACAACGTCAACAAACGAAGAGAGCGAGAGAGAGTGCGCGCATAAAGAGACTGCAACCATTTTGACTCATTTGTTGGCAAAACTATGCTCAAATAGCTACAGTCACGTGTTGCATGTTTGAGCAAAAGCTACATCGAATTGAGTTACTTTGAAGCATCTTCTTTTTTTTCTCCTTGGTTGCAAACACGGTTAAAAATACGGAGAAGAGCAGCAGAGAAACGCCTCGACGGAAGTGAGAGTTGCCGAGTTTAAAGAAACGTAGCTTTTTTATACCTTTTTTCATAGTGCTTTAATCAAAAAGGTACTTTTCTAAAGATACTGTTTTTTCTTTGTACACATTTAATTTATAATCTTTTTACACTTATTTATGTTATACGTTTCTTCAAATTGTTTTTAACACTGTGACTTGTTCAATATTTTGTTGTAAAAAATCCCAATTTTACAAAAGTTTTACTAGTGCTTTTTTTAAATACGTAATTTTTATTTAATCTATTTTATTTAATCTAATCTATGCGTATCACACTTTTCATGTTAAATTTTTAATGTACATTTTTTTGTGTACACTTTTTTGTATACACTTTTTTGTGTACACTTTTTTGTATATACTCTTTGTGTCACTTTTTTTGTGTTACCTTTTATGTGTACTCTTTCATTTCAATAATTTGGGCATAGGTTTCATTAAATCAAATAATAAGTATTAATTATTATCACTGCTGGTCAAAGAAAAATCACTACAAAAGTGATATTTCTAATTTTAGACAAAAAAATCTATACGTTACCTAATATTTTTGAACTTTATTGTTACATCGCATTACACAATTATTTCACTCTCTGACGAAATGATCATTGCGTTCAAAATAAAAACAGATCTATTTATAATAAGGAATTTAATGAGAAAAGTACGACTTACTGCGATCAAAATAATGTCAAAAATCTCTTTTGTTCTTGAATATTCAAAGACAAAGCATTTAAGCTGTTAGGTTTGTATTATTCAAGTGGGTTTTCGAACAGAAAATTTAATTTCGTTGCATATTTAAGCAGTAATTGGAAGTAATGGACCTCCCAACGCAAAAATAACCCGCAATTCACTTTAAAGCGTTAAAACCTCGGATGTTGCAGTATACTGGTCTGGGGTGGAGACTGCTATGAAGAATGCCCTAACATTAGATATACTAATCATGGATCAAAATACCATGGATCATATGCAAAAAAGGAAATGTCGCTGTTGTGGGTATTACAGCAGAACAAAGATCCCACAAGCAAAAATCTAAAAAGTAGTTTTGAGATCGAACTGTCGCCAGATGTCAAAACCACTAGGTGATGTCATAATAATATAAAAGTGCAATCAGTGAAGCTCTTTGTAATGCGGTCTGTCAAATTCCAATGATGCGGTATGAAATTAGACCTTCGGACTCTTTTAAACCTAAAAAAACTCAACCTGCTATTCAGAGTTTAAGGCATGGCCTAGAAGAGGACTATTGTACTATTGACTACTATATGCACTACTGAGTTAAAGTGGTAGCGGTTGGCTCTACTTGTCCGCTTTTTATGATTTGTTTCCATATATGGAGAAGGATATGATATGCCTTTTCTATGTTTAAGTAACTTTTTGTTTTGTTGTTCTTAATAAACTGTTTAAATGAAAGCCGACATTTGTTAGACTTTTGTTTTTGAAATACTGCTCACCGTAGTAATAATGCATAACTCTAATTCATGTATTCAATTTATGTACTGAATATAACTTAAATAATAATAACTTCTATTTTTTTTTCTTTAGTCCAGCGTTTAAAGATAATAGATTATTGTCGTTATTTTCGTCTTTAAGTCCAACTTAATTTGAACTGGAAACCTTTTCTGTAGAATTGTAATTGATATTTTCATAAATATAGCGAATAACTGATATATGATATAACTAATACACTAATATTACCAGAATCATATTAGCTTCATAATTCTCTACTAAGTATTTGTTACTCAGTTTATAAAAATAAATAAAAGATATTTCATTTAAAATGAAAATTAAAATTAGCATTTTAGATCAGTTTTAAAGGTTATAAAGGTATTTATCCGTAAAGGTATTTTTGTATCGAAGATAGACATGAGCAGTATATTATTTTTTTATTATTTTAAAACATTAATAAAGCTATTTGGTTTAATTTTTCTAATAACTATTTAAATTTTCTTCAGGCAACCCTGGACAGTGCGAGCATCAATGTAACTCCAGAGAGCTTGCCATGCCACTACGAAGGAAAGAGCAGTTGGGAGAAAAAAAGTGTGAGTATGGTGTATACGCCATGGGGTATAATTTTAATTGCAGAAATTTGAGGTAACATGATACTTAATTAAGTGCTGAGCATTAATTGCTTTGTTTTCAATTTACACAGAATTCAGCAATTAACTCAATGCACAAATAAATGCATTTTAATATTTTGAGTAGTAATTAAAAAAAGTAGTATGTAAATAGAGTAGTAAGTAAAATTATTATAAAAAATATTTGTAAAAAATTACTTTAAAAAGTATGTTTTAATATTTTTTTGGTAATTCTTCTTATATGTGCACAGAACATAAGCCTTAATTCTTTGACCATTTTTTGAAGAGTTTTCAAAAGTTTGACCACAACTTGAACGTTGCCTGCAAAAGTTGTAAAATCCAAGAAAATAAGTTTTAATCTTATTGTACGCTTGAAGTGCTTTCAATTCACGAAATAAAAATGCATTTTTCTGTCGAGTGCATTTTTTGATGTTTTAATGCCATAAAAATAAATAAAAGTAAAACATGTAACTTTATTTATTTTTTAATATTTAATTTTTAAAATTAAATACTTTAATTTCTGTTTTTATATTTTTATAAATGATTTTTTTTTTATTTATGTGTAGCATTAAAAATTTAACAACCAACTAACAAGCATCAAATAAAATTCATTTATGTAAATTAAAACAAATCATTTAATGGTCTAAAAAGTATTTTAGTTTATTCAAATCAAATGCATTTTGTTGCTACTGATTTCTATAAATTTTTTACGCATTTTATTTATTTTTCATTGACTATTCTAACGTTGGCTAAAAAACAACTTTTTTTTATATTTTATATAATCAAAATATTGCCACTCATGTTTTATGCATGCAACCGAATTGAAAACATGCATTTTTAAAAATGTTAATTACAAAATATTAGATATAAAAGAAGTTTAGTAGTTGGCTATATGAAGTATAATATTTAACAAATGCCATTTGCTGTTTTATCTTCAGAGGTTAATTTACATAGTTTATAGGCTACATGTTTTTAATTTCGTGTTTTTATTCAAATTTTGCTTTATGGTTTTCATTTGGTTTTGTATGTGTTATTTTTATTTTGATTTTGTGTTATTGCTTTTGTTTTTACGCTTGATTTTGATATTTTGTTTTTAACTTTCTTTTGATTTATTTTTTTGCTTTTTTGCATTTCTTGTTTTTATACTTTTGTTTTATATTATGTGTTTGACTTTGAATGTGTGTTTATTTATATTTTGTATGTGTTTTTTTTTGCTTTTGATTGTGCTTTTGATTTGAGTTTTGATATAATGTTTTAGTCTTTCTGCTCTCTTTTTGGTTTTGAATTTATGTTATTTTTTTTGCTTTTGTTTTTAGATAATTTACTTTTGACTTTATGTTTCCCATTGTGCTTTTGCATTAATTTTTATTTTTGCTTTTGATTTGCGTTTGAATTTCTGTTTTTATTTTTTTGAATTTGAGTTTAGAGCTTGTTTTTTTTTATGATTGGTTTTTGTTTTTACTTTTCATTTTGTGTTTTTTTCTTTTGCGGTTGATTATGTTTGCATGTTTCTCATTGGGTTTTGTGTGTGTTATTTTTTTTTTTTGATTTTGTGTTATTGCTTTTGGGTTTGGGCTTGACTTTGATAATTTGTTTTTGATTTTAACTTTCTTTTTTTGCTTTCTTGCATTTCTTGTTTTTATACTTTTGCTTTATATTTTGTGTTTGACTTTGAAAGTGTGTTTATTTTGATTTTGTGTTTTTTTTTTGTTGCTTTTATTGTGTTTTTAATTTTTGATATAATGTTTTATTGTGTCTTTTTGCTTTCTTGTTGGGTTTGAATTTATGTTTTTTTTGCTTTTGTTTTTGGTTATCTTTGATTTTGTTTTTGTTTAGATTTTATACTTTTTACTTTATGTTTTCGGTTGCATTTATGCATTTATGCATTTATTTTAATTTTTGTTTTTGATTTTGCGTTTGATTTTGTGTGTTTATTTTTTAAATTTAAGTTTAGAGCTTGATTTTGCTTTTTTGAGCTTGGTCTATGTTTTTACTTTTGATTTTGTGTTTTTTTATTTGCGGTTTTCTATTGATTATGTGTTTATAATTTTATTTGTATTTTTACTTATGTTTGCTTTATGTTTTTCATTTGTTTTTGTGTGTGTTATTTGTATTTAGATTTGGTGTTATTGCTTTTGTTTTTGCGCTTGATTTTGATATTTTGTTTTTAACTTTCTTTTGGTTTTTTGCGTTCTTCAATTAGTCGTTGTTATACTTTCTGTTTTGCTTTATATTTTGTGTTTGACTTTGACTGTGTGTTTATTATTATTTGGTGTGTTTTTTTTTGTGTGTGTTTTTTTTGCTTTCGATTGCGCTTTTGATTTTTGATATAATTTTTTTGATGTAATATTATATTGGGTCTTTCTGATTTTGTTTTTGGGTTTGTATTAATTTTATTTTTTGGTTTTGTTTTTACTTATCTTTGATTTTGTTTAGATTTTTACTTTTGACTTTATGTTTTTTTTTTTATTATGTTTATTTATGTTTTTGACTTTGTGTTTTTATTTTTTTAATTTGAGTTTTGAGCTTGGTTTTTGTTTTTACTTTTGATTTTGTATTATTTTCTTTTGCGATTTTCTATTGATTATGTGTTTTTATTTTATTTGTATTTTTAGCTTTTGATTTTGCGTTTGACTTTGTTAATGGGGTTTTCACTTTTTTTTAATTTTAGGTTTTGATTTTTTTTTTATTATGTGTTTTTTACACTGTGTTTTTGCTTTATTTTTTTTTTTGTATTTGAGATTTTTGTTTCTTGTTTGTAACTGCTGAAAGTACCGTGGTGTATCGTAGCGTTAAAACATTATTTTTTTTTCAAAATTTTGTCTTCGGCCAAAACTTCTATTTTGCCAAATGCCTCATATATATTTTGTTAGTTTATATTAAAAAAAATAATACAGTTTTTTGTTGTTTTTGAAATCGAAATTGGAACTAAAGCCATTACATAGAACCGGAACTAGAACTAAAACCGTCATAAAAATAATTTGAGAACTGATAATGTTTGTATTTTGTATATCGAACCGCAGAGATTGGCATTTCGCTTCGGAGATCTCTTCTAAACTGCATTCTAAAAATTAATGATAATTATTATGATATTTTGCATAGCATTTAAAAAATCCGTTTCAAAATAACATTTTCGATATATCAAAAACCAACCATAAAACGAATTCCAGGAACAAGCAGCATCAAATATTTGTGTAATAAAAATTGTGCAACGTAGGCAGTCACGCAAAATGCAGTCAACAGCTGCAACACTTGGTTATCGAGATATAAACCTGTAGGACATTGCAAAAACACACTGACACAGACCGACAGACAGACAGACTGACACAAACACAAACTCAAACATATATCAAACAACATTCAGTTGACGCAGATTATATCGACAAAATAAATGTCAAAAATAACTACAACAAAAACAATTATTTACATATACCGTATATTTACGAGATACACGATTTTTGCAAATGGCAACGTACAATAAAAAAAAAACACTCAAAAAAGTTATTCATGTTGTACATGTTGGTGGCAAAAGTACGGTTGACTGCGGACTGCTGATGCAACAG
Organism: Dryomyza anilis; assembly: GCA_951804985.1. NCBI lineage: Eukaryota > Metazoa > Arthropoda > Insecta > Diptera > Dryomyzidae > Dryomyza > Dryomyza anilis. Next base: position 6,181,256 of record OX638133.1, read on the forward strand.
GAGTTCGTAGAATTTCACAGAAGTTGAGCAGGATGTTGACGGAGGTTGTGGTCAGGATAATTGCGTCGGTGGTTCATTAACAAAAGACCACACAACATAAAAAGCAGCGCACCAGCTCAAACATTTTCAAATATAGTTCAGCCGAGCGCAACACCCACACAATAGAGGTAGAAACTACTACTGGTGATGCACACATGGTAGAGGGTCCAAAATGTGCCCCTGTTTGTGTGCTAATTTTCTGGTAGCCGCACATAAAATGCAAAAGTTTGGCCGCTTTGTGCCGCCAAAAATTAACCGCGCAAAATTTCAAATTAAACAAAGTTACATCAAAGGTTTGTGTGATAATAAAAAAATGATAAAAACTCGGAATATTTAAATTAAAATTAAATTTAAAACTATAAAAGAGGCTCTTGATCCATTTTTTATATTTTCATTAATTTACCAAAAATCAAGTGAAGCTGGTATATATGACTATTTTCAAAAAAATCAAAATCAATATCCGGGAGTTATATAGAAATGATATATAGGACTTGCTGATTTTGTAAATGCAAGGATATGGAGTGATTTTAATAATATATTTTTAATACATATCTTACCCGTTAAATTCTTCCCCGTAGCACGCTATCCCGTTTAATTATTCCCTGTAAAATTCATTCCCATAGAATTCTTCTTCGTACAGTTTTTCCTAGTAGAAGTTTTATTGTGGTGCGTTTTAGTGTGGTGAATTTTAGTGTGGTGAATTTTAGTGTGGTGAATTTTGGTGTGGTGAGTTGTAGTGTGGTGAGATTAAGTGTGGTGAATTTTAGTGTTCTGAATTTTAGAAAGGTGAGATTTAGTGTGGTGAGTTTTAGTGTGGTTAATTTTGGTGTGGTGAGTTTCGTTGTGGTGAATTTTAGAAGTATTTAGAAGTAGATTTATTTAGAAGTAGAAGTATTAGTGTGAAGAGTTTTATTGTGGTGAATTTTAGTATGGTGAGTTTTAGTGTGGTGAATTTTGGTGTGGTGAGTTTAGTGTGGTGAGATTTAGAGTGGTGGATTTTATTGTTGTGAATTTTAGAAAGGTGAGATTTAGTGTGGTGAGTTTTATTGTGATGAATTTCGGTGTAGTGAATTTGGGTGTGGTGAATTTCGTTGTGGTGAATTTTGGTGTGGTGAATTTTGCTGAGTGAGTGAGTTTAATGGACACCAAAAAGTAAACCCATACTTTGTATGGGATGTAGTTGAGTACGTTGACTAATTCGACTTATTTTCAAAAATAGAATTACTATTCTACTAAAATATATTGAAACTAAACTGGTCCGGTTATAAAAAGAACAAAATTCAATGATTCTATTACAATTTCGCTGATTCTATTACAATTTCTACTCAGAAACTGCAAAATAAATTATTAAGAATTCTTACAATTCCTAAAAAAAAAACCCAAAATAATTTCTTTGAATATCATATGCATTGTGTCATTTGTAAACATTGTGGTTTGTGCGAAGGTCTATAGTTCACATGTATAATTTTGCTAACAGCCCAAGGAAACTGTTTCATTCTTCGTATAGTAATTTTGCTACTTCTTATCATTCTTTGACTTCATTTTCTATTACGACATGCTTTCCAATAGCTTTACCATACATGGCTGCTTCATTTTTGGTTTAGCATAAAAAAAGGAAGCATTTGCCGATAGACGTCAAAAGCAGCGACAACAACAACAACTATTAGAAGGACAGCAACAACAACAACAACACGAATAACCACTGCTAACGAATTCAAGCATAGAACGGAAATTCCTTTATAATAAGCTTAGAGCTTAAGGACATCGTGCTTTATTCGCAGCTCCTTTGGATGTCGTTGCTTCGTTCGTTTCGTTTGTTCCTGTCATGCTCGACAACGTCTTCCGTGCTACGAAATGCCTTTTGTCGCATGCTGCCGGTCCTTACACAGCCACGGACATACACAGCCATACATACATAGAATACATGTATATGTATGGAGGAACCACACCTACACACCTGAGCGTCAACTCTTGCAAAGTATTTTATTATGGACGCCCACATATTTTTGGAGCCAATTGCAGCCACAGCAACCGGTTGATTTAGACCTTTTGTTTGCGCCGCCAGCTTTATAGCTTTACACCGAAAAAATTCATAAAACTAATTGGAAAAATTTATAATAATTAAGTATTCTGTGTTATGAGTAACACGATGTTTAAAAAATCTCCCATAAATTTTAGTTTTATATAAGGTATATGTCTAATCTACACTAATGTATTTGACACACATTGCAAGACATTCATTTAATTTCAAGGCATATAATGTCGCCGACTTTATTCGGTATACCTCCTAACCCTAGTAGAAATTGTAATAGGGTCATTACAGGGAACTGATCATTGCATTTTTTCCTTATCATAACTCGATCAGTTACGTGACGATAGGGTAAATTTCTACTAGAGAATATTGAAAATCAAATGAATGTGTTGCACTCAACAACCAAACACAAGTAGTGTCAAAACAAATCTCAAATAAAACATAGGTGTAGTGCATTGCCTAAAATGGTGCTCAATATAAAGTCAAACACTCAATTGCAGTGAATTTGACACAGAGTACTCAGTGCACTTTACTTGTTTTTTGTATCATTATTACTCCAAGGAATTTTAATTTATATTAAAATATATTGACAAAATCAAAAGGTATTATGCCATAAGGGGCGAATGTGTAATTTTTGACATTTGCGTTTTTTTTTACATTTTTGAGTGTAGTTTTTTCTCAAGTATACTGTGCCAAAATCGTGTATGGTTTTTGTTGTATATTTCTTAGCCACAAAAGTCAAAACTGAAAGGGCGAATTCGAAAAATTGAAAATGTTGTCATGCCAAAAGGGCGAATCTTTTCGTTTTTTTGCCATAACTTTTTATTGGTATTAGATAAAATAGTGGTGTAAAGGCATTAATTGTTTGTTTATAAAGCACCTATCGATTGGCATTATTATTTAAAAAAAAAATTCCAAACATTTTTCTTGCAAATAACAAATGGCAAATTAATATTTGGAAAATTATTTTTAAATAATGATGGCAATCGATAGGTACTTTGAGAGCAAACAATAAATTCGCTAACATTACTATTTTATCTTGCAATATTAAAAAGTTATAGGATAATAACAAAAATATTTGTGTTTTGGTCAGTATATAGCCTCACAAAATCCGTATTTTAATTCAGTATGTTGTCCAAATCCTAAGATATTTTATATATGTTATAATAATTAAAGAATGTACCAAAATAAGTAAAAAAAAACTTGTAAAAAAACTAAATGTTTTTGAAAACGTTTAAAGCACTTCAAACTTTAAAAATTGATTTCCCAATATTTTTAAGAATGCACATTTTAAAAAACACATAAATTCCAACAAATTCCGCTGCCTTCGAATGCCGAGCGGCAGATTTGTTGTTGTACTCAATTTTCTTCTACTCATTCGTTAGTCGTTACGCTCACTCATTGTACTTACTTGTTGCACTTTCAGCGACAGCAGTGTCATTTGGTTTTGTTTTTCAAGACATTGAATGTCTTGAAACAAATGTCTTGACACTATTTGACACCAATGAAACAAATACTCTAGTGAAATGAACTCGCTGGAGAAACTTCACTATACTACTGTATACTGCCATTACAAAATGCACTAAATACTGTACAAAGCAGTAGTGCATATTTTGCAAAGGAAACTTAAAATACATTTGTGCAGATGTCTAATATGTTACTGCTAGTTTATTTGATTTCTATAGACAGTCAGACAGACAAATAAATGGACGGAGAAACAGAATGGCATACCAGATGGCAGATGGCGTATATCAAAAATATATAAACACCATCTGATTGTAAAAATGTAAAACAAAATAATTTTTTTGTTAAATGAAACTCACCACACCAAAATTCACTACACTAAAATTCACCACACTAAAACTCACCACACTAAAACTCACCACACTAAAATTGACCAAACTAAAACTCACCACACTATAATTCACCACACTAAAATTCACCACACTAAAACTCATTTTACTAAAAATCACCACACTAAAACTCACCACTAAAATTTACCACAGTAAAACTTAACACTCCAAAATTCACCACACCGAAACTCACCACACACAAACTTCTACTGGGAAAAACTCTACGGGGATGAATTCTATGGAAAGAATTCTGCTGGGAAGAATTCTACGGGAAAGCGTTCTATGGATGATTTATGGGGAAAATTTCTACTAGGAAGTATTCTATGGTGAAATATACTACGGGGAGAGACAGTCTGAGAAAGAATTGTCTTTGAGAAAAGTTGTTTTGGCGGAGAACTATTTTTGTTTTGGTTACTACATTTATAAAGTTTTTTTATATTAATAAAATTGCTCCATATCCTTGCATTCACAAAATCTTTGCACGAGTCGTGCACGGGTCCAGCAAATATGTTCACAGTATTATCAAATATTAAAATATTTCATTCTTTTCTGCTGATACATTTTCTTTCTCTGTACCCTCAATAAATGGTATGTTTTCTTTTTTTTGCCTGCACTTGAGTGCGTATGATTGAAAAGGATTTGAGTGACATAATTTTGCCTTAAGAGCTAACTAACATAGGTGAACAGCCGGATGCAGGATACCAAAAGAAAATCCTTATTAATTCATACACAAAACAACTAAGAATTTTAAATGGTATTGAATTTCTTCTCAAAATTTTATTAATACCTTTATGTAAAATGAAATAAAAAGAAATTGTGCAAATCACTATACTTGGTAAATTTAGATAAAAATTCCTTTAAATATTTTTCAACTTTATATAGTTAATTCGTATTTTCATCTCTTCTTATAGACTGAAATAACTTCTGGCATAACACATAATTCTAAGAAAATATTATGTGTCAACATGAAAAGGTTCCTAGAATTTATATTTTACTCTCGCTCATTTTTGGTGGTATGTATAATTAAAAAGAAATATTTAAAATAAACGGCTATAAATGAGAATTAAATATTTTTTAAGTCAATGAACGATTTGTCTGAAGAATTAAGCATTATTATTAATTTTCAATTTTATTTGTTTAAAAGTCATAAGTTTTCTTTACACAGAAAAAAATTCTTCAATATGATGAATTTATTCATCAATTTTATGAAAATAATTTTTTGGACAAAAAAAATGTTCCGAAAAAAAAAATCGAAAAATAAAATTTTTGGAAAAAAAAAATTTATCGAAAAAAAAAAAATTTCGGAAAAAAATTTTCTTCGAAAAAAATTTTGTTCCAAAAAAAAAAAATTTGACAAAAAAAATGTTGTTCGAAAAAATAAATTTTTTATAAATATAACTCTTTATTAATAAAAAGTTGTAATTATAATAAAAAAAAAAAAACATTTTACTAATTTATGCATGTTGAGCAAGCATTATATAAGAAATAACACACAAGAACTACTTGAGAATTGAGAAGCACGGCAAAAAATGAACGCAAAATAAAATATTTTGATAAAAATTTGGTTTAATGAACATCGTTCTTCAATATGAAGAACATATATGTTGTATTTTATATTTTGGTTCATTAATATGATGAAACGTATTCTTCACATACAGTTCATCATATTGACGAACACTTTTTCGACAGTTACCAAGCGTTCTTCATATTTATGATAGCATTCATAACAATAATGGCGTTAGTCATTAATATTATGAATGGTTCTTCAATTGAATGAATCATGGTCTGTAGAACGGAATTCATCAATATGATGACATTTTTTTCTGTGTATAACTCCATAGAAGAAGTGCCGAAGACAGTGCTGGGTAAATCTCGAAATTGCATCACGACAAGAATCATAATGAAAGATCTCTCACTACTCAACAAAACGAGAAAACAATTTTGCCAAAAAAAAATTCATCAAAATAATAAATTTATTCATAAATATTATGCATTTTTTTCAAAAACTACCAGATTCATCTTATTGATTCCACAGTTCATTAAATGATATATTGATGCATACATTTATTATATATATATGAAATTATTCATACTATCGAACATCATAGTAAAGAACGAAATATTCAATACAATGAATTTGAATCGTCATATTGATGAATGTGTTCATAATATTTATGAATATAATATTTTTTTACGAATTTTTCCAGAGGGTATTTCAGTCACATCACCACTTTTTTGATCGATATGAACATAAGCAGGAACATATTTTATTTAATTTTAAAAATATAAAAATCTAGTAGGTGTTCTCTTTTTGACTATATTGTTTGATTCTGAGGCAAACTCATTGAAATATATACATTTATGCAAAGCTGACTTCTACTGGTTTAAAGTTTTGTTGAAATTTCCTTGATGGACCAAAAAATGATATTGATTAAAAGAAGCATCATAAAAGAAAATTTAAATAAAAAATCGAATACGAGAATTTGAATTTAAGCGGAAGATTTAAAGAGTGATTTGTAAAAACAAAGTAAGAGGATTCTTACAATTATAGATCTAGTTTTACATATAATATATACATTTATTGAATAATAAAAACTGTATATGTTGTACAATAAATAATAGGAATACCTTAATATTAATATTTTTTGTATTTGACTGGTCATAACTTTGGTCAGATCAATTAAAATTTTATGCGGTTTATTTTAAAATATTAGCTCTTGTATTCTCAATGATATACAAAAGAAATGTGATCGAAAACTCAAACATGGAAAAAGTTAAAAACCAAGATATGTAGAAAAACACGAGAATTACTATGTTTGAATTACATAATTTTTGAGTAAAAACTTGAGGCAATCCCAAAAAAAACTGAGTAACTGAGGTCGTGATTAGAATTTTAGAGTCTATCGGAAAATAACACTAAGATCGTTAATAGAAACAAAAGGCCTCAATTTGTTGTCTAGTGATATTATTGAACTAATGGTATGCATCCTACTGACTAATAGTAATAGTCAAACCTGTTTTTCTATTGAAATACTATTGAAATACTATATTGTAGTACTATATTGTAGTAAGTTTGACAATATCTTGTTAAAAATCACTACGTTTTAGTCAAACCGCAATATTTCTTTTTGTTTTTGCATAACTTCGCACTTCCAAATATACTTAAATTTGTAAAATATATATTTTCTTAATAAATGTCCATTGAATTGTTATTGCCAATTACCAAGTAATTTGAAATACATCAAATTGTCAAAATATTATTCAAACATAAATGGAGATAAAAATATTGATAGACATATCGCAAGACAGGCCGACACAAACACATACACACACACATTTTAATAGAATAAAATACAGAGTTTCATTATTAAAATTGAATTCCAAAGAATTAAAATACAAGTTCAATGAAATGTCAGAACTGAATGTCAGTCAAAAGATATCATCTCGATTTATTTATCAATATTATCAATATTTTTTACTACATTTAATGCATACTGTATATGTCGAAAATGTTGCTGTTTAATAGCCATCTAAATATGTTATGGTGTAAATGATGATTTATGGCCTACAAGTTGAAACGTCCCAAAAATATGTCTACATTACACAGTATTTTCTATATTTTTTTTTTATATCGTATTTAGAGACCTGAAATTTATAGTCCACAGAGCTTTCGATTAATATTAATTTAAATTAAGCTATTTATGCATGGCAATAAATAATGAAATTATTTGACATACGACTGCTGCCACTGTTTTCGTCTGGCCGTATGTCTGATGAATGTCTTTTCGCTGTTGTTGTTAAATGTTTTACACGCGTCTGACTGACGGCTGCCTTCATGAATGACAGGCGAAAAATGAAAGATTTTGGTGAGAGTAAAGGTCCTAATCGATGACTAATGTGAATTGTTTTAGTTAAACGTTATAAAAAAAAAATATATTAAATTTAGAACATAAAGCAACAAAGTGTCTTAATATTTTTGACAAGATAATTGTATTGTTATATTTTTTCTAGATTTTTTTTAATAGAAAAACTTCAAAAAATAAAAATCTACATATAAAATGTAGACTAAGTGTAGATTACGTGTAGACTATGTGTAGAATAAATGTAAACTAAGTGTATAAAAAGTGTAGAATAAGTGTAGACTAAGTGTAGCTTAGGTTAAAAGTAAGTGTGGATTATGTATTTAGTAAGTCAAATCGAATTGTTGACTAGGAGTTAACTAAGTGTAGATTAATTGTAGTTTAGATGTATACTATGTATAGACTAAATGTAGACAAAGTGTAGACTAAGTATGTATTAAGTATAAACTAAAGATAGACAAACTGCGGACTAAGTGTGGACTAAGTAAGCGTAAGTTGAGTTTGTGCGGAGATAGAATTGAACAAGTGAAAACGAAGTGAAGTCAAATTGAAATCGATGTGTAAACGATTTGTTAACAAAGTGTAGATATTGTGTAGACTAAGAGTAGAAGTTAATCTTGGAATATGTAAAGATTTACATTTAGTAAACACGATTTAGGCAAATACTACGTGTAGACTATGTATAGACTATATGAACACTAAGAGTAAACTACATATCTACTTTGTTGACTACGCGTAGATTTAGTGTAGACTAAGTACACAATTATATATTAAGTATTAATTGAGTGGTGAAACTGAGTAGATTAAAAAAATAGGAAATATTTAAGAACTTAGTTATAAAGTAAGGACTTATATAAAGTTTATTATAAGTATTTGTGAAATACTTATTGTGAAATAGATGAAAAATACATTGCAAAATGTGTTAAGAGTCATAAACTAATCCAAGTCTTATTCAAACAGTATTGAATATGTGTAGAGTAAGTTTAGAGTAAGTGTAGAGTAAGTGTAGATTAAGTGTAGACTAAATGCAGAATAATTGTAGAATTAATACAGAATAAATGTAGAGTGAGTGTAGAATTAGTACAGAATAAATGTAGAGTGAGTGTAGAATAAGTGTAGAATAAGTATAAAATAAGTGTAAAATAAGTGTAGAATAAGTGTAGAATTAGTATAGAATAAATGAAGAATGAGTATAGAATAAATGTAGAATAAGTGTAGAATAAGTGTAGAATAAGTGTAGAATAAGTGTAGAATAAGTGTAGAATAAGTGTAGAATAAGTGTAGAATAAGTGTAGAATAAGTGCATAAAAAGTGTAGAATAAGTGTACAGTAAGTGATGAAAAATGTAGAATAAGTATAGAATAAGTATAAAACAAGTGTAAAATAAGTGGAGAATAAGTGTAGAACAAATGTAGAATAAGTGTATAATAAGAGTAGAATAAGTGTAGAAAAAGTTTAGAATAAGTGTAGAATAAGTATAAAATAAGTGTTTAATAGGTGTAAAATAAGTGTATAATAAGTGTTGAATAAATGTAGAATAAGTGTAGAACAAGTGTAGAATAAGTGTATAATAAGTGTAGAATAAGTGTTCAAAAAGTGTTGAATAAGTGTAGAATAAGTGTAGAATAAGTGTAGAATAAGTGCAGAATAAGTGTAGAACAAGTGTAGAATAAGTGTTGAATATGTGTAGAATAGGTGTGGAATAAGTGTAGAATAAATGTAGAATAAGTGTAAAATAAGTATAAAATAAGTGTAGAATAAGTGTAGAATTAGTATAGAATAAATGAAGAATGAGTATAGAATAAATGTAGAATAAGTGTAGAATAAGTGTAGAATAAGTGTAAAATAAGTGGAGAATAAGTGTAGAACAAATGTAGAATAAGTGTATAATAAGTGTAGAATAAGTGTAGAAAAAGTTTAGAATAAGTGTAGAATAAGTGTAGAAAAAGTTTAGAATAAGTGTGGAATAAGTGTTCAAAAAGTGTTGTATAAGTGTAGAAAAAGTGAAGAATAAGTGTAGAATAAGTGCAGAATAAGTGTAGAATAAGTGTAGAATAAGTGTTGAATATTTGTAGAATAGGTGTGGAATAAGTGTAGAATAGATGTAGAATAAGTGAAAATTAAGTGTAAAATAAGTATAGAATAAGTGTAGAATAAGTGTAGAATAAGTGTAGAATAAGTGTAGAATAAATGTAGAATAAGTGTAGAATAAGTGTAGAATAAGTGTAAAATAAGTGTAGAATATGTGTAGAATATGTGTATAATAACAGTAGAATCAGTGTAGAATAAGTGCAGAATTTGTTGACTGACAGACTTCATAAAATAAATGCAACCGTTTAATAAATGATCAGCCTATAGAATTAATGTAATAAAATACCAAATTTTGAAGAACCACTGCCAAAAAACGTAGTTTTCGCCCAAATCAATTGAAAATGAACAAACGAAATTTAATTAAAATAACATGTCAAATACTTCTGTCACACGCTGCAGCCTTCATCATGCGATGTATGAAGTCGTCCTTCAGCAGACTACGCTGTCGCAGAATTCGCTGCCGCAGAGAGAGTGAGACAGACATACTTTTGGTGGTAGCCTTTGGCTCAAAGTCCAAAAAATGATTATAATTTTCTATATGAGAAATATATAGAAATTTAATACAAAGTATCAAAGCGCTGCAACAACAAACACAACAAGAACAAGAAAAAAAATCAAATAAAGTTGATGATGAGCTGCTGATGGTGATGAAGCAGGCTTACAGGATACCACTTGAGTCCTGTGAGCCAGGCAGTGACTACATTATGAGCAAGTGATGTATGTCGGTGTGTATGTGTCTGTGTGTTTAAACACGTATATTACAAAAATGTTGCCTCGAGTTATTGAAAATGCCTTCGTTCTTTGCGCTCGACATACGAATTGTTGCAACATTTTGTAACAACGAAGCAAGCGAGATATCCAGCAACTGCTGCTGCTGCTGCACAGGAACTGTGAAATGTGCCAACAACAAAATATAAATACAACAAAAATAAAAGACGCAACAAAAAAAGAACTCGCAAAAAAAAACATTCGAGGAATTCGAGGCAAATGCAGCATAACTCCAAAATATGCAACCAAAAATATGTTAGCAACAACTTAAACATTATCAGTGTTGTGTGATAACAATCTTGTTGTTTCTAAGCATCAAATGAAGTACTTCAAGCAGCGGCAAAACAGCTTTAACGACAGCTGGTTTTTGTGACAAGCATTAAATGGTAGTAATTAAGATAATCACATAATTCAAATTTATATATGGCGCGCAACAAATATTGTATACAATTGTGTAGTTGATTCTGAAAATGGCATACATTTTGTCAAATTGGCTCTACTTTTTGAGTTACATCTCATTATTCTTTTTCTATTTTTTTTTTGCTATTCTTTTATTTTTAAAATTCCAAAAGAAAAAAAACAGAATGAACATTTATTTTCGATATTAGGCACAAAAATACTGCGCTACAAGACACAAATTTGATTTTATGTGAGAAAAAATTGTTTGTGAGATGCAAGCAAAAGTAATTAAAAAAACGATATTACTTAAATGAAAAAAAAAACATAAAAAAATAATTTTTATGCAGTGTTATGTGACGCTATGTATCCTCTTTAAAAACACATTCAAGAAAATATTTTACGAATCTTGGTTACAAAGTTATAAATACTACATTACATAAAGGCAACATTTTGTTACTTATTAAATTCATATTTTGTAATTTTGCAAAATTTAGAAAATTACTTATATTATATTTGAGGAAATACAAGTGAGTAGCGAAGACAAAATATTTGACAGGCTCAAGACAGTTTAGAAAAATATTATATAAAGATTTTAATCAGAAGAGACGAAGTTTGTATCAATAGCTATTTTTTTCCGTGCCCAAACAATTCCGGTAATTTGCATTTAAAATTTCATAAAATGTGGTGTGTGTTTTCCGGAAATATTCCTAAAAAATGCCAGCTTTTTCATGAATAATAATTTTCCTTATTATGCATATGAATTTTAGATTATTTAAAAGATTATTAAAAAAGAGAACTAAAACTGTGTTGATAGGGCTTTTTTTAAAAAGAATCAATTAAAAAAAAATAGTAATGTTAATCATAAGCTTAGATTGTTATCTGAAAAATACACAAATAATTTAAAATTATTAGAAAAAAATTATCGAAAAGTGGTCTAATAAAAAAGTATAGATTCAAATATCATTTCATATCCCAACGAAACTGTTAAATGATATCAAATTTATACGATATCGAACCCAGTACATACACTAATATTATATGAAAAGTTATATCAAAACATTCATCAGATATCAAACCGACAAATCGTAGTTATATCAAAACTATAAATTTTCGAAAAAAAACCTACTGAAAAAGATCGAATTTTAATGCCGAAATCACTTCGAGTTTTCAATATTTTTTTGGGTAAACTATAGGTTCCGAGCTGTGGTTAACTGGGTTGATTACATCTCAGACAAACACTCAAAATAAAGAATGATAAAGTTAGTATACTTGACGAAAATATTCGTAAAAATGATCCACAAAAACATTCGTACAATAAACTTTCGTAAAGTTACGAAATATATTTATGTTTAATTCATATATTTTACGAAAATCTTTTGTGAAAATAATGACGAATAATGAAAACTGAATTCACTCTCTCTCTTATACTCTCTCTTATATAGTTGTTCTCTTGTAATAAATGGAAATGCTTCGACATCGTGATGGACGATTCCAACCACATACACAAAATAGTAAATTTTGTATTTATAGAAAGGAAAATTGGTTCTGTACTGTCTTGTTTTCTGCTTGACTTCTTCTCGTCATTCTTTTGTCATTTTTCCTGCTTTTTGCTTTAAGAATATCAAATCGTAAAATATACGAATGTATACCATGATTCATTGTATTGAATAACCAACCATTCATAATATTAATTACTAACGCCATCAATGTTATGAATGCTATCATAAATATAAAGAACGTTTGATAACTGTCGAAAAAGTGTTCTTCAATATGATGAACTGTATGTGAAGAACACGTTTCATCATATTAATGAACCAAAATATAAAATACAACATATATGTTCATCATATTGAAGAACGCTGTTCATTAAACCAAATTTCTATCAAAATATTTATTATTTCGGTCATTTATGGCGTACTTCTCAGTTCTCAAGTAGTTCTTGTGTGATATTTCTTATAAAATGCTTGCTCGACATGCATAAATTAGTAAAATATTTTATAATATATATATATATATATTATAATTACAACTTTTTATTAATAAAAAGTTCCCCAGACAAAAAATATGCAAGGAAACTGGTATTATAGTAGTAGTTTTAAGGAAAACTCACAGGAATATGGTAGGAAATACACATTGCATAGCAGGCATTTTGAATTTTTGAAAATAAGCATTTACGCCGCAAACTTTTATGTTCAAGCCCACCCCTAGTAGGCAAAAGCATTTGTCTGTAAGCTTTGGTTTTGAAGTTTTGAAAGGTATCTTTATAGCTAGAATTTGGAAGGAAAAGGTACCTTGCGAGTAGCATGCAAACACATTGTATAGGAATTTCTGTTTTGAAATTTTAAAAAGCTGCTTCATAGTAGGAAACTGTAAGGTATACTTCACTTCTGCTGACTTGCGCACTGTCTACACCACCTATATTCGGCCTAAGATGGAATACAATTCGCACATATGGGCAGGGGCTTCAAAATCTTCTTTGGAGTTCCTGGATCGAATCCAACAGCGTGCAATATATTTAATAGGGAATCAAAATATTTCATCCTCTATTGGTTCTCTTGAGCACCGAAGGACCGTAGGGTGTGTAAGCCTGTTCTATAGGTATTACAATGGTAAGTGTTCGAGGGAAATACATGAATCAGGCCATGGTCGTGTGTCCTCTCGTTCTACTCGGGCATCGTACCAAGCCCACCCCTTCGTAGTTCACTCGGCTCTCAATAGAACCACGCATTACCGAGAGAATTCGTTCTTCAGTCGCACGATACGTTTGTGGAACAATCTCCCTGCGTCTGTTTTTCCCGAAATTTTTGATATTGGCAAGTTCAAAACAAACATTCACCGACACTACTCCATCTTTCCCCCCTCCATTTAACCTATCATCCCTTCTTACGATCAACACTGTGCATTGCATGAATAGGGGGCATCCCCTGAGCGTTGATTAATTTGTAAAAAAAAAAAAAAAAAAAAGAAAAAGTAGCCTGCGAGTAGCAGGCAAACACATTGTATAGGAATTTTTGTTTTGAAATTTTAAAAGCTTGATCAACAAGTTGTCGACAGAAAATTTTGTTTATAAAAAGTTTTTGTTTTGAAGTTTTAAATGATTGATCAACAAGTTGTCGACTGAAATTTTTGTTTACAAATATCAATTTTTCCTTCAAAATTTTTCAGTATTGAACATTTTTGTCATTTGTAAACATCGGTGTTTACTTTCGTCGGTTTGGAACGCGAATTAATTTAATTAAAACGTGAAAATGTGCCGTATTGACGCGGATTTGCGTATTGCAGAAGATTATTGCTGATATCAACATAATCATCAAAAGTGCACAGCAAATAGTTTTAACCGTCATGACGCCCGATACAAAAACTTCTTGCTGTACAAAAACAAACACATGTTGTTTTTAATACGAACGTGTTTTGTTATTGCTTTCTGCAATCACTTTTTTTTAGCAAAATTGCAGACACAATAACAAACAATTCGGAGTTCCTTCAGAAAACATATGCGAATCCAGCAATAGAGAATTGAAGCGTTTGAGTTTTTCGCGAAAATTTAACAAACAAAATTCGTCGGTGTTATTGTACAACAAGAAGTCTTTGGTACTGTGGGATGGATGTGTATTGATGATTTATGTTATATGTTTATGCTCCTTACCTTTCCCTACCATTTTCCTTCCAGCACATTGCCTACTTTACCCTGCTTGTGCCTACCATTTTGCTTACACCTGTTTGGCTACCATACCCTACCTATGCCTGTCAGTTCCCTACCAATTTTGTTTTCATGCTATAGCAGAGAACTAGCAGCTTTTTTCCATATTCCCACCTTTGTCTACCTCAACGCTTCTTATAAAATGTGATTTCAGTACCTACCTTACCCTGCTTGAGCCTACCATTTTGCTTACACCTGTTTGGCTACCATATCCTACCTATGCCTGCCATTTCCCTACCAATTTTGTTTACTTGCTATAGCAGGAAACTAGCAGCTTTTGTCCACATTCCCACCTTTGCCTACCTCAAAGCTTCGTATAAAATGTGATTTCAAGGCGTGCAGGTAGCTTGTTTGTCTGCGTGTTTCGAACCATTTGCCTGCTTAAAATTCTGTCTGGGGTTATATTTATAAAAATATATTTTTGAAAAAAAAAACAATTTTTTCGAAATTTTTTTTTTCGAAAAATTTTTTTTTTGGGAAAAAAAAAATTTTTTTGATTAATTTTTTTCTTGAAATTTTTTTTTTTGTTGAAAAAAAAAATTTTCGAACAAATTCGAAAAATTAAAAAAAAAAAAAATTGTTGACAATTTTTTTTTTATCAATTAAAAAAAAATTCTGAACATTATGAACAAATTCATCAATATGACAAATCAAAATAATTGTATTCAATATTTTGTTCATATATATAATGAATGTATTCATTAGTATGTGGTATCAATACGGTGGTATCAATATGATGAATCTGGTAGTTAGTGAAATAATATTTAAGAATAAATTCATCATTGAAGATTTTTTTTCTATGTATAATGGTATGAGCAATCTTGATATTAGTGTCTGGTATGATGTGCAATCACGCCAAAAAAAAAACATATTTTCATAAAAATTCAAAAATAATTTTATAGTAAGTTTTTTGTAGTATTCCAATCAATAACTGGTAAGTTACTGGTTAGGGATTTGAAGAGTATATCCCTACCAGCAAAACTAGTCAAAAACTGGTCTCCCACCAGTAATGTTATTTGCTTAATAGATTAATAGTTATAATATTAATTTCAATAGTAAAAAAACTATAAATTGTATGGTATTTTTTCTAAGTGTATATATTATGTTCACATTACAGTAATATATTAACACACACTATTATCAGGATATCCTCTACTTTTAAACATATTATCATGATGCAATCAACATCTCATTTTCGATTTATCAAGACAACATTATTAGAAACATGACCACCAAATATTGGCAAATTCAAATAACATCAGCAACAATTGCCACCACAAAACGACGACATTTTCGTTACCAACAACAATATCGCCAAAAAAAAAATTACAACAAGTTCTCTTAACATTCGCATCAAAAACATATTTTTATTCGGAGAATTCATTCAGTGTCCTGAGAATGTTGCTACTGTTTTCGCTGTTGCTCTCTGCGAAATTCTTGCCCGCATAACTGCCAAATTTTGTTGTAACCGGAATGTGAATCCTTTTGCCATTTGCCTTTTGTTGTTGTTCTTGTTGTGCTTGTTTTTGTTGTGTTCGTTACTTTTATGTCCTTCTTGTTTAACTTTATACACAATGCCTTTATATCCTTTGGTGGCTGTTTTTGTTTCTGTTGCTGTTGCTGTATAATGCTGGCCGCAGCAATTTCACTTTGTGCTTTGCAAATAGTTGCGGCGGTCCTTAAAAAATGTGTCCTGCACAGCTGCGTGCTTGCGCTCCAACGCGTCCTAAGTTCGCTGCCAACAACATCAACAAAAATAGTCAACCTCCCCGCCCCCCAAAACAAGAGGCAGTTTTCCAAAATAAATAGCATGATATGCGGCACAAATAGACTCGGTGCCACAAATGTGCCAAACATCAACAGAATATCAACAATATCAACAACGCCAACAATGGCAGGACTCATTTCTAGTTTTGCAATGCGGTTCTCAGAACAGCGTAAATTATATTTAAATTCTGGAAAATTCATTTAGGTTTTTTCTGCGAGAGAAATTTTACATTTCAATTGTATGCATTCCTCGGAGGATGTAATTTACCTGTTATTCATCATTATCATTTTGTATTATGTTTCGTTTGCTATGTTGAAAATATTCCTCGTATTAAATATTTTAAAGCCAAACACACCAATGCTCAATCAAAATTTTGTGTTGTAACGCAAATTTTTCTGCGTTTAACATGAAAAAATAATTTCCTTCTATTCTTTTGTTGGAATTTCAAAAATAAAAGAATAGCAAAATAATAAGAAATTGAAAAATAGGCTAAATTTCAAAAACTAGAACCAATTTGACAAAACTGATGAGATTTTCGGAATCAGCGCCACAAATACAACCAATAATTGGTACAACCTTTTGTATTGCTTGTACCAAATCTTAGGAATAATTATCTTAAGACATTTACGAAATATTTTTTCGTAAATTTTTATTTCGAAAATACACGAATAGTTAGAAGAATACACGGAATAAATTTCCTATTTTTTTTTTCATTATTATTTACGAACGATTCGTATATACTACGAATCAATATTTGTAAAAAATATAAACATTTCATTTAAATTACGAAAATTTCGTGTATTATATTTTATTACGATTTTTTACGAAAGGAATGAGCTTTTTGTATTACGAATCGATCACTAAAGTTTCGTAAATTGTGAGGCTATATGTAGAAATGTACAAAACATAACAAATATTAGGAAGAATTATCTTAGGACATTTTACGACAAAAATTTTCGTAAATTTTTATTTCGTAAAATACACAAACGGTTCGTAAAATACACGATAAATTTATAATTCCTATTTTTATTTTCTAAATTATTTTTTACGAATGATTCGCATATACTACGAATCAATACTTGTAAAAAAACATTACAAACATTTCGTTTAAACTACGAAACTTTCGTTATATTATATTTTATTATGATTTTTTACGAAATAATAACTTATTTTTCGAATCAGCTTTTTGTATTACGAATCAATCAGTAAAGCTTCGTAAATTGTGAAGCTATAATCTTAGGACATTTTACGAAAAAATTGTTCGTAGAATACACGATAAATTTATAATTCCTATTTTTTTCTAAATTATTTTTTACGAATGATTCGTATATATTACGAAACAATATTTGTAAAAAAATTACAAAGATTTCGTTTAAATTGTAAAAATTTCGTTATATTATATTTTATTACGATTTTTACGAATGAATAACATATTTTACGAATGAGCTTTTTGTACTACGAATCACTCACTAAAGTTTCGTAAATTGTGAGGCTATATGTAGAAATTTACGAAACATTTGTGTTTTTTACGAATACCCATGTAGAAAAAAACGATGGGCCCAAGGTTCGCCCAGTCATGCGCCAAGAATGCATTGCTCTGGGCCAGGTCTGGTACCCAAAACTGGCTGAATACTGGTTAAGCCTTGGAATGATACGAAGGGCGTAAGACTGGATCTAAGTATTCGGCCAAGACTGGCAAAAAATACTTGGCCAATATAATATAACAATAATTTGCCAGGACTGGACCATTTCAAAAATGCAAACAAAAAAATATTTTTTTTTTACTTTACTTTCCTTTCTTTTATTTTTCTTTTTCTCATTTATTTTATACAATTTCCAATACTTCCTATTTTAAGTAATTTAACAATTGTAGAAAAAATTCAGTTGTCACAAACTGGAATCGAACTCTTGACTCGGAAGTTAACGTCCACTGCTCTCCCCGTAAGGCTACGCATCTATATATATAAAACTCTTGGTCCGTCTGTCTGTCTGTTTGTTCCAGCATCACGTCTAAACCGCTGAACCGATTTAACTGAAATTTTGCACCAGGATACTATGGAGTCCGGAGGGTGTCATAGGCTATATATGGGCGGGATTGGACAAAGGGGCGTGTCACCTCCCATACAACCTAAACTTTCAAAACGACATAACTCGGCACATACACAAGCTAAGAAGATGAAACCAAAAAATCAAATACAAAAAAAAAATACAAAAGCAAAAACACAAAAACAAAAACAAAAGCAAAAATCAAATACAAAAACAAAAGTAAAAGTAAAAGCACAAAACTTTAGCTATAACTCAAAAACAACAGAAAAATAAAAAAGGATAGATAACAAAAACAAAATTAACCACACTAAAATTCACCACACTAAAATTCACCACACTAAAATTCACCACACTTAAATTCACAACACTAAAACTCACCACACTAAAATTCACCACACCAAAACTCACCACCTTAAAATTTACCAGACTAATTTTCACCACACTAAAATTCACCACACAAAAACTCACCACACTAAAATTCACCACACTAAAATTCACCACACTAAAACTCACCACACAAAAATTCATCACACTAAAATTCACCACACTAAAACTCACCACACCGCGGTAGCTCAGTGGTTAGTGCGTTGGACTGCGTGCCAAAAGGTCCCCGGTTTAAGCCTGGACAGGGGGCTAACAACATCTTTTCATAGAAACATTTTTCTATACCGCGCTACCTCTCGTCAGTAAATGGCAAACCTACGAGAGTAAAACCATTGCCTATGAAAAGCTCTCACCCGCCGTTCGGATTCGGCAATAAACTGTGGTTCCCACCACTCTGAGTACAAATATAACACGCACAGCTCAAAATGGTGAGGGAGCTCGGCCGAAGTTCTATACAGGATTGTTGCGCCAAACTATTATTATTATAAAACTCACCACACTAAAATTCACTACATTCAAATTGACCCACTTAAACTGACCATACTAAAATTCACCACACTTAAATTCAACACACTAAAACACACAACAATAAAATTCACTACACTAAAACTCACCACACTAAAACTCACCACACTAAAACTCACCACACTAAAACTAACCACACTAAAACTTCTACTGGGAAAAACTCTACGGCTAAGAATTCTACGGGAAAGAATTCATCTGGGAAGAATTCTACGGGGAAGCACAGTCTGAGAAAGAATTGTCTATGAGAAAAGTTGTTTTATCGGATAATTACTACATTTATAAAACCAATAAAAAACGTCCACAGCGAAGCCCGGGTCCCTGATATAAATAATAAAAATGTCGTGTACGTCGTGTACGGGTCCAGCTAGTCTAACTTATATTGGGTGAGATTTTTGCTTTCAATTTTCAAAGGAATATCAAAATATCAAATATCAAAGGAAAAATATCCAAGACTTGGTAATCAAATCATGGCTAAGACTATTAAAGTCTAATCAGCCATAACTTAAACGGCCAAGTTTGGCTATGCCTTACGCCCGTTGTCAAGCCTGGCGTTTCTCATATGCGTACCCAAGCAATGTCTGTTAGTTATGGCTGAGTCTTGGGCGAGAACTACTTAACCAGGGCTTGGTCTGCCAGTGCTGGTTGAGTCTTCAGCCCGTCGTCAGGCCTGACATTTCCTACATGGGTACTTAGTTTTTTAGTTTTTTACGAATGACTTTCGGAAATAAAATCAACGAAGAGTTTTGTAAAATATACTAACAATATTCGTAATTTTATCATAATTTTACGAAAATTCTTTAGTTTATTTTACATAATATTTCGATAAATTTCACGAATTTTTTCGTAAAATATACAAACGATTTCGTGTATTTTAAGCAGATGTTATTTTGAGTGTAGTAGTTCCTGTAATTGTCAAAATAGCTAAAATCTGTTCTTGACTAACAAACAATATAGCGTCGGTGGCTCAGTTAGTTGGTGTGCAAACCGAAAAATTGAAAAGCTCAGGTTCAAATCTAGGCTGGGACTATTAAGTTCAAAAAAATATAAAAGACATTTTCCACAATGTGCTATCTCACGGCGACAAACTATATTATAGCATTTCAAAATTGCTTTTCTGAATTGCGATCTAAATAATTGTGTTTTTTAGTGTACACATTTAAATTAATATTTAAATTTTGTAACTATTTCTTATACATAGAGTTTAAACATCAAATCGCATCAAACAATTGTCAATTTGAACGGCTGTTATCACTGAATATGACTCATTTCATTGTGTAACAGGATGAAAGTCTGTTATTGAAGTTGATTCGATTGTTTTGTTATCAAATTATCACAAATAGATATACAGACTAATGCACAGAAAGAGACCGACATACAGATGGACAGCTGTCACCAGTATATCTGACCGTAACATTTTGTTTGTTGTCTGTAAATACTACGTGAGATACATGCACAAATAATGGTTGCACCAATATACCAAACAAATGTAATTTTTTTCGATGTATCCGATGTGCGTGATGTTTTCCAACTGTCAAAATAAATTTAAAATTTAATTTGTTTCTTCTGTCACGAATACTTCGATGATTCGCATGTGTATAGGCCAGCAGAAAATGGTTTAAAAGTATTTAAATAATAAATAAAATATTTCAAATAATAAATATTTGTATGTAAAAAAAAAACAATTTGCATTTTTTTAGAAATAAAACTACCCCTACAAATGTTTTTGGAAGTCTGAAGGCAATTTTAAAAAATTTTGTAAGAAAGAGCGAATCGTTTCATTTTTTTGCAATAACTTTTTACTGGTACAAGATAAAATAGTGGTGTAGAGGCAGGCATTCATTTATTTGCTTTTAATGCATCTATCAATTGGTATCATTATTTAAAATTATTTTCCCAAATATTTTTCTTGCAAATAACAAAAATTTAAAAAAATATTTTTAAACAATGATGCCAATCGATAGGTGCTTAAAAAACAAACAATTAATTGCTTTACACTAATATTTTATCTTGTTCGAATTACAAGTTATAGCAAAAAAACGAAAATATATGCCCTTTTAGCATGACAAGATTTTTAATTTTTTCACATTCGCCCCTATGGCATGTCAGGGATGATATTGCGAATTCAAATTAATTTCCCATTTGAAAAATGAACAAATTATGAAAATACGCGTACATTTATATGTAAATTTATATTTGAAGTTGTATTTCAGACATCCACAGGGTATTTTATTCCTAAATTCAAGCCTGAACAGGACTAGAATTTTCTGCTGCGTGTTTATCAAAATTATGTATATTTTAATTCCAAGTTATAAATGTTATACACAGTAATTACGCGCTGTATATTAATTTTTTCTACTAGCTCGTTGTCCAGACAAATGCTGGTGTCATCTACGCAGTCAAGGACGAATCTTAAAATTCCCTCAGAATAGCTTCTTAACTCTGAAATATATATGTATTACTTTGTTTTCTGTTTTGTCACTCTTGGTTTTGTTGATGTTTTATATTTGTTGAATAAGTTGCTTTAGTTTTGTGCACTCTTTTGCTACGTATTAGTTTCGCGCACTTTATGCGAATTCTATTTAGTTGTGTCATGTTCCTTTTTTCTTTTGTTTATTTAGTTGTTGCATTCTTGTTGTCAACTTTTGCAATTAACTATTTCTTTCTGCAACAGCAGCAGCAGCCGTCCGTACATTGTAGTCATATTCGCGCTGTTGCTATTGCTATTGCTGTTGCTACTGCATTTCTTTGCGTGCGTAAATCGAGCAGCAGCTAACTTATTTTCTTCAGTGCTCGCTGCTTCTGAAACTGTTCAAATTTCAAAGTGTATTTATCTCATCCTTGGAACAGAGACTCATATGTACCTGGCATTTGCAGGATTTTTCCAGCAGCATTGTTTAGTTTGGATGCTGTGAAACTTGATGCAGTTGTTTCGTACATTTATCGCTTTGTCTTTTCTCGAATACGCAAATGAATAACGAGAAAAACTAAAAAAATAAGCTTCGAAATAAACTGCGAAATACTTGAAAAGTGCTAGAGAAATTTAATCGGTTGTATTTTTTATTCCCTGTATACCACAATGCCGAAATTCAAGTTGTATTAAACAATTCTCTAAGTGCCTTCGAAATAAAATGCAAATTCATTCTCTATGTATATAGAAACTAATTTTTAAAGATGTCCATATTATCTTTTTCAAATATTTTATACTAAGGGGCAGTTTTTCAGTGCTAGTTTAAACTCAGTTTAATTAATCTTATAGAATATATATAGTATATAGAATAAATTAAAAAATAACTATTAAATCTTGCACCAATAAGAAGTTATCGCTTGCAAATAGCAAAATTCGATAAACTTAAAAATCTTGTCATGCTAAAAGGGCGAATCTTTTAAGTTTGTTGTCACAACTTTTAATTAATGCAAGATAAAATAGTAGTGTAAAGCAATTAATTGTATATTTTTAAAGCATCTATCGATTGACATCAATGTTTAAAATAAAATTTCGAATTTTTTTTATCTGCAAGAAAAATGTTTGTCAAATTATTTTTAAATAATGATGCCAATCGATAGATGCATTAAATACAAACAATTAATGCCTTTATAGCACAATTTTATCTTGTACCAATAAGAAGTTATCGCTTACAAATAGCGAAATTCGAAAAATTCAAAATCTTGTGATGCCAAAAGGGCGAATCCATTCGATTTGTTGCTATAACTTTTTATTGGTACAAGATAAAATAGTAGTGTAGAGCAATTATTTGTTTATTTTTAAAACACCTATCGATTGTCATTTTTAAAAATATTTTTTCTAAGTTTTGTTATTAGCAAGAAAATTATTTTTAAATAATAATGCCAATCGATAGGTGCTTTAAAAATAAACATTTCCTATCTTTAAACCACTATTTTATCTTTATTCAGTAAAAAATTATGGCAAAAAAACAAAATATTCGCCCTTTTGGCATGCAAAAATTTTCAATATTTCAAATTCACCCTTTTGGTATTGTCTTTTGTGGCTAGAAATATCCAAAAATACCAAACACGATTATGGGCTATATTTAATTTTTAGTAATTAACAATTTTTAGAATGTAACAGACGACTTTTGACACATTCTATATTTTCCAATATGATGGTACCTATAACTGTTGTCAACCCACATTCTATTCAATATGGCTCAAATAATCCCTAACTCTATTTTGAATATTTCGAATTTTAATATTTTTTTTTGTTGGCGATGCACCGTTCAAGCCTACAGAACCCTGCGACAAAATGTATAAAAAAATACAATTCAACAGGATTATTTTTCAATGGTAGCCATCATAAATATTGCAGCGGCACACGTTTTTGTTTGAGGCGCTTTGTGCGCCTTTGTTCAGGCAATTTAATTGTTTTACTAGTATTTGTTACATCTGCTAACCTACAACATCTTTATTGCGCTTTCAATGCTTTTATCAATTCCACTTTCCTCTTCTTCTTCTGGATGTCAACCCTATATTGATTGCATTTTATCAGCTACAATTTTTCTTTTTTTGTTGAATCATCAATATAAATTCAATTCAACGCTGTTCCTCACTTGTTTTTATCCACACTTTTATTAAAAGTTGTCCCATTGAAAAATTGTTGCTAGCACCCACTTGGACTTGGGCACCGCTTCTTTGACACTGTTTGGTTATTACTTGATTTCATAGTTCCTTTTTTTGCACTGCCACATCCACAAGTTCAATTTGAACTTTTATGACAAAGCAATAGAAATTTTTAATTATGGTTCAGCAAAAAGCAAAAACATGACAGAGGTCATTAAGTATAACATGGGGCGGACGGGGTGCTGTGATCTGTAAATGTTACTGTGCCGAGTACAATGCTTTTGTTCTAGCGGATTAGTTGTGGTTTTCTGTAATTCGTCGCACTGAACCAAAAGGAACAGGCGAAGGACACTTGGATTTCTTGGTATTCTTTTGTATTACTTAATTTTTTTGAATTTTTTTTGTTTCATTTTTAATTGAAATTTTTTTGGTGCAGTTTACTAATTTTAGGGGAAATAAATCAGCATTATTACATAGTGGATTATAGTCTGCTTGAGTCTGAAGATATGATTTAATCAACTTTTATTGACATTTTTAAGCTAAATTAAAAATCATTAAAATACAGTTTAAGCATTTTTAAAGTAAAGTTGAACATGGAAAAGAATGCAGAAATTACTTTCTGATATTGAGTATTGCAAATTACGCATGAAAGAGGTTATTTTTTAAATATATGAAGTATACAAATTAGATTAATAACCAAACATTTGGACTTAATTGAGCTACAATGCCTCCTGAGGCCAGGATCGGAATGTCGTGTTAGAAAGCGTGGATATGGAGTAAATGGGTATTCAATGTGTATTCAATTTTTCCGAAGATTTAGTGCTTAGTGTTGAGCATAAGCCAATCAGAGAATAATCATCACCAACATATTGATGCATTTTGTTTTAGAAGTATAGGTTTCATCATATTAATGAACAAATTCATAAAATACAATATATATGTACATCATATTGAAGAATGCTGTTCATCAAACCAAATTTCAATCAGAATATTTATTTTTCATTCATTTATGCCATGCATTTTTTTTTTTTGAAATAAAAATATTTTTTATTTTTTGGAAAAAAATATTTTTTATTTTTTGGAAAAAAATATTTTTCGAAAAAAAAAAATTTCGAAAAGGAACATTTTTACGAAATTTTTTTTTCCGTTATTTTTATTCTTTTCTTCGCACAAAATATTTTTTTTTTGTAATTATTTTAGAAAACTTTATTTTCGAAAAAAATATATATTTTTTATTTAAACAAAAATTTTCTCAATTAATTTATTTTGGAAAAAATGTATTAGTTTTCTTCAAAATAATATCAGTATTTAACAATTAAATAACACAAACTTTATAGGAATTATTAATACAAATCCCAGTAACCACGGCTCGACAATTGTCAAAAGCTCTTGTGGCAAATGTGAAGCTTTTAAGTTACCTCTAACACCAGTGTTGCAAACTAATAATTTTTAGTTCCAAAGCGGTTGCTAAGAACATGTGTGGAACACTGCAATAATATGTCACAATTCTGTGATATATAATGGAACATATACGATAATGGACGGAGCTAACTATGTTGTTAAGATGTGGCAAAATAGTGGCAACTTATAAAATGTATTATGTTCCATATATATTGCATGTATATAATGGAGAACCTAATAGGAAAATGTTTATAAATAATATAGCTAATTAATTTTGAAATGGTATAAATGTATATTAAATATTATATACGAAATATTTATTTTATCCACTACATATGTCCATGGAACGTTGGGTTGTAAAAAACGACAGTCGGAATAGTATAATTTAAGAAAAAACACAAAAAACTTTTTTAAAAAAATTCACAAATAGCATTTTTTTAGGTACGCGTTAAAATTAGAGAGGTTAGAATATAAGTTTTAACCCGAAAACTTCAACCGTTTGTTAAATGTAGTTTGCCGAAAAATATGTTCGTTAAGACTTATATTATTATGCCATAGCATATTTTTGACATTATGTGCAGTTTTATTACATGACAAACATTCACGTTAATGGCACTGCGTAGGATCTTCATTATTTTTATTTTTATTTTTATTTTTAATCCACACAAGTTCCACATTTAAATTACAGTTCAAGTTCCAAATAGGTGAACCGACACTTTAATGGACCTAAATTTGTGACAACTAAGCCTCGCCCCGGTGCTTTTTGACTGGCAATTAGATGGCAAATAAGTATTTTTCGCATAATATAGAACAAACACTTTAAGGGCAATTGTGTGGCAACCACTTAAGTTACCACAAAGTAGTTACTTGGGATATGTGTAAATGAAGACAAATTTTTGTGTGTTAATTTGATGATTAAGTACATCATATTGAACACTAAATTGCAGAGCAATGACTGAAATCTTTCATATGCTGATTCTGGTAGTTGTTGAAAAAAATCATAATATCTATGAATAAATTCATCATTTTGATAATTTTGTTTCCTGTGATTTAAATAGTTATATCTCGCAAAATCATGTTATATTTATTGTGGAGTCTAAAAAAACATCTTTAACAATACTAAAATAATCATCCAATCTGCTCTTTAAACATATTTTTAAAAAATCTTACTATTATTAGATATCTTTTTTTGTATATTAAATTGCGACCTTTTCAAATTCTATGAAGAATATCGAGTTTTAGATTCGAGAAAAGGACCCAGAATAATCCTATATCTGAAACCAAATCAAAAGAGCGATATTCATGTTGACTATTTATTTCATAATACAAAATGATAGTCAGAAAATTAAGTTAAAACTATAATGCAGCGCTACCAACTCCAATAGACCATAAAACGAAGAGATTCATCTTCGTAAAAATTTCAAGATGAAACGCAGTAACAAAAAGATATGGAAAAACATATCTAATACATATGATATACACAAGAATATGATTACGTGGTACACGGATGTATCATTAACAGATTAAGGAACCGGTGCAGATGTATATGGGCCTAGAACCAAATACTTGGAAGCCATGGGAAAATACACCAGTATCTTTAAAGCGGAAATATACGCTGTAGAATCTGGACAGGAATTATACAAAAAAAAATATTGCAATCGGATGCCAGGCAGCCATAATGGCATTAGAATCTTACGTCTAGTTAAAAAAAATTAACTAGGTATGAATAATAGCGTCACCATACTCTGGGTCCCTGGCAACAGGGGAATAGAAGGGAATAGAAAGGCCGCCACTAAGCTAATAGGTCCCGAACCTTTTTGTGGAATTGGTGACAGTGATTTAAAAAAGTTATTACGAGAAAAACTATTTAAGACCAGAGAAGAACTATGGTTGGGTGAGGCTAAACTGTGTCAATCAAAGAAATTCATTGGGTCCTATGACCTGAGAAGATTTAATGAATACATTAAATAATAATAATAATAGTTAGCCAGTACAGTCCTATAAGAACTTCGGCCGAGCTCTCTCACCATTTTGAGTTGTGCGTGTTATATTTGTACTCAAAGTGGTGGGACCTACAGTTTATTGCCGAATCCGAATAGGCAATATTTTACTCTCGTAGGTTTGCCATTTACTGCCGAGAGGTAGTGCGGTTTAGAAAAATATTTCTATGAAAAGATGTTGTTAGCCCCAGTCCAGACTTGAACCGGGGACCTTTCGGCTCGCAGTCCAACGCACTAACCACTGAGCCACCGCGGCTACATTAAACTATCGGAGAAAAACCTGAAAATTCTAACAGGACTTCTTACAGGTCGGCTTGCTAAACAATTGACTAGGATGGGTATATAAACGGACAGAACATGTAGATTCTTTCTAGAAGACGATGAAGATCCAAAACACATTTTAGAAACATGTCCAGCGCTAACGCGTACAAGAATGCAAATACTTGGGAATCGACAACCAAGTCCGAGCGATATTTGAAAGATGAACCCTAATCATACACAGAAAAAAAAATTCATCAAATACTATGAATTTTTCACCAACTACCAGATTCATCAAATTGATACCACCGTTCATTAAATGACATATTAATGAATGCATTCATTATATATATGAACAAAATATTCAATACAATGAATTTGAATTGTCATATTGATGAATTTCTTCTAATATTTTTCAAAAAAAAAAAATTATAAAAAAATTCGAAAAAAAAGTGTTGTAAAAGGTTTATTTAAAAAATAACAGTCAGAAATTATCTGAAAAAAATTTCGGACAAAAAAAAAATTGTCAAAAAAAAAAAATTTAAAAAAAAAAATTGTTTAGGTTCTTAACTGAGATAGGCTTGACGGACATCCTATAGAACAATAAGAACCAGAACCAAGGGTTTTTCAATAAGAGCGCTACAAAAGTTTTTTTTTTAATAAAACAAAAACGGATATCAATGAAATTCTGCCATTATATATGGAACTCGATTTCTTTTGCATGGCCACCACGGGCACGCTTGCAGAAGTCCAGACTCTGAACCCAATTTTCGACGGTTTCATAGACTTGACGTAGCCCCACAGGAAATAGTCTAACGGCGTCAAATCGCACGACCGAGGCGGCCAATCGACTGGACCATTTCGTGAGATAATACGTTGTCCAAACTTGGTTTCCAATTAATTGATTGTGGCATTCGCTGTGTGGCTTGTGGCGCCGTCCTGTTGGAACCACATGTCCTCCAAGTCCATATCATCCAATTGGGGCCAAAAATATTCGGTTATCATTGAACGGTAGCGATTCCCATTCACAGTAACGTGCCGGTCTTGATCATCACGGAAGAAGTACAGCCCAATGACGCCGCCGGGCCATAAACCGCACCAAACCGTAATTTTTTCGGGATGCAATGATGACCCATGGAGTACGTGTGGATTGCTGTCTGACCAATAATGAATATTTTGTTTTTTGACGAAGCCATTCAGCCAGAAATGAGCCTCATCGCTGAAGATGATTTTTCGATGAAAATCCGAATCATTTTCAAGTTGTTGCTCAGCCCAATTCACGAACATACGACGCTGCTGGTGGTCAAGCGGCATCAGTTCTTGCGTCAATTTGATTTTGTAAGGATGTAGGCCAAGATCTTTCCGCAAAATTCTCCACAAGGACGTCACAGAGATGCCCAACGCTTGAGAACGACGTGTGTGAGACATATTTGGACTTTCTTCAACTGAAGCCTCAGCAGTAGCAATATTCTCGACACTACGGGCACTTCTTTGTCTCACTGGCACGGGAACATTTTGTACTGTGCCTGTTGATTTAAATTTTTCCACTAGACGCTCAATTGTTGATCTGCTAGGACGATTATGACGACCATAAATTGGACGTAGCGCTCTTAACGTTGAGGCCATTGACTCCTAATTTCGGTAGTGAATTTTAATAATTTCGACTCGTTCTTGGCTCATATATCTTTCCATCATGAAATGGCAAACCTTACTGAAGAGAAATGTCAAAAGAGCGGAAATATGGGGTCGTTTGCTGTCCCTGTCGATATACTTTTGTAGCGTCGTTGTAGAAAAACCCTTACATAGTATAGGGAAATGCCACAGCTGAGAATGTCTTCAGTTATGGTATCAAATGGGGCACAAAATATCAATTCAGGTCGCAGTGCATTACCCCGAAGCAATAATAATAATAATGCCGCTTAGGTAAAATTACTAGAATGTCAAAATATCGATCGATTCATTTCGTAAGGAATGTTGTTCCATTTGACATTTCCCTCCGCTTGTTTAAGCGAAAATAGTTAGGCCTTTACTCTTTTTGATAAAAATCCTACAATTAAATTTTTGAATATTGTTTGAATTGTAAATTATCATTACTTTATAGTATTTTAAAGTTATCGTTCAATAGTTTGAGGGAAGTTTTCAGCAAGGGTACTATTTACTTAAATTAAGAAAATTGTACAAATACTGTGTAAATCAATGCACTATGTGACATTAGAGCATTAAGGAGTTTTTGACGTTATCAAGTCACAATTATTCGCATATTTTGATATGTAGCTTTTGAAGTTGGACTACGTATTATGTAGTAAATAACATAGTATTAATACGTGCATGTCTCCAGTGTGATTTTTCGCCGTAGATTAATTTTTAATTAAGCACAAATTAAAAAAAAAAACAAGAAAAGTTAAAATTTCAAATGACGACAACAAAGAAACTAAAAGAAGTTTTACAACACAAATGAGTATCTTACACAGAGTGCAAAAAAAAAAATTTCGAAGAAAAGACGGGTAGAAATTTCCGTTATGCAAACAGCAACAACAATAAATTGCAGTGCCACAAAGAACAAGGACAAACTACGCTGTTGCTCTTGCTATTGCTATTGCTGCTGGTGCTTTTGCTTTCGCTGTTGCTGCTGCTGAGGCTGTCACGGCATCACTTCACCGCGAATATTCCGCAAGAAAAGCATCTTATTGTGTGCTGTGCTGCATCCCTGTTGCGCGCCAGAAACGCTGCTGCTGCTGCTGCTCTTCCACACAGCTTATGATGGCGCCATATTTATTTATGCAGCTTGCACACAAAGTGTCACCCGTTTTGACATGGAATTTATGCACGAAGTGATTTTGCAACGGTCCATGTAGAACCACCTAATCCGCCAACCCATTACCTCACTCATGAAAACTCGTCCCTCCATGGCGGTTCATTGTTTGCAAGAACTGCCTTTGACTTGCTTTCTTTGGTATGCATAAAAATTGGCTTGAATTAGTTTTCATTTCGTCCTTCGCACCAGAAGCTCCTGCACATTTGTGCGGCACTTTCTTCACTACTCTGGTGGCACTGAATGCATTGCGCCGCTCTGTTGCCTGATTAGCCGACATTTAGCCGTTGCCCGCGGAAAGCGGTGAATTTTTTATGAACTTGGTGGAATAAGGTGAAAGAACAAGGCGTATTGTTTGGACAGTGTAGTAGTCGTTCGGTCTAACGCAAGGAAAGCAATTTGAATACGTGAATTTTTAATGGTAACCAATTGTGCTATAACTCAGTTTGGTTTCTTCTTTGTCAAAATTGTAAATTATACATCTAACACATAAAATATTCTCTAATTTGAGACTTTAATTTTGTTTATTTGTTGAACAAGAAATGGTTTAACAATTGACAGTTATTTACAATTGGCAAAGAAGATAAAAACGTTGATTATGGAACTAAAAGATGTCAACTAATTTTGACAATGAGTTGAACTAAAATTACACTGCCCATCAACCACTTTCCGTCGTCCATTTTGTTTCTTCTGCAATGCCGGAGATTCATTTTCGAACTCGGGCAGCTAAAAAGGTTTTAGCAAACCTCAACAATAACAAAGCCTCTGGGCCAGATGGCATATCTGCCCATGTGTTGAAGAAGTGCGCGTCAACGCTGGCTTGTCCATTACGTAACCTTTTTAGCATCTCCTACACGACAGGAGTTTTTCCATCTTGTTGGAAGGTTGCCAATGTCCAGCCAGTTCCGAAAAAGGGCGAGCCTACGAACCCTGCCAATTACCGACCCATTGCATTATGCTCTGCACTCTCCAAGGTAATGGAGAGCGTAATTAACTTCCACCTTGTGAACTATCTTGAGCACAACGAATTGCTCAGTGACCGCCAATGTGGTTTCCGTAGGGCCAGATCCACAGGTGACTTGACGGCGGTCCTCTCCGAAAAGTGGAATAATTGTGTTCACCTTTTCGGGGAGAATAAGGCTGTTGCTCTCGATATTTTCAAGGCTTTTGATCGAGTGTGATCGAGTGTGGCATAAAGCCCTCGTTTCAAAACTAATTGCATTTGGTGTCGGTGGTTCTTTTACTCGATGGATATTGAGTTTTCTCCAGGGTCGTTCAATACGAGTTGCGATGGATGCTGTTTTTTCAGAACAACATTTAATCAATTCTGGAGTTCCGCAGGGTTCCGTCCTATCCCCGTCCCTATTTCTGGTATTTATCAATGACCTTCTGTCATTGACCCAGAACCCAATTCACTCCTTTGCAGATGACAGTAACATTTGTCATTCATACTCGTTCAACAAGCGCCCAAATTCTTTGGAGATTGAGAGTAAAAGACGCACTATGAAAGACACACTCAATAATTACCTAAAATCAATCTCCGAGTGAGGTGTTGTAAATAGAGTAGATTTTAATGCAAGCAAGACCCAATGTTGTCTGTTATCTCACAAAAGAATGGATTCACCCCTCCCTCCCCTAAATATGGGTGCTATGGATATTGCGCAGTCAGCTGCTCTTGACGTTCTGGTCATAGCAATTCAATGTGATCTACGTTGGAATGATCACATATTTAATGTGTCGAAAGAAGCGGCCAAGTGCCTGGGTTTTTTAAAACGGTGTTAAACATACTTCACTCCAGCTGACTTACGCACTGTCTACACTACATATATTCGGCCTAAAATGGAATCCAATTCGCACATGTGGGCAGGGGCTTCAAAATCCTCCTTGGAGTTCCTGGACCGAATTCAACAACGTGCGATATATTTAATAGAGATTGAAAATATCGTCTATTGGTTCTCTTGAGCACCGAAGGACGAGAGAACACACAACAACGGTCGTTGGGTGTGTAAGCTTGTTCTATAGGTATTACAACGGTAAGTGTTCGAAGGAACTACATGGCCTGATACCACCAGGTTGTGTGTTCTCTCGTTCTACTCGGGCATCAAACCAAACCCACCCTGTCGTAGTCCACTCGGCTCTCAACAGAACCACGCATTATAGTGAGAATTCGTTCTTTAGTCGCGCGATACGTTTGTGGAACAATCTCCCTGCGTCCGTTTTTCCCGACATTTTTGATATTGGCAAGTTCAAAACAAACATTCACCGACACTACTCTATCTTTCTCCCCTCCTTTTAACCTATCATCCCTTCTTACGGTCAACACTGTGCTTTGCATGAATAGGGGGCATACCCTGAGCGTTGGTTAATTTGTAAAAAAAAAAAAATATCATTTGACTAAACTACACAGAAAAAAAAATTCATCAATGGATGAATATATTCATAAATATTATGAATTTTTCTACCAACTACCAGATACATCATATTGATACCACCGTTCATTAATTGGCATATTGATGAATGCATTCATTATATATGGGATATTCCATTTTAAATCAACGAACAGATTTGCCCTACACCCTCAGAAATAATTCAAATTTGGTACAAACACTGTACCATATTAAACTAAGAAAATTTATAAAATTTGGACATCTGGCGAATATGGTTTTTCTGGGTGAATGGTCAAACAATTTCGCGGGACCGGTATAAAACAGCACGAATAGTTTTATCTTGGCATATATAATTCAATCAAATTGAAAGATATCAGCAAAAATGTGCATTCGCGGAAAAAGTGGATAGTGTCGACTTTACCCCAGCCTATTTTCAGAAGCAGGTTTAAGGTAGTAAATATTGTAGACCTTTACAGCTTATGGAACATTTTTAGCTAATGAATCAATCTATCCAACTGTAATATTATTTTGTCCTATGTCATTGATATGGTGGCCAAAATTATCATTGAAAAAAAAAAGTGTCACTTAGCCCCGGTCTCCCCTACACATATGTTGTATTTTATGTTTTTATTCATTAATATAATGGAACGTATTCTTCACATACAGTTCATCAAATTGAATAACGCTAACAATTACCAAGCGTTCATCATATTTATGATCGCATTCATATCATTGATGTCGTTAGTCATTAATATTATGAATACAATGAATCATGGTCTGAAGAACGGAATTCATCAATATGATGTACATTTTTCTTTGTAATTACGGTGATCATTTGTGCTTCTTTTGAAAGGATAGTCCTTCTTTTTAATCCCTGCACAGTCACCATATCCTACACTAAAAATTAAAACTAACTTTTCAAAAGTGTCATGCCACGCTCTTCTCCTTGCATAGCAGGATACAGCAATGCAAAAAGAGAATCCCTTAATTATTCCTCAATATGGTTCGCAAAAGATAGATCACTTTTGGTTTTAAGCAGTGGGAAGATGCCTTACTATGTCTTGTTTTTAACTTTATGGATTTTATTTCGATAATGGGAGTATTATTAGATGTCCTTCTTTTTATACCCTACACTAAAAGTGAAAGGGTATATTCAGTTTGGTACGCCGTTTGTAACACCCAGAAGGAAGCATCTCCGGTATGGAAAAGTATATATATTCTTGATCAGCATGACCTCCTGAGTCGATCCGTCTGTCTGTCTGTTGAAATCACGATTACAGAAAAACTAGAAGAGGTAAATAAATGAAACTCCTAATTTAGATTACTGTCAGTGAAAATGAGCATGATCAGTCCATTATGACCTGTGAACCGACCACTTATGTTCAAATTTATAATATAAAACACATCTACTGGTGAATTTTACTGTATACGTGTTCTTTTTTTGGTATAAAGAACTGTATTTTTGTAATTCTAGAAAGAGTCTGAGCAGGGCTTAAAATTTAGAAAACATTTTTTTACGTACCTAATAGGAAAGAAAATGGTTACAAAATAAATCAAAATGATGGGAAATGGAGCTACATTTAAGCAAAATACATTCGCGTTAATAAGAATATGAGGGAAATATGTGTGTAAATGTGTCTATACATACACGGATAGAAAAGATTTGTTTGAATATGTTTGAATGTAATTAAAAAGTAATACGAAATTACCATAAATATGCATTAGGAATGAAGTGTAATTAAATTATAATCGAAATTGAATTTATTTTTGTTCACGTGTAAACATTATTATATTGTCCAGCAGAATCTGTCAAATTAACCATAAATATGTTACAATACCAACATAAAATTTTAATTGCATTTGAATAAACTATTTCTTGGCAATTTACTTGGTTAAAACTATGTTTCGAAACACAGAAAATGCTAATCAAATCTAAATACAACGTATGTTCGCAACGCTCGTCTTAATTCGATAATTTATCGACTGACGAAGTTGGCAACGTTGTGCAGCATTTTCTACCTACGCCATCTTTTGCCATCGTTTGAACATATTGAAATTGGAATATAAATAAATGTATTCTTCCAACATTCTTCTTGTATACGAAGTTGGCACTCGTTGAGTAGAAATTTCTACCTACGTCTCTGAAGTATGTATAGGATCATTGTAAACATACTGATGTTTGCAAACAAACAACAAATGAATTCTTGTATATAAAGTTGACACTCGTTGATCGGCATTTTCTGCGTACGTGTCTTTTATTGTTCGTTGAGAAAACGTGTTCGCGTCGGTAATAATTTTGTTATTTGTAAATTAAATAAATATATAAATTGAGTTATAAAATAGTAACAGAGTATAATATAGTGCATTATATAATTTCTGAAACTAATGTGAACAAACCACAAATCAAAGTTTCGATTTTCAAACAGAATTTGGCATGTTTTTTTACAAAAGCCTCCGTGAATTCCTTGCCTACGCTATGTGCTGTACTGAGACCAACAGTAACTGTACCAAATATAAAGCGAGCCTGGATCGTCTGGTTTAGCATCTGCAGGTGCAATTGTGCATTCATTGAAGCTGTCACTTGTACTGCAGTTTTAAACCAATTATTTATTTATGCATTTAAAAATGTGTATATGAATTCTATTATTATAATGTTCCACTAAGCATGTTTAAAGATTTTGAATAAAAATAAATAAAAAAAACAACATTTTATTTTTATTTTATTTTCAGGATTTTTTTCCAAAAATATTTAAATATGTTTCTATGCTAACAAACTACTTTTTGTACTGAAACAACTGATATGTTTCACTGGAAACATATTTATATTCAGGTCGTACAAAATCTTGTTTTAATTTGAACATATTTATGTTTCGGTCAAATTTTTATTTTGTTTGGATGTAGTAATTATTATGTTTCCATTAGAACATACTACATTTTAAGGGGCAACATAAAAATGTTTTCGGGATATTATAATGTAAGTCAGAGCTCATTACAACACTGTTCAAGTCTCAATACAACCCTGTTTACAAATGATTTATCAGTCAATTATATATTATGTTTACATAAAATTCCAAACATACATGTTAATGCCTGCAAAATTATGTTTGGGAAGAGCCCTTTTTTTGCAGCGTGTATTTATGATGTGCAAGCATTGCAAGCACTATGCAACATTACGTCATAATGTAAAATTAAATAAGTTGAAATAATAATAAAACTTTATGCAAACTGTTGGCAACACTTACACAAACAAGCAGCCCCAGTTTTACACGCGTACACTCAGAGAAATTGTCTATTAAACGTTAAACCATAAGAATAAATAATAATAATAAGAATAAATAAAAAGTTATGTAAACCTCAAATTAAATTGGTTGCAGCAACCGCGATTTGAATAGACTGACATTCAAAAGCGTATTCAAAGAGATCGTTCATTTATTAAAAAATTATTATATTAAAAACATATTCATTATTACAATGAATAACTCATATAAACCATATTAAATATAAGTAATATATAAAATTGGTTAAAAATTAGATAATGATTAGTTATGTCAACCGAATTATTCTGTTTTTTCGTTATTCTAATATCCAAAACCGTGAGAATGTTTCAATGAATTACTCTGTAATAACGAGCATCGAGTATATTGGTACTTTCGGTTGTCACAACAAAGTTTATCATTATTATGCATTTTGCTATTCGAATACTGAAAACCGTGATAATGTTTCAATGAATTACTCTGTGCTCGGTGCTCGTATATTGGTACTTTCGGTTGTCACAACAAAATTTCTCATTATTAAGTATGCATTTTGCTATTCTAATACTGAAAACCGTGCAATGACTTACTCTATAAAGACTAGCATCTATGTTTTTACTTTCGGTTGTCACAACAAAATTTATCATTATTATACATTTTCGTTAGTCTGTTGCAATGACTTACTCTGTAATGACTACCATCGAATATTTTGCTACTTCGGTTATCACAACAAAATTAATTTTCTTTGTGTAACCAAACAATTTAATAAATTTCGCGTTTCTCAACGACAATAGCGCAGCCATGCATGGCTTTATTTCTGTCTATGTCCTTGTATCCTTTGCCGCAAATGAGCACAGCGCGAAACAAACTGTTGCACACACACGCACAAACAATCACACATATTTACCATAAGAGCCACATACAAATTTTAACAGAAATTACCCAAAAGCACCAATTTAACTCGCAAACACATTAGCTATTTTCTACTGGGGTGTTGCACGCGTTGATACAACGCAATTCTTAGCGCGAGGCATGAAGTTTTGCATTTTATTTGTTTGTTGTCGTTGTCGTTGTTGTTTTTCGTATTAATATTGCTTAGCACAAGATGAAATCTGTGGTTTACACTTATTACAATAACAACAACTACAAATACCATGCATGGTGTGTTGGCAGAGTTGCCAAAATGGCGAAGAATAACAAGATTTAATTGAGTTTTACGCGACTCTATGGAACACATAGATGCAAGGAAAAGAAAGACAGACAGCTATTAAACAGACAGACGAAAGGAGTGGTCCATGTGTGCGTATGTTTGCTAACACTATCCGACAAAATTTATATTTTGTTGTCATTTCTGAGAAAACCCTACTTATTTTTGAAAGACACATTTTTTTCATACCCTATACTAAAAGTGAAAGGGTATATTCAGTTTAGTACGACGTTTAGAACTTCCAGAGGGAAGCACATCCGCTAAAGAAAAGTGTATATATATATTCTTGATCTACATGACCCCTTGAGTCGATCTATCTGTTTGTCTATTGATATCACAATTACAGAAAAGCTAGATCAATGAAACTCCTACTTAAAATTACTTATACATCCAC
This sequence comes from Dryomyza anilis, assembly GCA_951804985.1. NCBI lineage: Eukaryota > Metazoa > Arthropoda > Insecta > Diptera > Dryomyzidae > Dryomyza > Dryomyza anilis. Next base: position 6,219,006 of record OX638133.1, read on the forward strand.
GCTGACTGTCAGTAAAAATGGGCATTATCGGTCCAATGAGACCTGGGAAACGAACAATTATGTTTAAATACCTCATATAAAACTTACATCAACAGATGCATTTTACTTTAAACGGACCTAAGAGAACTTTTTTGGACAAATATATAAATATAAATGTGGCTCCCGAAAAAAAAATCGAAATTCGGTGCACCACCCATTTGAACATAAAGAAAAATCCTCTTTTGCCATGAGGTTGGAAGAATGAAAAACTTAGTTGTACCAACTAACTTCATTCGGTTAAATCTAATGGTTTACATATTTGCTGGTGGAACTGCCATATTATCCTACACACATGAAATATTAATCTATACACACTCCTAATAGTTCTAACTCTGTACTAAATTGTTCTAAAACAGTTCGAAATTGGTTGCAGTACAAACTACTTTTCTTTTTATTTTTACAATAACAACCGACTATGCGGTTGAGAGAATTGAATAAGTTGGTTGGGCAAAGAGTTGGTTGGCGCAAAAAATCTCTCTTCTGTGGGTATGGTATGGGTACTCAAATGAAAGGAAATTCTTTCAAGATTGCAAGTTTCTAGTTATTCTCAGGATTCGTTAACCATGGTGACATATGGACCACTTATAATGTTAACCGCACACACCATCACACATGTGTGGGTATTTATAGTCGGCTTAGAGACACTGTAAATTTCATAATTCTTACAAACTTCATCACACCAACTATCCCCCAATTAAAAAAAATTCCAAGGAAACTGGTATTATAGTAGTGGTTTCGAGGAAAATTCACAGCAATATGGTAGGAAAAACACATTGCATAGCAGGCATTTTGAATTTTTAAAATAAGCAGGCTCCCAATAGTAGCATTTACGCAGGAAACTGGTATGTTCAAGCCTACCCCTAGCAGGCAAAAGCATTTTTCTGTAAATTTTGGTTTTGAAGTTTTGAAAAGTATCTTTATAGGTAGAATTTGAAAGGGAAAGGTAGCCTGTGAGTAGCAGGCAAACACATTGTATAGAATTTCTGTTTTGAAATTTTAAAAGTTTGATCAACAAGTTGTCGATAGAAAATGTTGTTTACAATCAAATGAAATTTGCCTTCAAAAATGTTCAGTATTAAAATTTGTTCGCAGTTATTTGTTATGCTTCAAATTAATATGCCACGCCGCGTCTTTTGTGCGTTTATTTTTTTATTTAATCGCTGTTCATTCCGTCGGTTTGTTAAGTCGGTTTGTTAAGTGAATATTTTCCCTATCGCCGCGATATATGCTGATCTACATCAGGAGGTGACCAACGACTTCTTGTTGAACAAAACGTGTTTTGTTATTGCTTACTTCGATAACAATAACAAGGCGACACAATAACAATGTGAAGCAGCAGAAAATGCGTAACCAACAACACATCATCGAAGCGATTGATTTTTGCGAAAATACAACAAACAAAATTTCTCGGTGTGGTTGTACAACAAGAAGAACAAAATTTCTCGGTGTGGTTGTACAACAAGAAGTTTTGGTTGAGTGCGGGATGGATGGTCACCCGTGATCTAAATCATATGTTTATGATCCCTACCTTACCCTACCTGAGCCAACCATTTTGCTTACACCCATTTTGCTTATACCCTACCTATGCCTGCCATTTCCCCTACCAATTTTATTTTCATGCTATAGCAGGGAACTAGCAGCTTTTGTCCACATTCACACCTTTGCCTACCTCAAAGCTTTATATAAAATGTGATTTGAATGCGTATAGGTAGCGTCTTTGCCTGCGTATTTCTAACCATTTTCCTGCTTAAAATTTTTTCTGGGGATAATACTACTTTACACAATTTTTTCCATGGACATTTCATACAATTCTATATAATGCTGAGTTTGACTGCATACTCAGTTTTTGTCAATAATGTAATATATTTCAGAAAATTACAATAGTAATTTTATGCCGTTCTAACAAACTACTTGGAATAAAATATATAGTTCTGACATGTCCAGAATTTTAATATACTAAAAATGCAAATATTCCAATACGTTTTTAAGATAATTGGATCTAAAATCTGGAAAATTTTGATTTTTTAGAGATTGTTTTTTACCATAAACAAAAATATTATGAATGGTAATTTAGAACATAGCCCAAACTAACTATCAAAACTACTAAACTTTTTCCAATGTTCCAATATTCCCTCAGAACTCAATTTAGGTACTCTTTTATACAATCAATTTTCTACAAAAATACTAATGCCGCTTTTCTGAAAATATCATTACTTCATATTTAAAGTATGTTTATTCTTATTAAGTACTCAGTTTTTTTCTTTTACGTTGCGTTTTAAAGGAAAATTCGGGTAGAACGGCTATTTTTATACCCTACACCTATGAGGTACAGGGTATATTAACTTTGTGCATATATTGTAACGCCCCTTAGGAGGCGTGTCCGGTATGGAAAAGTATATATATTCTTGATCAGCATCACTCCGAGTCCGTTTAGCCATGTCCGTCTGTCTGTCTGTCTGTCTGTCTGTCTGTCTGTCTGTCTGTCTGTCTGTCTGTCCGTCTTGCTGTCTTGCTGTCCGAATACAGAATAACTTGAGAAATACTGATCAGAATGCGATGAAATTTCGTCTCAATATATTTTAGCCAAAAGTAGGAACTGAGTTTGAAAATGAGCCAAATCGGTCAACGGACACGCCCACCTCCCATACAAGTCACTTTTATATTACTCTTTCGGAACTAATAACTCGAAAAGTATTCAAGGTATAGTTATAAAATTTAAAACGTGTTGTTAGAATTCACCTAAAAATATGTAGTCCAAAAATGGGCGTGATCCGCCCACTTTTTTTTTTCATTATGTCCCGGGTTTTCATAGTGGAAATTTGATCCGTATATTATTAAAATCAAATCTATGAAATATTAGCCTTTCAAAATTTTAAATATAGGCGTGGTCCACCCAATTATATTTTTAATTTTTTTTTTTGTTTTTTATACTTTATATAAATTTTTTAAATTATGGGGATATAAGACGTAAATTTCTGATATATGAATAATATTCTGAGGGTTAATATCCCCACCAAAGGTGTAGGGTATTCCATAGTCGGGCCCGACCGACTATAAAAATCCGCCCCACGTGACCGAACATACCCATGTGACCTAACTTTCCCAACTCGTTAGTAATTTGTATGTAAAATACACAAGCATTTTAAATTTCAACAGTTTTTGACGGACACTTTGTTGATGGAGCATATTTTAAAAATGAGAACCAATGCAAAAAAGTTAGTATTTTTCGTCATTAGCTTAAACTATGCTCTGCATAACCATAAATCATTTTTTATTTTTCATTAGATTCACTATGCTAAAAAATTCGTCCAAAAATAAGTGTAAAAAATAATATTTTTCGAGTTTAGATTGAAATAGCTTTAAAACCTAACGGAATAATAGTATTTATCGGTATATTGTAATTTGTCTTGACAATTAAAAAAAGAATTGCATTTACAGTTTTTTTGGAAAACTGGTAACTGTATTCTTTTAATTCTATAAAGTGGCTGAAGAGGTATTGAAAATACGAGACAAATTTTCATAAAAACTATACGTAATAGAAAAAACTGAGTATGCGGTCAAAATTAGCAGCCACGAAATTTATAGAATTGATGTATGGAATGTCCATGGTAAATTTTTGCTTCTCGATTTGTTGAGTAGTGTAATTATTAATTTTCGATAAAAACTTTTTAATAATGAGTTGTGTGTTTAAATTTTTTTATTATCAAAAAAAAAAAGAAGTAGCTTCATAAATCAAATTTTATTTTTATAACAAATTTTAATATAGTGAAAACCAAGAAGACACATTTATTTTATTTTGGATGTACTTTCAAAATATTTTCATATTTTATATGTTTAAAAAAATAATGTTGAACGGTGTAATTTTAGTTTATAACTACTACAACAATAACAGCAACCACAATTATATATTTTGTGTGGCACATGTAGAGTACAACCGCAAATAGTCGTCTGCGCCTCTGTGCCACTCTCATGTGCATAATTTTGAAATCATCCATTTTGCATTTAAATGAGTTCCGATTAATTAGTGTATTTTGTCTATGCCATATGCCCTATGCCCCTATATGCATATTTTATTAAATATAATTTTCATATTGCAAACATTTCGGGTTTGTCAACACAGTTCACGGTTCGATGTATGTAATGTATTCATTTCAAATTTGGTTCGATGAACCATGATTGTTTAGCAAATTGTGGTATTTCAATCTAATCATTATCAATCTAATACATTACCATTGCAATTTTAATATAACTCCAAAATTTGCAATGATAATTGTAATAATAAAGAAATTTTTAGGCTTCAAATTAAACACTGCACTGCACTGTGGGACAGAACTCAATTCTAGCGCGCCGTAAATACAGTTTTGCGCCAATCTTTACACTAAGCATACATGGACTATGAATAGATTTCGGTTTGAAAATGAACAAGATTGGTCTATTGCCACGCCTACCTGTGATGTAATTGAAATGGTAAAATGACTATAACTTTTGTTTTGAATGAGATATTTTGTTTATATTTTGTATTTAGATACATACTGTAATTGTACATGACCATTCTTAATATGGGCGTGATTGGTCAACTGCCACGCCCATCGTAACAGATATACTGATAATATTAGGTACTTTGATAATTATCACAATTCTGAAATACCATACCAAGTTTTGTCAACCAGTTTTGTCAACTATAATGACAGAAAAGAAAAAAACTGACATATTAAAATTTAGTTAAATTATTTTACGATTTTCCTATACTTCTCATCACTTAAACTCATTTTAAATGACGTGTGGCAAACTAATGCAGGCATGTTAAACACCGTTAAAAAGAAGACATTTCAGACATTATTCCTGTAAAAAGATTTATGAGAGCATTTGGAAGCTTTTTTTTCCATGTCCCATAGAAAAAAATTCCCGGAAATTCCATTAAAATTGGTCAATAGGACAATTATTGATTTAATAGTATATAAAAAATATATACTTTCATATAGACTCAATGGCATTGTTATAGTATTTTCTAGTATTTAATGGTATTTTCTGATTAAAATAATAGTTTATCCTATTGATTATTTTTAATAGTAAAAAACTATTTTTTATATAATATTTTTTTCTGGATGTACTTTTGTATGAAAAATGTTTAATTTTTGTTTTATGTTTTTGTCAAATAATCAGGAAAAACACGAATTGCCATTTGAAATTTTTGATACACAAGATGATAGTTCTCTCAATTCCAAATTATATAAAACTAACACTCTGCATGTGGAGTTTATATTGAAAGAGTTATGACAGTTTTAATGTAACTCATTTTTATTTCTTAAAAAGTACTTGTTTTAATTTTTTGACTTTAAGCAAGCCTACAGAAGGATTTTTTCACTAGTGTGTAACATTTTTTCTTTGTTCTCTAGGTTCTCATAAATTATTAATAAAATTACATATTTTTAAACTTTCTGCAACAAACTTTAATTTCCGATTTTCGGCGAGCTAGACTAAGCTTCTGTCCCATAGTGCACTGTAATATGGGATTATGGCAAATAAGGCGATTTTGGCTTTTAAATTTTATTATGAAATTATGTTTTCAGTAAAATATTAACTTTTTACTGCATAATATGAAATTTTAAGAGTGAATTTTATTTCAAATTTGAATTTTCAATGAAAATTCAAATTTTTATAAATATTTCAATTTAAGTGAATGGATTTTTTTGTTAAAAAGCACGTTTTTATTCAAATTATTACAATTTTGAATTATTTTAGTGCATTTTGAGTTATTTTTTGTAAAAAAATAAATAAATAAAATAAACAAAAATGTTTATGTTTTTTAGTAAAATTTTAACTTTTTATTGTAATTTTGTATTTTTAGTAAAAATTAGACTTTTTAGTAAAAATTAGCATTTGTAGTAAAAAATGTGATTTTTAAGTAAAAAATTTGATTTTTAAGTAAAAAATTTGATTTTAAGAAAAAATTGATTTTTAAGAAAAAAATTGATTTTAAAGTAAAAATCTGATTTTTAAGAAAAAATTTGATTTTAAAGTAAAAATATGATTTTTAAGAAAAAATTTGATTTTAAAATAAAAATCTGATTTTTTTTTGTAAATATTTAAAATTTTATTGAAAATTAGAAATCCCAAAAACTTTTTTAGTGAAAATTTTAAATTTTTAGATTTTATTAAAAACAATTTAATTATTAGAAAAATTTTAATTTTAATAAAAAAATTTAACTTTTACTATAAATTTGAATTCTGTGTTTATTAAAATATTATAATTTTAAATACAAATTTCTAAATTCATACCAGATAAACTATTGCCCACTTTTTTTACTTTTTTGGCTTTCATCACAAATGCCAAATGATTGATCTGTCAAATAAACACAAATGCATAAAAATTAAAACTAAAATTTCAATTTTTAGTAACGGAATTTCTTTTTCATTATTTCTTTTTCATTATTTTTCTTTATTATGATTCTTTATCATAACTGAACCTTATGAAAAAAAAAACAAGTTCCACACAAAAATATTTCATCATAAAATTGCGCGCCCTCACGTGCATATTTTCTCTCTCTCTCTCTGTCTCTTTATCGCGCGTCAAATTTAATTCTCTTCTTATTTATATAATAAACAAATAAACGCGCACATAAATTCTCTTTGGCCTATCAAATGACCATAAATTCCATTACATTCATGAACACGAACGCAACATGTGATACGTTGTCCTAGTTCCATGGATGTCATAAGTAACGGTAACTGTTTTTTTATGACATAACATTTGAGTGGAAAATAAGTGGAACAAACTAAAAAAAAAGCGCGAAAGCGCCACTCATTGGCGCTTCTCAATTTGAATGAGAGTAATTACAGCTTTTATGCTTTTACTCAATGCTGTGCAGTGTTACCACCTCTATATTTTGGTTCCTACAGAAAAAAATTCAAAAATACACAATTTTAATGAGAATTGTTTTTGCATGGATTTTTCAAAGAATTTGTGAAAATCTTTTTTTCTAGATCAACTAGAAAAATTTAATATTCAGTGTAAACTTCAATTTTTAGTGATAAATTAAACATGTAATGAAAATTTGAATTATTTAGTTAGATATTGAATTTTTAATGAATAGTTTTATTTTTAATGAACAATTCTATTTTTAATGAAAAATTTAATTTTCAATAAACAACTTAATTTTGATTAAATAATTTAATTTTGAGTGTAACTAAAAATTTAATTTTTCACTCAAAACTCAAATTTATAATAAAAATTCAAATTTTTACTAAAATTTCAAATTTTTACTAAAAATTCAAATTTATACCAAAAATTCAAATATTCACTAAGAATTCAAATTTTAATAATAAGTTAAAATTTGCACTCAATTGTAATTATTAAATTCAACTTGTCACTTAAAACGAGGGCCTGAAGCCCCTTGAAATATTGGCTCCGCTTTCAATATTTTTAAAATAATTGTTTCGGTTCCGATTCCGGTTCCAACCAAAAAAAAAATATATATATATGGATTTCGATTCCGGTTCCAAAAATCGAAACAATCCCTAACAGGGATTAAAACCTTTTAGAATATCTATTCCGGTGTTGATTTTAACAGTTTTTAAAATAGCCATTTCGATTCCGTTTCCGATTTCGGTTCCAAAAATCAAAAAACTTCAAATATTTTATTAAATTTATACCACGATTTCATAGAAATAGAAATTGGTTAAAGGATCTTATGTCTATAAAACCATATACGAAATAATGGAAAAAAAGTATTTTCACACAATCGTAAGAATGTGTCTCTTGTTCCCAGTTGATTTATTTCTGTATGCTTTTTAAAACAATGTATTATAGCGGTAGCGCAGTGGTTAGTGCGTTGGACTGCGAGCCAAAAGGTCCCCGGTTCAAGCCTGAACTATGGCTAACAACATCTTTTCATAAAACATTTTGACATTTTGTTACAATTCGTATAAGTGCTTTATCAAAGTATTTAACAAATTGTTTAACAGTGTACTTAACATCGTGCGTATCACCACAAACCCTTTGATATCTTTTTTCAGTTATTAACTTTTAAGTAGACACGTGGTAAATTTAATCTTATGATATCCCAGCAGGAAATGACCTCATTGGCGACAAGGTCATCAATGATGAATCGAGGACATTAAAAAACTTGTCACTGATGAATGTGTCTACAACAATTTCATAAATGATATTGCATTAAAGACGTCATACACCATATGTCATATATACATATATCAATGACATTGTGAAAATCTGTCATTGATGAAATGTTATTGATGACGTCATTGATAAAAATTAACATTCACTTCACATGCCCCTAAAGGTATGCAGCATTTACGTTGTGAAATGCATACAACATACGTCTAGGAGCAGTATTTACGCGTAAAACTGAAAATTTGTGTTCGATGTCACCCTGCCATATAATTCATATGCACAAATTGAGGGACCAATTTTAATAAAAGCGAGATAATAAGCAGTAGTAATGATGATAGATGATGGCCGTTAGTGAAGTACGATATCGACATTAGCAAGTACACATACATACCATTCCAACCCAGAACAGAAGAAAATAATAAAATTGAAATATTAAATAAAATAAGAAAAATAATAAAAAATAATAAAAAAATATAAATAATAAAATAAATAAAATAATAAAAAAAAATATTTTTTTTACAAATTAAATTTACGATGAACAATATAATATAATTGTTTTCTTATGCAAAATCTATTACTAAATTTAAAATGCCACCTACCCGTACTTTAAGTTTATCTTAATAATTTTGTATGACACTTAGGCCTGAATCACACGATTGAATAAACAATCAACATTTGAATCAATTTTCAAAAGAATACTAATATCAATCGTGTGAATGCCTAATTTTTCATACAAAAATTTGGCAATCACACAATTGATTTTAAAATTAATTGAAAATTGATTTAAAAGTTGATTGTTTTTTGAATCGTGTGATTCAGGCTTACATTTCTTAAAGATCAAAAATTTATCTTTTCACTTTTAACATGGAATGCATAAGGTTTGTTTCTTCTAATTTCTAATAAAAAATAAGAATATAACTGCCGAAACTATTTCTGTTTTCTTTCCCTGTATTCCAATAACAAGTAATTTTTTAAAGAAGTACTTATTCAGAGGCGATTAATTTCCAAAAACCATAAGTTTTCGAATTTTCCAATTTTAACTCAATTTTACTATTTTGTGAAAATAAATTAAAAAGTGGCAACACTGAGGCTGAGTGAAACTTGTGAACATTCTACGAAAAGCTATTCATATAAAGTTTGCGAAAAGCTACAAAGGCCTAAAGCTTAGTCAACTTCCGGTCAAAAGTTTTGCCTGTTAAAGCACACAAAAAGCTCTTACATAGCTTTCCTGCAGATTTTTACAGTAGCGGTTGCAAAAATATTTTAATTTTGTATTAAAATTATTTTTAAAGCATATTTTATATTTTTAATACAAAATTGAATAGAAAAATGGGAGTATTATATATAGATTTAATTTTCATTTTTGTACCAATTTCGGCGTGTATATTTTTTAATAAAATTGCCGAATCTTCGCATCTTAAAATTATTATCTTACCATTTTTTTTTTAAATACCTTAAAACTATTGGGTACTTACATGCATTTCGAAATTCTGGTGGGTTTTGTGTTAATTTGTTTGTTTGTTTGAAATATATCAAAACAAATACAACAATATCAGGTAATTAGATTTCAGTTAATATATAGATAAAATATTGTAATATTAAAATTTGGAAAAAATCGAATTGAAATGTACTACTGAAGCTCTAAAAAAAACAAGGATCAATGCAAATCCTTCAAATGGAAACGTTATATTTTTTATTTATTTTTTTTTTAATATTATTCTAACTATATACATCATCCCATATATTTATATATTTTTATGCCGAAATTTAAATTTCTATGAAATGACCAATTGTGTAGTAGGTATATTTTTCCAAATAGTTTACAAGAACAAAAAAGAGATAGCCATAGATATGAAGTAATTTTTATATATAAGTAGTACTACTCACCCATTTCATCGATGATGGGTGCCATGCGCAACGTGACGCCGACTAACATGAGGCACATGAGGAGCAGAAGACATGCAGTGGCAATGATGGTCCAGCGAGCTCTTTGCGGCAGATCATCGGGATCAATTACCTGGTATTAAGAAACATACATTTTATTTTAACAAATATTAATAATTATGAGAGTTCCAAAAACTACTTACCTTCACAACTTGAGTGTCTAAATCGTGCACCAATATTTTTGGTTTTTTATGACGATGTCGTTTTTTGTGCTTGTGATGACTGCAAGTAGAATGGAAATAATTTATGTTAATCAACTTTATGATTCAACTGAAGTCTATAATACAAACAATGTCTTAAAAATTCTAAATTTTCTTTTTTTTATCATTTTTAATACTTTTTAAATTAATTGCTATGAATTATAAACCTATCAATGTTATGAATATAATCCGTCTTTAATCAACATTTTATAAATTAAAATTTAAACAAAGATTTAAACTTAGACGAATAACCATTTCGGATTCGATTTCACTTTCATAACGGTTTTGGATTCAAGTTTCTCTTTCAGTGTTTGTGTTTATATTACTTGCTCATTATGTAAAAAGGAAATTATTTTGTCACACTAGAACTATAATCCTAATATCAAACTCATGGTTCGTCTGTAAGTCTATCTATCTGTCTTTCAGCATCACGTTTAAACCGCTGACGAAATTTTGCACGAGGATACTATGGAGTCCGGAGAGTGACAAAAGCTATTTATGGGGGAATTAGACAAAGGGGTGTGACATCTCCCATACAACCTAAACATTCAAAGAGACATAACTCGGCACTACAACAGTTAAGAAAATGAAACAAAAAATTCAAAGGGGAAAAAATACAAAAGCAAAAGCAAAACCAAAAACACAAAAATTCAATTAATCACAGAGAAAACATTCTTCAATGTGATGAATTTATTCATAAATATTATGAATTTTTTCACCAACTACCATATTCATCATATTGATACCACTGTTCATTAAATGACATATTTATGAATGCATTCATTATATTTATGAACAAAATATTCAATACAATGAATTGAATATTGATGAATTTTTTCATAATATTTTTTCAAATTTTTTTTTTATAAAACAATTAAAAAAAAAAAGTGTTGTAAACATTTTATTTAAAAAATAACAGTTAAAAAATTAAAAAAAAAATTATCCGAAACAAAATTTTTCGAACAAAAAAATTGTTCGAAAAAAATATATTTAAAAAAAAAATTGTTAGAAAAAAAAAATTTCAAAAAAAAATTTGTTTGAAAAAAAAATCAAAAAAAAATTTTTTTTCGTAAAAAAAACACAAATGATAAAGAAAAAAACAAGAAAAAAAACAAATCAATAGCAAAATAAAAACAAAAGTAAAACAATAAAAAAACACAAAATCAAAAACAAAAAAATAGAAAAACATAAAAAAAAAATTCGGACAAAAAAATTGTTCGAAAAAAAAAACATTTAAAAAAAATTGTTTGAAAAAAAAATTTGTTTGAAAAAAAAAAATTTTTTTTTCTTTTTCTTAAAAAAAAAACACAAATGATAAAGAACAAAACAAGAAAAAACAAAGCAATAGCAAAAATAAAAACAAAAGTGAAAACAATAAAAAAACACAAAATCAAAAATTAAAAAATAGAAAAACATAAAAACAAAGTAAAACCAAACGCATAAACTCAAAAACACACCCAAATAAAGAAGCAATCAAAAAATCACATACGAAAGCAAAAATAGAAAATAAAATAAAGCAAAAATAATGATAAATAAAGCAAAATCTTAAAATCAAAAGCCAAAAAAAGAAAAAAATATGCGTTCCAATATATGCGTTAAATTAATATTTTTTTTTTTGTAATAATAGACTTTTCTGAAGTAAATCATTAAAAATATTATTCTCAATTTTGTACAAATAATATTCTGAGGCATATTAAAGCATTTTAAAATGTAGGTAAACAATTAATAAATTCCCATTATTATCACCGTCTTATAGTCGGTCCCGTCCGACTTTAACCCCCGCCCATAAGATTTAACTTTCTGTTATATTGTAAAAAATTTTACAAAATTTCGATTGCGTAATAATTTGAGTTAGCAATCTAAATGAGAACCGGCGAATTATATTGATTTGATGTACGGGAGTCCGTAGGAAAAATCGTTTTGATTAGTGTCATGATTCTAAAGAGTCTAGGCCGATCTTTAATGAGCTAATATAATCATAGTTTGGCACAGTTCCGAAGAAATTGAGCCGAGCTGTCTCATCATTTCAACTATGCGTGTTATATTTCTACTCAAAGTGATGGAATCTACAGTTTAATTCCGAAACCAAACGGTGAGGAGCTTGAGAGCTTTTCATGGGTAGAGTTTACTCTCTGAGATTTGTCACATGGCGCGGTATAGAAAAATGTTTTCTATGAAAAGATGTTATTAGCCTCAGCCCAGGTTTAAACATGAGACCTTTCGCCTATCATTCCAACGCACTAACTTCTGAGCTACCGATGATATTTGGGTTATGTTTATCATATTTCTTCTCAAATAATAAGACTTGCGGTCATGTTCCGACTTTCGATCGAATTTCATATAAAATATGTAAACAAACGGTTTTGAATTTGATGTCTCAGCAAAGAGTATATATTTGATATAGAGTTTCCATACAGGTGGTTTCGCTGCCACTTTTGTCAAATAAATTCAAACATTGGTTATGTGGAAATTGAAACGAAAATGTTATCAACAGACACATTTTCAAATCAATATTCTTGGAATCAGCGATTTGTTAAGTTTTTTATATTCTGGTGTAACCTAAACAAAATTCACCTACTAATTTTTGTTCTACCATTTTAGGTTCACGAGGAATATGATGGTTAAAGGGGTTAATATTCCGTAACATTTTTTAAAGAATAAAATAAATAAAAAATTAGTTAACTCTGTATCGCTATTTTAAAATCATGAATGTTATCCTAAATATTTAAACTAATATCCTATTTCGGAGGATATGGGTGTATTGACCTCGTAAATATCATACGAATTCTTAACATATCTGAAAACTGTCTTTAAAAAGATCACCAAACATCATGTCTGGAAATACCATAAAGGTAATGGTACAAGCTATATTTTCTCAGTAAAGAATAAATTCAATTTTCGTCCTTTAAGGCTTCATATAAGGATAGAAAAAAATCTTTGAAAAGTTAGTTTTCCGTATACGAAAAATTCTTTTTAGTAGCACCTATGGCTTCTATGGTATTGTATATCCATTGAGAAAATGTGACATCATCCTTCGTTAACCGATTTCATAGTTTTTACATAGATTTTATATCCTTTTCATACAAATTGAGTCGATTATTTGTGAGTTAGGATGGACTAGACCCACGGATAGACAAGACGAAATTGACTCATAAAATTATGCTTAAAAGAATATATATATACTAATCCATACTTGGAATGCTTATTTAAAGTCATTATAAACCTTAAAGCAAAAATTGTGTGTAGATAGACACTATTGCATTCATAAAAATCATTCATGTAGATAGACAAATTATTGAAATGAAAATATAACAGTAATAGAAATATTTTTCTCGATATGAAATGTATACTCTCTGGTCTCAGTACAAAAATTTATTTTTTCATTGAATACAATCTATTTGATTTGACTTCAACGAATTGAATTAGTTTAAAAAATATATTTTTTGTATTGCGACATCGAATTCAAAACTGCTTCTTTACAAATCTATATATATAACCTATTTTCCATTTGTTTGTTTGTGCGCTATGCAAACGTACACCTGTGCGCGGATTTTTTTTAAATTTGGAGTATATATCCTACAAATTCTGGAGAAGGTCACTACATAGTTTTCGTTGATCACGATCACTTTTACGCCCATTTTTAGTTTTGATGTATCATTCAGATTCATAACAGAACCACTGAATGTATTTTTCTGGCAATTTGCAATACTATGCTATAAAGTCCATGGAGTATCCTAAACTATACATAAACTAGATTGGGGAAAGGGGAGTGGCACCTCCCATAGAACCCAAAAATTCAGAACGTTATATCTCATCCCTAATGATATCGATTTCAACTAAAATTTAAAATTATTCATCTCACTTGATCTCACCACACCAAAACTCATCACACATAAACTCACCACAATAAACTCACCACACCTAAACTCACCACATCTAAACTCACCACACCGAAACTCACCACATTAAAACCCACTACACTAAATTCATCATCCTAAAACTCACCACACTAAAACTCACCACACTAATCTTTCTACTGGAAAAACACTACGGGAAAGAATTCTAACGGGAAGAATTCTACCGGGAAGGATTCTGCGGGAAAGCGTTTAATGCCCAATCTAAAGGGCGGGTTGGGAATTACATTTTCAAGGTAATTTATTCTCGGAGGTTGGACATTGTGGCACCATATAAAAAAACGTTTTCTATTACATTTCGCGAGATTCGAACCCGGGATCTACGGCTCGCTGTCCAGTGTACTAAAATCTGAGCCAACGACAGTATTGTTAAATATTTATAAATACATCTGATAAATTAAATAAATTGAAAAACACTTTATGACTTAAAGTATGTATATAGAATTTATATATAAATGCTAACCTCTTTAATCATAACTTGTTAGCGATTTAAAAAGTTCTGTAAACTAATTAATGAAATTATTAAAATGTAATTGGAGAGCTTTACGTCAATGTTATTTGTTTGTGTTCGATGAAATATAAAATGGCAAACAAAACTTTTTAATTGCTTTGAAATAATGTTTACAATAAAATCGATTATTAAACGCAAACACAGCAAAATCAATCAATATACCACCCCCTCCCCTTTTGTGTCTTTTTAACATATTCAGTTTAACACTCACACACACTCTCTACCTTTGTAGCGGCCAAGTACCCATTGTAATGCCTTTAGGCTTCACTTAACGGTACCTTGACCCAATTTCCATCCAGCATAATTAAAACGTATGCAATGGATGTTGCAGCAAATCAAAAGGACTGCAAAAAAGGACTAAAAAAAACTCCTTTGCCCCCACAGGACTGACAGCGTCCTATGGGTTGACTGAAACGCGACCGGAAATATTAACAAATGCTGTAGCTGCAATGATGTTGACCGCACAAACGACAAAATCAACAAAATAACGGTAATATTATACCACAACAACAACAAAAAAACACCAAAACTACAAAAACAACTGCAGCATTAAATAGCATTTGTATCAGCCAAATCATTTCCGTCTCCATCAAACCCATGCCGAGCCATGAAGCGGGGGCTTCACTTCCGTTCAACTTTAGTTTTCATTTCCGTACTTTGGTGGTTTTTGCAGCAAAACGAAAACGAGGCAGTGTACAAATGACAGAACAACTAGTACGACAAGTATACAACACAGCATGCCCAACATCAGAATTTCCATCGGCTGCTGCTCGACTTTTCGAATGTGTCAACACAGAGAAAGAGAGAGCGCAAAATAACAATACCACCTACCGTCTCTGACCCATTGAAACGGTTGCCAAATGGAGGTGTGAGGTGCTGCAACCCATGCCACAGGTATCAGGTTAACACTCGACAATTCCAATTAATTTTCTTTCACTTTGTTGTCGTTTACCGTCAGCCAAAAATACCAGGGGACAAGTAGATGGAGATTTCGATGTCTGGGCTGAACTCAAATGTTGTTATTTTTGCGGTAATTCCGAGAAATACATTTTTACTTTTGTATTGATATCATAAAATGGGCTATGTTGATATTGCTGAGTTTGTGCGTTTTTTTTTATATGTATATTAATTAACACAGTTCAATGAAATTAAATGTCACAGACAAACATTTCAATAAATTACACTTTTTATATATATGAAGCAGTAAAAATATTTATTGGAAACGATGTCTTTAATATTTTCAAGTGTAATTTCGAAGAAATAAATTGTAATTCAAACACAAAAAACATTAAGAAAGGTAGATCCGAAGATTGACAACTAAACAAATAAAGGTTTCGATTTCAGTTTTGGTTGTATCCTCCGTTTCTGTTTTTGTATCAAAGTTCATTTTTGTTCTTATTTTCAATGTCTTTAAGAAAAAAAATAAATTATACTTCTCACACAAAACCTAAAAAATCTATTTTGACAATGAGTTCTAGAATACCGAATTTATGAACTTTAGTTTTGAAATTTACAAGAAATATCAAATATTCCGAAATTCTCTTATAAAATCATATACACAACATAATATAGTCGTTGTAGAACTAAAAGTCACCAAATACATTTTTTTTTTAAATTATAAATTTCAACTTTGTTGGTAATTATTGCAAAAAGTAATTGATAAATTTTTAAAGTGGAAACACCAATCGATAGATTCATATATTCTTATCATTTGATGCAAATATTGAGCTCATCGATCAAAAATTGAAAGATATTTAAATATTTTTGTAAATGAATAATTGGCATTTCGAAAATGTAGTTTGTGACTTTTAGTTCTATAACGACGATTTGTATAACATAAAAAGGGCATATTACCATAATCGTTGCTATCCTGTATTCACTGCAAACAAATACATATTGTACAATAACAACGAGAAAAATAATTCGCATATGGGCATTTCCTGAGGTTTTGGAAGGGACATTCGTACGCTTAAAACTTTAATATCTCAAAGGAAAATTAATATTTGATTTTTTAGTAGTATTATTTAAATAGGTCTCAACGTCTGCAAAATATTTGAGAATTCTATATAGTAGATCAAAAATTATAAATTAAATAGTGGTCGATCCGGACGGGACAAAAATGGATGTGCATGTCGAGTTTCATATTGATTTTCCAAGAAGTCAACAACTTTTACGTACAAATTATTTTATTGAATTATTTTTAAAAATAACACAAATTATGTGCTTTCTTTGTATATTTACAGTTTATTTCTAAAATTTATAGTTTTTTTATAAATCACAGAAATATTCAGGGCGGGACAAAAAGTTTTGTATATTTTCACTACGATTTCTTTTCTTAAAATATTTTTTGCGTACAAATTATTTTTTTTTAATTATTTAGAAATATAGCTGAGATGATTTACTTTATTTTTTTATTTATGTACACTTTGTTTCTAAAGTTTATACTTATTTCGTAATAAATCAGAGAATAATTCCGGACGTTCTGCATGAAAATTTGCACTACTAATTTTTGCTAAACATAATTTTATATTTGACAATATTAATAATCAATATTACGAAATGAAAAATTATGTACGATTCAATTTTCAGTTTTTTTAAGTTTTTAATTTTTTTTTTTGAGTTAACATTTTTTTTTTTTTTTGATATTTTTATAAAGAGTTTTTCAACAGGGACGCTACAAAAATAGAGCGACAGTGACAGCAAACGACGCCATATTTCTTGCCGCTCTTTTGACATTTCTCTTCAGTAAAGTTTACCATTTCATGATGGAAAGATATACGAGCCAACAATGAGCCGAAATTATTAAAATTTACTACCGAAATTCGGAGTCAATGGCCTCAATGATAAAAGCGCTACGTCCAATTTATGGTCGTCATAATCGTCCTAGCAGATCAATAATTGAGCGTTTAGTGGAAAAATTTGAATCCACAGGCACAGTACAAAATGTTCCCGTGCCTGTAAGATAAAGAAGTGCCCATAGTGTCGAGAATATTGCTACTGCTGAGGCTTCAGTTGAAGAAAGCCCAAATGTGTCTCTCACACGTCGTTCTCAAGCGTTGGGCATCTCTGTGACGTCCTTGTGGCGAATTTTGCGAAAAGATCTTGTCATACATCCTTACAAAATCAAATTGACGCAAGAACTGAAGCCGCTTGACCACCAGAAGCGTCGTATGCTCGTGAACTGGAAATGATTCGGATTTTCATCGAAAAATCATCTTCAGCGATGAGGCTCATTTATGGCTGAATGGCTGCGTCAATAAACAAAATATGCGTTATTGGTCAGACAGCAATCCACACGTACTCCATGAGTTATCATTGCATCCCGAAAAAATTACGGTTTGGTGCGATTTATGGGCCGGCGGCGTCATTGGGCCGTACTTCTTCCGTGATAATCAAGACCGGCACGTTACTGTGAATGGGAATCGCTACTGTTCAATGATAACCGAATATTTTTGGCCCCAATTGGATGATATGGACTTGGAGAACATGTGGTTTCAACAGGACGGCGCCACAAGCCGCACAGCGAATGTCACAATCAATTTATTGGAAACCAAGTTTGGAGAACGTGTTATCTCACGAAATGGTCCAGTCGATTGGGCGCCTCGGTCGTGCGATTTGACGCCGTTAGACTATTTCCTGTGGGGCTACGTCAAGTCTATGGTCTATGCCAACAAGTCAGCGACGATTGATGAACTTCGTATGAATATCGAACGTGAAATTGCAGCAGTATCGGCCGATTTATGCTTGAAAACTGTCGAAAATTGGGTTCAGCGTCTGGACTTCTGCAAGCGTGCCCGTGGTGGCCATGCAAAAGATATTGAGTTCCATACATAATGGCATCGAACGTACTTTTACAGGAATAAAGAATTTCTTTGATATCCAAAACCGTTTTTGTTTTATTTAAAAACTTTTGTAGCGCTCTTATTGAAAAACCCTAGCTGTCAAAACCTTAGTTGTCAAAATTTTTATTGAATTACTAGGAAATCCATTTTTAAAGTTGTGAAAACACCGACGAAATTCTGCTTTCGAAACAGAGGACTCAACTCCTTGTCTGTTTAATATGATAAATAATTTACCTTTTTTGTTCCGGACGGGACAATAGGACACTCGTATACAAAAATGCAAATATTGCTTTTCAAAATGAAACATCTTGTGAATGTTTTTTGTACAATAAAAAGTTTTTATTTCGGGAATCCAGATTTAAATGACATTTAAACATGTCTTGTGTTTTAGAGCTGCCATATAAATAATGTCTTTTTTTCATTAATATTCATTATGATGAATATTGTAGAACTAATATTTTATTTTTCAAAATAAATTTTGATACGAATTTAACAAAAAAAAAATTTTTTTTTAGAAAATAATTCGAAAAAAGTGTTGTTGTAAAAATTTTGTTTAAAAAATAACAAAAAAAAAATTTCGAAATAAAAAAAATTTCGAAAAAAAATTTTTTGAATATTAAAAAATATTAAATCGACTTTTTTAAATTAAATTACAACATTTAAAACTTTTTACAGATTTTATTTTGTAAAAGTTACATAAACAGTTTTCATTCCAAAAATACAGTATCCTTAATTATAGAACATTCCCCAACGCACAACAAAACCTATCAAGTGTTCTTTTAATCATTGACAATCAATCAAATTCCAGGGTATCTATGACAGCAATGCGACGCCCGAGTCTATTATAATTTGGACAATGTGTTTGTAACCCCCTACCTTGTGACGGCAAGTTGCCAAATGAGCGCGTTATTTATGGCATTGTTTACATTTACAAATAGATTAATATTTCATCTAAAGCCTTTTGTCTGACGCTAAATTAATTAATTATTTTGTGAAAAGGGCGCGCGCGCATCAAGTAAAATTAGTTCAAGGCCTATGAATTTGAATGACGATGCTTCGACATTAGAATACATATTGTTTGCAATTGTGTCGTGCACTGCTTTCCCCGATTCCTATCTCCTAGTGAGACAAACACAGAATACCATTCATTTTTCACAAATGTCCATCATTAGCTCCCTCCACTTACCGATGCTTTCGATGTCTATTGTTTTTGTTGCTTGGAACTATTTCTTGAAGGTCATCGTTTTTATCGGATTCAACCTGCAACTGCATATCATAAACGAAATCTTCATTATAATGGAATTGTCTGTGGAAGAGAGGGAGAAAGAAAAAAAAAATGAGTACGATTAGTTGGCATGGGTTGCTTGACTTACATTGGATCATTAGGAGGCATGCTGAGAATGCAGTGTTGCAGACCACTGGGCGAAGGGTAGACCAGCACTGGATCTGAGCATCTATGGTAACGTTCTAAAAAATAAAGTCATTTATTTAATATGATGTATGGTATAAAGATAATGTGCGGAAAAATCGAATATGTTGCCATGAATAAACTGTTAATAAGTTACATAAAATTTGTAGTTAATTATTCTGAAAATGCTGAATTGAATGATTCTACGTGATACATAGTTCAAATTTTACCCTTCATCAAAGTACAATAAGTCTATATTGAAAGCACTTTAACATGGGTCTATGTAAGGTTCAGTTGTCTGATGAACGAATATAATATCATCAAACCTACGCATTAATTCGAAAAACGAAACTCACAGATTGTAAAACTCTTTCTCTGAAGAACTATATGGATTCCACGATAGTCTGAATTATTTGTATTTGTCAGTGTATTTCACGTAAGATACGAGTAGGGGAGACCGGGGCTAAGTCGACACTTTTTTTAATGCTAATTTTTATTATTCACATTTTATCTATTTTTTGCAATAACTTCTTAAATCATGGTCAAATGATTGACAAGTCTCCTTAAATTGTAAGAATGCACTATTTTGTAAAACTCATAGAACAAAAAGTTTCAAAATTGTATTTTCGCGGAATCTAGTTTGACCAAATGCTTATGTGTCGACTTTACCCTACAAGAATTAGTGTAATTTTATTTTCATACAAATTTTCATAAAATAAAAATCAGCACGACATAAACTCACAACAAAATATTTAAATAATAAAAGCTTTCATGGCAAGTACAAGTTTACTGCGTTATCAATACCTAACTTTTGGAGTCATGAAACACATTTTATTACATAAAAACTGAAGTTCAAGCACAAAATCTTCTTTGATAACAGTGGCACCTTATTTTACGTGTACAGTATTAATTTGAAGTTGATCTGGCATCCCATTCGCGTTTTAAAGCAAAAGTTGGCTTTGCCCCGGTCTCCTCTACTACCTCTAAAATATGAAGTATTTATCATCCGAGTAAGGACTTTCAGAAACATATAGATTTCACTATACACAGAATAATCCTCTTTTATAATGAGGTTGGAAGAACGAAAAATTTAGTTGTTACACCCAACTTCGTTTAATTAAAACGAATTTTTTACAAATTTGTTGTCGGAACTTGGTGCTTGAAATATTATCCTATACACAATCCGAATTGTTCTAAAACTGTACTACTTTGTTCTAAAACAGTTCGAAATTAGTTGTAGTCCCAACTGCAACTCTATTGGTTTTGAGATTAAAAACCGAGGGGGTTGAGAGAACCGAATAAGTTGGTTGTGCAAAGAGTTGGTTGGTACAACAAATCTTTATTCTATTTATATGAATGACACACTCAATAATGCTCTTAAAACAAACTCCGATTGGGGTTTTGATAATTAATGATAGGAAGTGTAAGAGTTGTCTCTTATATCACAGACAAATAAAATCATGCCCTTCTTCACTCAATTCGTGCACACAAAAAAATCCTCTTTTGCATTAGGTTGGAAGAATAAAAAAGTTAATTGTACCAACTAACTTCATTCCGTTATATCGAATGGTTTACAAATTTACTTGCGGAACTGCCATTTTAGCTTATATACATCAAATATTAGTCTATACACACTCCTAATGTTTCTAAAGCTGTACTAAATTGTTCTAAAACAGTTCAAAAAAGCAAAGTACCTCGATTGCCTGAAACGATGTAATATATACTTCACTCTTGCTGGCTTACGCACTTTCTAGACCATGGAAAGATGGAATACAATTCACACTTTTGGGATGAGCTTCAAAAATCTTTTACAGAATTCCTTTATCGTATTCAACAACGTACGAAATATTTAAACGTGACGAACATAGTTCATTCTTAATGGTTCTTTTGAGCAATGAAGTACTGTGCGATGTCTTAGCCTGTTTTATAGGTAATACAACTTCCACATGATTCCATATTAACCCTGCTGGAAAAAGGTGTCAATTGCTCTAAAACTCCTTATAACGTGACTCATTAAAAGAAGCCTTGTCACCGTTCTCGTTCAACAGTATGCAGAAAGGAGACAATTTGTAATCATTATGCATGTTCTGCGACCTGTACTATTGGTACCGACCACGGACCGGATGTTGCTTTGGTGTCAGTTCTGTGTCCGGTTAGGGACGCTTTCTATAGCCGGTATCATTGACACCCTATTGAGAACGGTACCATTGCACCGGTCACAGAACAGGAACTTGAAGACCAATTCTGTGTTAGGTCTAATGGTATGCATGAGATGTTAATTAATCCTCCCTAGGACAACGCCATGTAAAAGTTGCCTTAGGTGTCACCCCTCCCATGAAGAAACCTTGTTAAAGTTGGTTTTATATAAAAGATGCATTAGATTCACTAGTTTCGAGGAATCAGTCACGTACATAGGCTAGTACCAGTTCGTTTTCCCGAGGGTTTTATATAAAAGTCTGTGAAATGATTAAATGGAAATTGCTCTTTGCTTTCGACGAGGGAGTTCAAACGTGAATTCTCGCTGGGATTCAGCTCGAAGAGCCCATTTCTCCTCAGCTGATCAGACTCTCACGCTGTCATGCCAGTCGATCACGCTGAGGTTCGCTGGCTCTGAATGAATGGGGAACATTTATTCCTTCTTGACGTTGGTGATAAATTCCCGCGGGCTCTACTTCTGAGTGCAGGATGTTCACTCAGAAATTCATATCGTAGAGGGCATCACAGTACAGAAATGTTGATTTGCAATTGTAACCCAGACGATCACGCTGGTAATCCAGTCGAGCACGCTGAGGTACGCAGACTCTAACTACAGATTGAATTTGGAACATCCGAGACTAGACGCTGGAAAATGTTCTTTGCTTTCGACGAGGGAGTTCGAACGCGAGATCTCTTTGAAATTCATATCGAAGAACGCGTTTCTCCGCAGCTGCCCAGACTATCCCGCTGTCATGCCAGTCGATCACGCTGAGGTTCACTGGTGGCTCTGAGAGAATGGGAACTTGAATGATGATAATGATGGAGCGATGCCAGACGCGGGTGACGGCACACATATTAAATATATCCTTATGACATATACACTTGTAGAATGGCATCACTGCTCTGGAATACTTAGGTCGACGTTATATGTGCACACAAATGGTGGGACCTAACGTTTAATGTCTAACGTTCCGAACTGAGTGGGTGGAAGGCTTCTTCAAGGCAATGCAAATTCTTGGAGATTCATCATTGCAAGACGCTGTACCGACACCGCATATGTTGACTGTCCCTGGTCCTGAGATACGCGTGGATATAAGTAAAAGTCCGGATAATTTCAGAGTACTTAGTTAAACGGCGTACTTAGTTAAACGTCGTATTTAGTTAAACGTCGTTTCTTCAAATAGGAATATTTAAATAAATTTAACTTAACATTGTCGTTTCCACCTGTGGTATTCATCATAGCTGCCACTCTGTCCTGACGGCCAACTCGGCTTAAAGCGTTCATTTGTGAATCGATATAGATTAAGAATTAAAAAAGCGTTCTTCTAGTGAGGAATATATAAGGGATACTTATATGATACCCTGGTATTCTAGGTTCTAGGGTCATGATCTGGAAATTATCATTGACTATTTTCCTTGTCATAACTGGACAAGAAATATGAACAACGCGATCTGAACATGAGCATGTCCATGCTAGTAAGAGAAACATAGGATGCAAGAATAGAGTTATGAATAATACAAAAACTTGTATGGATTTTTTGTGAACCGCATTTATCAAGGATCATTGGATCAAAATATGAGAAAAATTAAAAATACATTTCAAAATCGACTTACTATATTTCCGTTTCCGCCTGCGGTATTCATCATCGCTGCCACTCTGCCCTGACGGCCAACTCGGCTTAAAGCGTTCCTTCTCCTTGTCGCGCGAAGAAGACTTCGTTTTGGCGCAACAACCAGTGGGCGCAACACTAGATCCAGTCGATGTGGATGTCATGCGATGTAACTTTGCCGTGTCGCCACCAGATAATTGGCCACTGGGAATGATGGCGCCATTGCCAGCATGTCCATTGGCAGCAGTCGCACTAACAATAGTAGTAGTGGCCAATTGTTTATCACTCGAAGAAGTGCTCGTCGTGGTAATCGTCGGAAAGTAATGCGACGATGTAGTGCAGGAAATCGCTTGCTGCACGGGTGTCGTCGGCGGTGACGCGTGTAGCCGATTAGCAGTATCGCTCACTGGGTGTGTTTTAGTATTAATATTATTATTTTTATTATTGCTATAGAAACTATCTACTAGACGTCCGTTAAAACTAAAATTGCTCGTTATTTGAAGTTGCTGCAGTTGCGTTGTCGGCACCCGTTCGACGGCTGTCTTACCGCACAGCAGACTGGCGCTCTTCGATTTGCCACGTACCGATGCATCGAAGGATTTACGTGAGGCTGACGCATCCGATGCCGCATGTAGTGACTGCGAATCACCTTCGTTCAGCATAGTGCTCACCGTTAGATTGGCGCTATCATCGGAGGTGTTTTGGCGCGAGAAGAAACGAAATGCCGCCTCCGAGTCAGCGGGACGACTCACACTGCCACCCACACCGCCGCGGTTCTCCGAATAAGACACTTGGCTCTGTAGAAAACGCGGTTGCGTCTGAGTTTCTACAGCACGGTAGGCAGTTGGCAGTGCGACTACTTGCGTGCTGACTGCCGCGCTTGTCGGTGGCGCTGCAGTGCTCTTCGTAAGCGGCGATGGTACGGCGACGCTCGCACTTGCGGCCGCCGTCAACGATTTGACCACATGCCGCGGAAAAATAGGGCTGCACTGTGCGCTAATTGACTTCGCCTCCAGAATGCGCAAACGTCGGGCGGCCATTGTGCGTTCGTACAGCAGCGAGGCAGTATCTTCGGGAATGATTTCGGTGCCGCCAAAGCTAACGGTGCAGCGTGAGCTCGCAAACGAAAGACTCTCGATGCTGTCGCGTATCGAGGTAAGACTGCCATCCGCCATGGTCGATGTATTGAGGCGTGCGCCGGTGCCATTGTCATAGCCGCTTGCAAACGAGTTACCGTCATAGCTGTGTTCAGCGAGTGACGAGACCGCAATGCCATTCGAGACTGAGCGACGTGTTGTAATCTCCTTGGAATCGGCGCCCAAGGAGCTCGTTGTATTCGTTGGCGTCGTCGTCGATGTCACAACCTCCGAGGTTGGTCCATGAGTCTGCACTGTGACCAGCAGATTGCGTCGTACTACAGCTCCCGATGAATTACGCTCGGCCGATGAGCAACTCGTCGGGTTATCATTGCTGAGCGTACTTGCCAAACTGTCATCGGCATTGACAGCAGTTTTCGCGACCATGGCTGTTTCTACAGGCGAAGGAGATTTTAGTTTTGATATCTGCTGACTACCCGTTGAAGTGGCCGCCGAAGCAATCTCGATATCATCGCCAAGTTCCTTTGACATCTCTCGGTAACGCACATTTCGTTCACTTTTAGTGTCCGCCTTCGGAAGTATAGCTTCGACGTCTATGGCGCTGCCGCTACAAATAGAATTTTTGCGAGATCCTCCAAAAAGCCGTTTGCTGAAGAGCATTCTCCCGAGGGATTTGCGCTTCATGCGCTTTATACGTTTGCGTTCCTCACAGTCGCGTTTCATCGCAAGCACCTTCTTTTCGATCAACGTGCTAAATACCGCTTCGTAGGTCAGCGCACGTTGTAGATCCTCATCGGACGTGTCGGCGGTACATACCGCTTTGTCCGACGTTTGTAGCAATAGGTCTTCATCCTCTGCCTCCTCCTCATCATCCTCCACAGGAATACTTATATCTGCGGGTTTTATGTTTGATTTTTCTTTCCCACGATCCGTCTTTTGTTGTTCGATGCGCTTTTGCAGCACTCTGGCGGCGTTGGCGCTACGCTCTAAATTTTCTTCCATTTCAATGCCTTCCTTCGCTTAATACTATAAGAATTCCCAATGGTTTATCAATAATATTTGCATTATTTCTGCCTCTTCGACGTTAGCGACTAGTCGTTGTTTTTCCTCCAGTGGTTTTTGTTTTCTGAAAATCGATAACGTGGGTGTATTCCTGCGTTTTAACATCTTCGACAATTGTTCGCTGTTGAAAATGAGTACGTCTTAATATAAAATGCACAAAGCATCTTCATTTTGCTGCCGAGTGCTTGTATCTGAAGTTGCACTTGTATCTAGAAACATCGAGGTTTCTGTTCGTGATGTACAGATGATTTGAAGTGTTTGTGATTTATGTTTGAAGGCATGAGTGTAAAGCGCGTTAAGGAGTCTTTAATGTCTTAGTTTTTAAGAAAATTTCTACATCTTTCAAATACTGTGGTCTGCATAATTTGGATTACCTGCAAAGAGAAAAAGTGGAATAAGTTTTAATAGGATTCAATAGGATTTTAATATAAATTGTACGTAGGGAATTTGGAGAATTTTTTAGGTTGCCTAAAGTGTTTGTTTATTATGAGTCTTATTAAATATTATAACGTTAGTACCATGACTAATTTGCTTAAAAGTCATAAATACATAGTGTAAGAAAATAATTGCTTGCAGAAAATATGAGTAGATATTTAAGTGCCAATTTAACAAATGTTATGTAAAACAAATGCGCAAATTGTCTCTGTAAAGCTTTGCTTTATTAAAAAGCGCCCATTCCCAAACCGGGATTCAAACCCGAAACCTTCAGAATGAAAGTCCAGCGCGCTACCTCTGGACTGCTGAGGCCGGCCTACGAAGGCTTTGTTCGACACCCAAGTACAGTGAGATAACAATTAACATTGTATAATCAGGCTATGTATTTGCATAATACATATGAAAGAAGCGATCTTTACCTCCTGACAATATTTGAGATTTTTATTAGGCCGTTATAGGCTGTATTATATTATGTTCGGTTAGTTTATAAAGCACTAACTCTACGCAAGAAGTCCAGATGAATTACTGAGTCTCGGTTTAGTTCCGATGAGAAAAATTCTTGGATCTTGGATGAAAATATGATAAACGAGTAGAGAATATTCGCATTTATACGTCTGCTACAAAGTTCGAACTTCTTGTTCCTTACTTCTTGCTAACTCTAATCTCCCAGTGGATTTATTGTTTAAAAAAGGGAGCCCACAAATTTATCTGTCGAATGCGTGACAGTGTCTGTAATATTTGGTATTCATATTCGTTCAACAAGTGTCCAAACTCTTGAAACTCTACGAATATCACATCCAATAATGACCTTAAAAACACCTCCGAGTAGTGCCTTGCCAATCACTTTTAAAAATCTGATAAAACAGTTTTAATAATTATTCGTCTGCTAAAGAGTTCGAAAATTTGACAAAGTTTCTTAGTCCTTACCAAAGTATAAAAAACGGAGAGCCCAAATTCGTAAGCTGGATAATGCGTGACATTGTCTGTAATATTTGCTATTCACATTCATTCAACAGGAACCCAAACTCTTTGGAGATGTGAATAAAAGGCGCACTATGAATGGCACACTCAATAATGTCCTTAAAACCATCTCCGAGTTCGGACTTACCAATAGAATTAATTTTAATGCGAGCAAGACCACATATTGTCTGCTATCTAACAAAATAAGGGATTATCCCTCCCCTAAATTTGGGTGTTGTAGATAATGCAAAGTCAACTGAGTTCTTAGTATTTTAATACCCTCGTTGAAATGATCATATATTTGATGTATCAAAATAAGCGTCCAAGTGCGCAGATTTTTACAAAGGTGTAAGACATACATCAGTCCTGCTAACACAGGACATTACTACCAATATTAGACCTAAGAAGGAAAACAATTTGCACATTTGGGAAGGGGCTTCTATGTCCTCTTTGGAGTTCCAGAACCGAATTCAGTAACTTGCGATATGTATATAAATAATAGAGGATTTTATTGATTGGTTCACTTAAGCACCAAATAACCATAGAATATGTAAGCATGTTTTTAGACATTACACAGAATAAAAATGTACATCGTATTAATGAATCCGTTCTTCAAACCATTATTCATTGTATTGAAGAACCAATTATAATATTAATGACTAACGACATCAATGTTATAAACGCGATCATAAATATGATGAACGCTTGGTAACTGTCGAAAAAGTGTTCTTCAATATGATGAACTGTATATGAAGAATACGTTCTATCATATTAATGAACAAGAACATAAAATACAACATATTTTACTTCATATTGAATAATTTTAATCAAAATCAAATCAAAATTTTAATCAAAATATTTATTTTTCGTTCATTTTTGCCGTACTTCTCAGTTCTCAAGTAGTTATTGTATGTTATTGCTCGACATCCATAAATTAGTAAAATGTTTTATAATATATTTATTTATAATTACAACTTTTTATTAATAAAAAGTTATACTTAAAAAAAAAAATTGTTTGAAAAAATTTTTTTTCAAAAACTTTTTTTTTAACACTTTTTTTCGAAAAAAAAAAATTAATTCCGAAAAACATTTTTTTTTTCTAAAATTAAAAAAAAAAAAATTCTGTTATTTTTTAAATAAAATTTTTACAACAACACTTTTTTCCAATTTTCTAAAAAAAAAATTTTTTTTTTTGGGAAATTCGTAAAAAATATTATATTCATAAATATTATGAACAAATTCATATTGAATATTTCGTTCTTCACTATGATATTCGATAGCACGAATATTTTCATATATATAATGAATGTATTCATCAATATGTCATGTAATGAACTGTGATATTAATATGATGAATGTAGTCGTTGGTGAAAAAATTCATAATATTCATTAATAAATTCAACATATTGATGAATAAATTCATAATATTAATGAATAAATTCATCATTTTGATGAATAAATTCATCTTATTGATGATTTTTTTTCTGTGTATAATGGAAGGTGTTTGAGGGAAATACATGAGCTGATTCCATCAGGTCTTATGTTCTCTCGTTCTATTTAGGGGTCCGAAGCAAGCTCGCCCTTAGGTAATTTACTCGGTTTCCACAGACACGCACATTACAGAAAAAATTTGTTCTTCAGTCTCACGATCCGTTTGCGAAACAATCTCTCTTCTCCTGTTATTCCCGACATCTGTGATATTGGCAAATTCAACACAAACATCCACCCTTACTACTCCATCTTTTCCATTCTTCTATAATCCATTGCCAGAATAAGAGGAATCCCCTGGACGTTGGTTAATTTGTACAAAAGAAGAGTTGCAACGTATCATCCTTCAACATATCGTCGCTCTGAATCATAATGTCATAATTTCCCAGGTTTTTTTTTATGGATATACGGCATTATTTATGCATGAACTTATGTGCAGTCTGACAGCTTTAAATTTCATTCATTTCAATTTTCCGTTAATTCTTCTTCCTCAGCAAAAATAAATAATCGGATCTAATTAATTGTTGGTTTATTTTTTTCGGGTTTAAAATAAAATATTTAATTTGTCTCTACATGAAATAACAGTGATACTTCCAAGTTGTTAAATTGTATAGCTCTTTCCACCACAAGCAGAATCATTTAGGCGAAAAATTGTGATACCTACTTTAGAATTACTGCTATCATAGTTACGACCGCATGAATTGTACCACTGGGTTTCGGAATTGATGCAACAAATATTTTCTCAGAAATAAGATGGGTGCCTGGGGTAAAGTGGGGCCCGTTTCTATTTTCCTTCTTAAAAGTATATTCAATAGACAGGTTCATAATCTAAATATTGCATTAACAAAATATATCCATTTACAGAATATATGCAGTAACAGAATATATGCAGTAACAGATATATGCTTTTTGAACCATTTTTCGAAACAACTCAATTTTTGACTAGCTGAAAAATGTTAGCGTAAAGTGGGAAACTTCACAATGCTTACCAACATGCTATTTTCTTTTTTTTTCATATTTTGTTTTTATTTTTCATAACAAAATAAGCATAACAAATTATAATAAGGTAATAAAAAAAAATAATGGTAATGCAAGAAAATTAAAAATATAAGTTTAAATTCAGTAAATATGGAAACATTTTTTTTTTTTCGAAAAAATATTATTTTTAGAAAAAAAAATTTTTTCGAAAAAGTTTTTTTTGTTCGAAATTTTTTTTTTCGGATAATTTTTTTTTTAATTTTTTAACTGTTATTTTTTAAATAAAATTTTTACAACACTTTTTTTTCGAATTATTTTGTAAAAAAATTTTTTTTTTTGAAAAAATATTAGAACAAATTCATCAATATTGTTCATATATATAATGAATGCATTCAGTAATATGTCATTTAATGAAAGGTGGTATCAATATGATGAATCTGGTAGTTGGTGAAAAATTTATTATATTTATGAATAAATTCATCATATTGAAGAATTTTGTTTTTCTGTGTAGTTCGAACCTGCAACCTTTTGGCTCTATTTCAACGTTCTAACCACTTATTTACTGACGCTGATTAACCTTATTTGTAGATATCATAATTTATTCCAACGAAAGTCGGAATTAACGTCAATTATTATGAAAAGATATGTGTTGATAACCACAACTGTTTCTATCTAATTATCACACAAATAGTTCTAAAGTGCAACCAACAAATTCAGTCACATCATGCCAAATAAGCAGCTTATGTATTTATGACCACCTAATAGAGTCGTATCATCTGAAACTACATATTTTCCAACAAGTTTTATACGTCAAAAAGAAATCACGTAAAATTTTGTAGACACAACCAACCTCAGATACCATGGCCGTAACAAGAATCTATGAAATATTTCAGACATGCAACTTGCTTGACTTGTTGCACTTTGAATGGCTGCCAATAACATAGACGATGACAACGACGATGACGACGACAATAAAAACAACCAAAACAAACGAGTCATAATAAAAAATAAAAAAAAAGAATCACATTGAAAAAATCGTTTTTCCTACGACAACAAAATGCGCGAAATGCCTGTTGCTGCACATATTGTCGACCACAATTGTAGGAGGAGGAGGAGGAGGAGCAGTACAACTACAACAATTTTATTACTCAACAAATAAGAAAATAATAACGTTGAGCACCGAGTGCAGACGCGATATCCTGCATGTCGTCGTATGTGATAGGAAACGGAAACAACGTGGTTTTTACAGTCTTCCGTTTGGCATATAAGTTGCGACGCCTGCTAATAAATATGGCAACGTAGGTTGTAGTAGGGGTTCTTCGGGGTCCATTTGCATGCATGTTGATGTCTCAGTGCAGCTCCTTGTCGTATGTTAATGGTCACAGCTGGTTACTCTGATTTTATTGCATATTAAAATTTGATTCTACCCTCATAAAGTACCAGAAGTGGCTATGATATTTTACTCATATAGTGAACTGTGGCGGTACTTTTTGTATGTAATTAAGTGTTTGATATAGTAAGTTTTCATTAGACGACATGCCATGAACCAAATTGCCATAATAGGAATAAATTTTATAAATTTATTTTAGAATTGAGAAAAGTTGTTTTAGCGGAGAATTAGTTTGGTTTTGGTTACTACATTTATAAAACCAATAAAAAATACGTCCACGGGTCCCTGATATAAATAATAAAAATGTTATTTATATTAATAAAATTGCTCCATAACCTTGCATTCACAAATTCTTTGCACGAGTCGTGTACGGCCCAAGCTAGTTCTACATATTTTGAAATAGAAAAAGAGTTCTGCAAATAATTATACAGTGCTTAAATTGCGATATTGGGATAAAGTGGGAAGGGATCCGTACGATATGTCGAAATAAAAAAATTTCGAAATTTTAAAAGCCTGAAAATGCCAAAACAATTTGTGGCCGAAACAAAAAATGTCGAAAAAGCTAGATAAATCGAAAAAAAAATGAAAATAAATATGCAATGTCGAAACTAAAATATCAAAATGTTGCAATACAAATTTCAAATCGTATTGAGCGATTCCACACCAACTCACTCTCTGCAATATCGCATTCGCATTTTTATAATTTTTCCCGACCACTATTTACAGAGTTACACAGAAAAAAATTCCGTTCTTCAAACCACGATTCATTTTATTGAAGAAAAAATAATAAATAAATTTTTGGCGCTACAGTCCTGTACAGAACTTCGGCCGAGCTCTCTCACCATTTTGAGCTGTGCGTGTTATATTTGTACTCAAAGTGGTGGGACCTACAGTTTATTGCCGAATCCGAACGGCGGGTGAGAGCTTTTTCATAGGCAATAGTTTTACTCTCGTAGGTTTGCCATTTACTGACGAGAGGTAGCGCGGTATAGAAAAATGTTTCTATGAAAAGATGTTGTTAGCCCCAGTCCAGGCTTGAACCGGGGACCTTTCGACTCGTAGTCCAACGCACTAACCACTGAGCTACCGCGGCTACATTGAAGAACCATTCATAATATTAATGACTAACGCATCAATGTTATGAATAATAATAATAGTTTGGCGCTACAGTCCTGTATAGAACTTCGGCCGAGCCCTCTCACCATTTTGAGCTATGCGTGTTATATTTGTACTCAAAGTGGTGGGACCTACAGTTCATTGCCGAATCCGAACGGCGGGTGAGAGCTTTTCATAGGCAATGGTTTTACTCTCGTAGGTTTGCTATTTACTGACGAGAGGTAGCGCGGTATAGAAAAATGTTTCTATGAAAAGATGTTGTTAGCCCTAGTCCAGTCTTGAACCGGGGACCTTTCGGCTCGCAGTCCAACGCACTAACCACTGAGCTACCGCGGCTACAATAAATGCTATCATAAATATGAAGAACGCTTGATAACTGTCGAAAAAGTGTTCTTCAATTTGATGAACTGCATGTGAAGAATACGTTTCATCATATTAATGAACGAAAATATAAAATACAATATATATGTTCATCATATTGAAGAACGCTGTGCATTAAACCAAATTTCTATTAAAATATTTATTATTTCGTCCATTTTTTGACGTACTTCTCAGTTCTCAAGTAGTTCTTGTGTGTTATTTCTTATATAATGCATGCTCGACATGCATAAACAAACTACCATATTCGTCAAATTGATAACATTGATGAATGTATTCATTATATATATGAAATTATTTGTACTATCGAACATCATAGTGAAGAACGAAATATTCAATACTATGGATTTGAATCGTCATATTAATGAATTTGTTTATAATATTTACGAATTTTTCAAAAAAAATTTTTTTTATTTAGATAATAATTTGAAAAAAAAGGGTTGTACAAATTTTACGACGTTCGGATTAGGCAATAAACTGTAGATTCCATCACTTTGAGTACATATATAACACGCACAGCTCAAAATGGTCTAAGTTCTAATAGGACTGTAGCACCAAACTATTATAGTTTTCAACATTTTTGTTTTCGACATCGTGGCCAGAAACCGATGAAAAGCAATTTTTTGACTTCAACTGAGATAAGATTTGAATTTCAGAAAAATAGCTGAAAAGCGAAAATTTAACAGTAGCAAAAAGAGTACAAGTTTCAAGTTAATCAGAGGAAGAAGAATTTTGTGAAATCTACATGAATAAAATGCCGAAGATATTAAATTTCAGCAATACAGTGAAGTGCAAAGTATGCAATATATAAAATGTGCGAACTTGACGTCAAGCAACTACACCTTCTTCATTGCCACTCAGAATATTCTGACTAGGAGTCAATGCAAGATGTTTATGAATTTAAATTTTTTGTCTTCTTATTTTTTTTTTTTTGTATTCTTTTTTATTACCTTACTAGCTGGAACCGTGCACGACTCGTGCCAATATTTTGTGAATTCAAAGATATGGAGCAACTTTATTAATATAAAAAACAATTTTATTATCTATATCAGAAGCCCGTGCTTTTCTGTGGATGTTTTTATGGGTTTTATAAATGTAGTAACCAAATAATACTTCTCCGCCAAAACTACTTTTCTCAATGACAATTCTTTCTCAGACTGCGCATCCCTGTAGAATTCTTCCCAGTAGAATATTTCGCCGTAGAATTCTTCCCAGTGGAAATCTTCGCCGGAAAATTCTACTCCATAGAACGATTTCCCGTAGAATTCTTCCCGGTAGAATTCTTCCCTTAGAATTCATCCCGGTAGAATTGTTCCCGGTGGAATTCTTTCCAGTAGAGTTTTTCCCAGTAGAAATTTTAGTGTGGTTAGTGTTATTGTGGTGAATTTTAGTGTGATGAATTTTAGTGTGGTGAATTTTAGTGTGGTGAATTTTATTGTGCTGAGTTTTAGTGTGGTACACAGAAAAAAAATGTACATCACATTGATGAATTCCGTTCTTCAAACCATGATTCATTGTATTAAAGGGCCATTCATAATATTAATGACTAACTACATTAATGTTATGAATGCGATCATAAATATGAAGAACGCTTTGTAACTGTCGCAAAAGTGTTCTTCCATATGATGTGATACTGTATGTGAAGAATACGTTTCATCATATTAATGAACAAATACATCAAATACAACATATATGTTCTTCATATTGAAGAACGCAGTTCATTTAACCAAATTTCTATCAAACTATTTTTTTTCGTTCATTTATTGCCATACTTCTCAATTCTCAAGTAGTTCTTGTATGTTATTTCTTATATAGTGCTTGCTCGACATGCATAAATTAGTAAAATGTTTTATAATATATTTATTATAATTACAACTTTTTATTAATAAAAAGTTAAACATTTTTTTTTTTTTATTTTGAAAAAATATTATGAACAAATTCATCAACTGTTTTCGCAGTTGAATCAAATAAAAATTGGTTGCTACAACTTAATGTTATATAATTATCTGTTAAGTCAACTAAATATTGGTTAGGTCGCATTTTGAATTCAGTTGCCGTAGCAATGGAGATAAAAAAATTGAAAATGGATAAAAAGTTTGTTTCTACAATCAATGTTGCAGTTGCTTCAACTAATAGTTGGTTACGCTTCATACTATTGTTTACCACAAATGAATTTCAGTTGAGACTGACTAAATTTGGTAGATGCAAATAAATATTAGTTGAAACAACTGCACGCCAAGCAATTATTTTTTTGTGTGTATGACAATTCAAATTCATTGTATTGAATATTTTGTACATATATATAATGAATACATTCATTATATTCATTATATAGTTTCAATATGATGAATCTGGTAGTTGGTGAAAAAATACATAATATTTATGAATAAATTCATCATATTGAAGAATTTTATTTTTCTGTTTGTTTTTCTTTATCTTTCCTTTTTGTTTTTCTTTATCTTTCCTTTTTTGTTTTGCCTTAAGTTTGGATTTTATTTTTATGTTATTGCTTTTGTTTTTGTATTTTTTACTTTGTTTTCTGCTTTTGATTTTGTGTTTTTACTTTTATTTTTTTTTTTTGTATTTGAATGTGCATTACCGTATACAAACAATATAATTATAGTAACTTAAAAGACATTAATATTCAATGAATGTATTTAGATTACCACAATGAAACTGTGTTCGTTTAAACCCATGTTAAAAGAAGATTTTCTTTTTTGTGTACTTTATACCTTTCAATCAATCAACACTACACAGACTAAGAGGGACTCGTTAGTTTATCAATTTCGGAGCTATATTGTATGATAAAAATGATGCTATATTAAAGTTAATCTACGCAATCACTTAGATTCGACCAAATGAATGTCTGTAGAACAGCTACTGTCCCTAAGTATGTGTATTGATTATTTTGAAAACTAATTCCAACTATCAATATACAATACAGGATTAAAAAAAAAAAAATATATAGTTATTTATTAAACTTCTACAGTAACAGCGCTCAAAACACACTTTCCACATACTCTCGTCGTAGATATAGCAGATATTGTAGTTTTATTTTTCTACTTTTTGCCATATTCTTTTGTAGCATCACTATTCTCATAAGGTAGAAACACAAAAAAAAAAGAACATAGCAAAAACCGAGCATAGTGGTTTCTATGAAACGTGTCTAAAAGTGAATTCCTTGAGCCAAGCCACAAGTGGTCGTTTACGAAAGTTTATATCATGAAAAGCCAATTGAGCCGAAGTGGCAACGAAAGGAATTTTACGAACGCTCACGTACTGCAAGGACATGCCATGCTATTCACTGGAAATTTATATCAATTCACACTCAACGAACACTTGTGGTATGGAGAAATCGAAAATATTTGCACTTGGCTTTATAAGTATTTAAATGTTGGAATATTTATATCAAATGCATTTTATAAACACTAATTGATTTAATTTGGAAACTATTATATCTGATAAAAGTAATAAATATTCTTTAAAATTTTAAATATATACACAACAAAAAAAAATTAACATCATATTGATGAATTTCGTTCTTCAAACCATGACTCATTGTATTGAAGCACTATTAATAATATTGATAACTAAAAATACATTAATGTTATGAATTCATTGTCAATATGATGAATGTCCGAAAAAGTGTACTTCACCCCATAGAAGGTACATTTGTTGATAGTTATTATAGTGACAAGATACTTCACAGCAGGGTATACTAACCAACCAAAATTCTATAAACTCGACCACACTAAAACTCACCTCTCTAAAACTCACCTCTCTAAAACTCATCATACTAAAACTCACCATACTAAAACTCATCACACTAAAACTCACCACACTAAAACTCACCACACTAAAACTCACCACACTAAAACGCACCACATTAAAACTAACCACACTAAAACTCACCACACTAAAACTCACCACACTAAAACTCACCACACTAAAACTCACCACACTAAAACTTACCACACTGAAACTCACCACACTAAAACTCACCTCTCTAAAACTCACCTCTCTAAAACTCATCATACTAAAACTCACCATACTAAAACTCATCACACTAAAACTCACCACACTAAAACTCACCACACTAAAACTCACCACACTAAAACGCACCACATTAAAACTCACCACACTAAAACTCACCACACTAAAACTCACCACACTAAAACTCATCACACTAAAACTCACCACACTAAAACTTATACTAAGAAAAACAACAGTCCGTGGAAGAATTGTCTTTGAGAAAAGTTGTTTGGTGGAGAATTTTAACACAAATAAAAAACACAGTGCCCCTGCTAGTTTCTTATATATTGACATGGATATTAGTAAAATGTTTTTTAATAGATTAATTTATATTTATATTTATAAAAAACAAATTTTTTTTTCGGAGATTTTTTTTTAAACAACATTTTTTTCTGAGAATTATTTGTTTAAAAAAAAAAAAAATAGCCCATTTTTTTAATTTTTTTCGAATTTTATTTTTAAGCATTTTTTTTAAATTTTATTTTCGAATAAGATTTTTTTTTTTTGTATAATTCGTAAAAAAAATGACCATCAATTATTTATTTAAACAAAAAAAAACCTATAGAGATTATTAAAAAACTGAAATCTAAAATGAAAACGTTTTATAAAAAGTTTAAATGAAAAAGCAAGCATATCCTCCGTTAACACATTTATTGATTACCATGTTAGAGTAGACTAAACTGCAAAATCGCCAAAAAAAAAATACCTGCTACAAATTCTGATACAGTCGGATTTCCGTCTTGAGTAGTAGGTATATTGATTTTTTTATTCCGCTTTTTCATGCATATGAAAGCAATATTCACAACATACACAGCAACAAAATAAAAAACCTCACAAAAAAAAAAAACATTTGCTTCCGGTTGTTGTACGTTGCAAAAATGAAATTATGTTGGTATTTTGGCCATAACCATAAATGTGTTGAGTTTGCAGGCATTTGGTTGTTTGTTGTTGTTGTTATACATTCTAGTTAGACTGTGGCCTGCACTACGACCCAATGTATCCGGTTCACTCACTCATTGATTGGTACACGAATCAAAGCATAAAAGTTTCCCTGTTTTCGACACCTTTCTGCATGTGACTAGTAGAAATTTCGTAAACATATCATCATTTTTCTTAAAATCGGACACTGAGATGCTTTAGATAAAGTAACAAATCTGATGCAAATCAGTCACAGTATCTGGTACTGAACATGTATAAGAAAAAGATCCAAGACGCCTGGTTTCGCCTTGTTAAAACTGTCATTGACTTATCGGGACGCGAGCAGAAAAATGTTATTAGAAATTTAAACAGTTCCTGAGAAAGATCTGATCATAAAAATGTACCCTATTTTATTAAATTGCTTTTCATATATGTATCAGACCAGTATTTCTTAGATATTCAACTCAGAAAAAACCATAAAATTAATAGTTTCAACTATTGAAATTAGTCAATAGGATAAACTATTAATTAAATCAGTTAATCTCATTAAATACTACAAAATTAAATCAATAACTGTCCTATTGACAAATTTTAATGGAATTTTAGGAGATTATTCTGAGTGTATGTATATGGGTGCTAGGTAAATCAACTCTTTAAAGACATAAAAAAAAAAACATTTTTCAAAATAAAGTAAATTAAAAATTAATATATGTTTCATGTCAGGCTACTTGTGTAAAATTTCTACTAGGTGTGTTGGAAATTTGGACGCACGTATTATATGCTTACTTGATATTATAGCTCACATTGTTAATCAATTTTGATTAGAAATCAATTTTCTGATTCTTTACGTTTTTGTTAATATATTATATAGTATATTATATAACCGACGATGTGTTCTGAAGAAAAGAGCAAATATCGTCGTTGTAGAACAAAAAGTCACCAAATAAATTTTTATGAAAAACTTATTTTTCGAGTTTGTTGATTAATATTATAAAAAGTAATTGATGCAATTTAAAGTTGAAATTTTAATTGATAGATTTACAATTTCTTATCATGTGGTAAAAAAATTGAGATCATCGATTAAAAATTGACAGATATATAAAGATTTTATAATGTCTAATTTAAAATTTTACTTCTTAGAATTTTGAATAAATTGAGACAAATGATTATGGGTTTTGAAATATGCATTGTCCATTTTATTTAGTATGTCGTATTGCTAAGTTCGGGTTCTAAAATCTGTGAATGAAACTTCAAAAATAGATATTATGTTTCTATGCAGCGTTACCTCTCTGCAGACAATGACAAACCTCCAATATTTAAATCACATCCCACCATTTTGTGTACGTAAATAACACGCACAGCTCATATTGTGAAAGCGGTTCCGAGTTATGGCGCCATACCAACTATTATTATCTCCAGTGATACAGATATTACATTTTTAGTCACCGTATAAATAAACCTTTTTGAATTTAACATATTAGTACCATTAGTACCATCCTGGGATTCCGAAATGTTGGGATCCCGGTCAAAATTCGTACCGTAAATTCCGTTATAAAATATTGCCAATGAATATAACTTGCAGATTAAATGAAAATTACTAAATTCTAAAATAAATTTAAAGTAAATTTTTTTACCCAAAACTAAAAGTAATATTTCTTAAAGTTGTTTACTTCGGCAAAACTTAAAACAATATGATGTAATCAGTAAAAATATTTGATCCACCCTTATATAAACTTTTTCTTCTTAGTTACCTGTAATACAAATTTCAAGAATTCGGAAATAATCCCGGGATTATGTTTATAATCCCGAAAGTCCCGGGATTGTCAAAATA
Source organism: Dryomyza anilis (assembly GCA_951804985.1). Lineage (NCBI taxonomy): Eukaryota > Metazoa > Arthropoda > Insecta > Diptera > Dryomyzidae > Dryomyza > Dryomyza anilis. Next base: position 6,258,486 of record OX638133.1, read on the forward strand.
CTTTGGGATTGGAACACTTAATGAGATCAATATAATATTTTTTAAATGAATTCACTCAATTTGCTTTGACTCTTAGGATTTGAATTCGTTTGGAAAATATTTTTTATTATATTGAGACCATTTTTTTTTTAGAAAATAACTCGAAAAAAAAAGTGTTGAAAAAATTTCATTTAAAAAATAACAGAAATAATAAAAAAAAATTGGAAAAAATGTTGTAAACCAAATTTTGCAAAATTTTATTTTGAAAGAAATTTTTTTTTTTTTAATTTTTTTTTTGAAATAATTTTTATTCAACATTTTTTTTTTATATAACCTTTTATTTCTTACTGTCATTGACTTGTCGGGACGCGAGCAAAAAAATGTTATTAGAAAATTAATCAGTATCTGAGAAATAGCTGATCAAATTTTCGAAAAAAAAAATTTTGTTGGAATTTTTTTATGTAACTTTTTATTAATAAAAAGTTGTAATTATAAATATACATTTTACTAAATTACGCATGTGCAAGCATTCTATAAGAAATAACATACAAGAACTACTTGCGAACTGAGAAGTAGGGCAAAAAATGAATGAAAAAAAAATAGATTGATAGAAATTTGATTTAATGAACAGCGTTCAATATGAAGAACACATCGTCACTGTCATGCCAAAGGGGCGAATGTGCATTTTTAAAAATGTTGGGAAATCAAATTTTAAAGTTTGAAGTGCTTTAAAAATTAGAAAAATTTATATTTTCTTTAATTTTTTTTCTGTTATTTTAGTTTATTCATCAATTATTATAACGTTTATAAAATATCTTTAGATTTGGACAACCTACTGAATTATAAATACGGATTTTGTGAGGCTATATCCTGATCAAAACGAAAATATTTTTGTTTTTTATAATATAACTTTTTATTAGCGCAAGATAAAATAGTAATGTGGAGGCATTATTTGTTTGTTTATAAAGCACCTATTGATCTGCATCATTAATTAAAAATATTTTGTCAAACATTAATTTGCCATTTGTTACTTGCAGGAAAAATGTTTGGCAAAATATTTTTAAATAGTGATGCAGTTCGATAGGTGCTTTCAAAACAAATAATAAATGCCTTTACACTACTATTTTATCTTATACCAATAAAAAGTTATGGCAAAAAAATGAAAAGATTCGCCCTTTTGGAATGACAAGATTTTCAATTTTTCAAATTCGTCCTTTTGGTTTTGTCTTTTGTGGCTAAAATTACCCAATAAAATGACACGCGATTTTGGCACAGCATACTTAAGGATAAACTACATTCAAAAATGTAAAAAAATGCAAATGTCAAATGTTTGGCATGATAGTGACGATATATGTTGTATTTTATATTTTGGTTCATTAATATGATGAAACGTATTCTTCACATACAGTTCATCAATTGAAGAACACTTTTTCGACAGTTACCATGCGTTCTTCATATTTATTCATAACATTGATGGCGTTAGTCGTTAATATTATGAATGGTTCTTCAATACAATGAATCATGTTTTGAATAACGGAATTCATAAATATGATGTACGTTTTTTTTCTGTGTACGAAATCCGGAGCCATGATAAAAAATTTTAAGTCGCATAAACAAATTTTTTATGAATTTGTTTTTGAAAAACTAAAAACTAATTAATACATCGTCACCTGTTTCTTCAATACAATGAACCATGGTTTGAAGAACGGAGTTCATCAATACGATGTACATTTTTTTTCTGTGTATAAATACGTAAAATTCGATAATTCTAACACAAAACTCGAATGCATAATTTATAATTTAAAAACTGATTTTAACAACATTGTATGTTTTATGATAAAATATATTAAAAATTGTAAAACCCAATTAAATTTGCAATTATCACATTTCGAAGTAATAGCCCACTTCGCATTAGAAATTAATGTCACTATTATTGCAATCAGGTTTAATGATAAATTACGTATAATCCAAAGATGATCTCTTGTATTGTATACAAGAAATTCGTTGAGTAGCTATTTTATCCTAGTTATGTCTTGAAATTTATGACAGTCTTGCAAAAAAAGTTAAATAAATCATTTATGGATATGGAAATAAATTGTTTTTCTAATTTCTGTCAAAAGGCTCTTCTTAAAATACAAAAAGAAAAATACATAACGTTTTAAAATAATCTTAAACAAAAACTGTAACTAACGCTTTTATTTAATGGACAAGGCAAATTTTAAATAAAAGAGAATTAGAATTAGAAGAAGACGAAGAAAAGAATTAGATTCTTAAAATGAATTTCCATTTGATGCTAAGGTTCAAAGGTAAGTCAAGTTTCAAAAGGTAAAGTCTTTTGTCTTTCAGTTCTGGCTAAGTCTTAGGCGAAGGTTTGTTAGCCAAGCATTGGTTTGAGAGTGCTTACTGAGTCTTAAACCCGTCGTCGATGCTGGCATTTCTCTACGGCATTTCACTCCGGCATTTTACCGACATTTTTCTGGTAACAGAAACATTTTAAATATACCTAATTTTAAAACGTTAATTGTGGTACTATTTTTAACGGAGTAAAGGCGCACACTAGTCTGAGAGATAAATCCAGAACCTTTTTTTTTAATCAAAAACATTTTTTTATTATCATTAAATCTGTTATTAAAAAAAATATACGTGTAATATAATTTTTTTTCCCAAAATAAAAATGACTCTTGTAAAATTATTTTTGTGTTTAGCATATTTTAAAACTCAAAATTTAAAAGGTTTAAATAGGTTAATGTATTTTTTCATTTATGAATTTGTAGCACCATTCATCTTCTTTCAGAAACTGAAATTTCTATTATTTCCGATTAAAGGTTACAGATTTTTGACCGTCAGATGCCATTCTCAGACCACTGTGCGGTGTAAAAAATAAAGAATAAACAGCTGCACACAAAAATTTCACCAAACATTTCACCAACTACCTGGATTCATCATATTGATGAATTCATTCATTGAACTAAAATCGTATTTTTAAATGTTTTGCATTTTCAGTATTTTTTTTAACATCAAATTTCAAACACAAATTTGTCTCCATTTACACATTTATGTATTTATAAATTATAATATTTAATTGCTAATTATTCGTAGCCTCCAATTCATCATATTAATGAAAAAGTGAACATCATATTGATGAATTTTCTTTATAAAACCATATTAATTTAAATATCATAAATCTTATAAGAATTATAAATATGTAAATGGAGACCAATTTTTGTTTGCAATTTGCTGATATAAAAAATATTAAAACTAAAAACACTGAAAGAATACGATTTTAGTTCAATAAATGAAATCATCAATATAATGAATACTAGTTGTTGGTGATTTTTTTTTTTTTTGGGAATCCATATAGGTTGGCCCAGACTTGTGCCAGTAGTATTCAACTCTGGCCCAAGTAAAGGGAAAAATTCATAAAAATGATGAATTTATTCATAAATATTATGAATTTTTCACCAACTACCAGATTAATTGATACCACCGTTCATTAAATTACATATTGATATATACATTCATTATATATATGAAATTATACGTACTAACGAACATCATAGTGAAGAACGAAATATTCAATGCAATGAATTTGAATCGTCAAATTGATGAATTTGTCCATAATATTTATGAATATAATTTTTTACGAATTTTTCAAAAAAAACTAAAATTTATTTTTTGAAAATAATTCGAAAAACATGAACGAAAACAAAATATGTTGATAGAAATTTGGTTTAATGGTTTAATATAAAGAACATATATGTTGTATTTTATATTTAGGTTCATTAATATGAGAAACGTATCCTTCACATACAGTTCATCATATTGAAGAACACTTTTTCGACAGTTACCAAGCGTTCTTCATATTTATGATAGCATTCATAACATTGATGGCGTTAGTCATTAATATTATGAATGGCTCTTCAATACAATGAATCCTGGTTTGAAGAACATAATTCATCAATATGATGTACAGTAAAATGTTTTATAATATATTTATTATAATTATAACTTTTTGTTAGTAAAAGGTTATATTTATAAAAAATTTATTTTTGAAAAAAAAAAATGTTTATTCAAACAATTATTTTTTCGAACAAATTTTTTTTTCGAACATTTTTTTTTCGAACATTTTTTTTTCGAAATTTTTTTTTTTACATTTATTTTTTGGAACAATTTTTTTTTGTCCAAAAACTTTTTTTGGGATAATTTTTTTGTAAATTTTTTTACTGTTATTTTTTAAATAAAATTTTTACACTTTTTTTCAAATTATTTTATAATTTTTTAATTTTATTTTAATTTAATAATTTTTTTTTTTGTTTTTAAATATTATGAACTCTTAGTTCAATTCACTAACAAATCGAGGCACCGACGCACAGTGTGCAGAGAGTACCAAAAGTTAGCGAAAATCTCAAATTGTGTAATTTTTAGAACAATAAGTATGAGATTGACTAATATTGTATGAAAATTTAATAATCAACATTAAGTTGTAGGTTTTTAAAAGTGGGCGTGGTAACTCCTATACAACTGAAATGATTAAATTAATGTATGTTGAGAAATTCGGGAGCTACAATGATGCAACTTTATAGTAGAATATTTTGCGTTAATATAATGCAGTTCTCCAAATTTCATCTTGATGGGACAAGTGGGCGTGGTACCTCCCATATAAGAAAAATGTGGAATATGACAATTCAAATTCATTGTATTGAATATTTTGTTCATATATATAATGAATACATTCATTAATATGCCATTTAATGAACGGTGGTATCAATATGATGAATCTGGTAGTTGGTGAAATTCATAATATTTATGAATAAATTCATCATATTGAAGAATTTTTTTTTCTGTGAAGTTCTTATTTTTATACTATGGCTATTAAAAAAAATCGTATGATATTTATCCTCTAAAGTGGAAACTATATCGTAATTGTACTCAATTTATCTGAGTAAATTATGTTACTATTTATTTGTATGTTTAAATCACCTTTAAAACAGTCACGCAGTTCCAATATCAGTTTTAACACATGGCTTTGAATGCGACATAAAATCCCGTGTGAATATAAATATTAAATGTTTATGAAAACACAGAGAGATTTATTCTTATTGAAACCAAAAGTTAAACTAATAAAAATGTAAGGCTTATGCGCACAGGATTTCGTTAATTCTATGGAAATTAAGTGCAATTTAATGAATGGGTAAAAAGTGTTGTAATGAAATAAGTAAATAAAAGTAACTATTGTAAAAACTTGAAAAACAAATTTGAAAAACAAAATATTTAATTTAATAATTCAAATATTACTTTTCAACTAAAAAAAAAAAGAAAAATAAATTTTTAAATACAAAATTTAAAAGTAAATTAAAATTATTTGCATGTCAGTCTGTCACTTGTTACATTTACGTCATAACATAAAACAAACGTAAAAATTCACATTTACTACAAACAATGTCATACACTCACACGTACACACACACTTGTACACACACTTGTACACACATGAACACGTTGAGTAAATATAAAGAAAAACCGCGAACGTCACCAAACACCCCACAAAAAATAGCAGAAACAACAACAAAAAAAGTAAAAGTAATCAAAAGTGACATGAAAATATACTACGTATTTTTGTAAATGCGAAAAGTTATTAAAATTTCTTAAGATAAAAATATTGTGCAGTAACTATACGCATAGGATTTCTGCACAACGCTAGCAGCAAAAGAGAGTTTAAAGAGAGAGAGAGAGACAAACAGAGCAAGTGTATATAATTTTAACAGTTTATTATGTACAATGTCTTCAAGAAGTGCAACAGTTATGAGCAGAACAGCAACAGTTAGTGAGCAAAACAAGTGAGAGACAGAGAGCGTTGGTATGTGCGCATTTCTGTAAAGTGTTACGGTAATTTTTTTGCAAATTAATAACTGTAAAGCAACTGCTCGAACAGAAGAGAAAGAGAGCTCGAGCAGAAAAGCGTAACAGGTACAACAGAACTAAGTAAACAAATGAAACATTTTTAAATATGCCGACTAGTCTTCTTTTCTATCTATCTATCTATCTATCTATCTATCTATCTGTCTATTAAATCACTGTTAATAATTTTCTGGGTAAAAATTGTCTTAAAGTTATGTAGTGACTGTAAAGTTAAAATTCTCTGGGGAACATTTTCCTCTAGAAAGAATTGTCTTGTGAATAAAATGTTTCGGGACGGAATTTGTGAGGTTAATATTTTCTCGGAAAAGAATTGAACTGGAAGAATAGTCTTAAAGAATAATTATTTTACGAAGGTTTTAAGCAGAATAATTGGCCAGAAAAGTCCAGAAAAAAATTGTCATGGGAATAAATTATTTGGATAAGATTTTTCTCGGGGAAGGCTTATCTTGAAATGATTGAATGAGCAAAAAAAATGTACCAATATAATTAATTTTTAATTGCTTCATAGCCGATACGACATTAATAGTATTGATTAAATATTTAATTATATTAATAAATAAAGTAATGGAAGTACTGTAATTAAAATTCTGGCTATGGACTACATTGCGGATAATAGATGGCAGAACAGGGCTATATCAGTTTGCAGCGATAGTCAGGCTGCTCTTATGGCTTTGAACAACCAGGTCATCACATCCAAAATTGTACGTCAAAGCGTCTCAATTGTGTTGGTAAATACAATACACTGAAACTGATTTGGGTGCCGGGCCATAAAGGAGTTTCGGGCAATGAAACATCTGACGAACTAGCACGTGCTGGATCTGAGGATAATCCATTTGGACCAGATCCTGTGCTTGGACTACCTGCATCTACGAGAAAATTCGTCATCAGCTCTTGGGTCGCCTCTGCACACAAGAGCAGATGGCTGAATGAGACGAAATGCAGATTTTCCAAACTCATGACACCGACGATAACCAAAAGATCGGCCTCGTTTCTACTTTCCTTAAGTAGAAAGGAGTACAGAAAACTGACGGGACTTCTAACGGGACACAACGCATGTGAAAAACACATGAACGCAATCGGCCTGGCCGAAAGCGCCTTATGTTCTGCCTGCTACGAAGAAACTGGCACCACAGAGCCCTATCTCTGTGATTGTCCAGCATTTTTTAGAATTAGAATGCAAATCTTTGGCACAGACGTGATGAGAGAAGATCAGCTTCACTCTCTATCACACAATAGCCTTCTTCGATTCAATAATGAATCTAAGAAGTATCATTAAAAACCAGGGAACTGGGTCACAGCACAATGGATATAACCCTGTCTGAGTGCTGTGTCTCTATTTTTTATCCCACATTAAAATAAAAAAAAAAACTGGAATTAAAGGAAAATAATATATGTATCTAATGAAATGGAAATGCTAAATACAAATAAGAGAGGAGAATATCAAAGTCATGATATACGCACGATGTTCGGAAAAGAATCGAATAGACAAGCACAAATTGCGATTAACCAATGTGAACAAAAATAAAAGGAATGAAAGGAAAATAATATATGTATCTAATGAAAGGGAAATGCTAAATACAAATAAGAGAGAAGAATATCAAAGTCATGATATACGCACGATGTTGGGAAAAGAATCGAATAGACAAGCAAGAATTACGATTAACCAATGTGAAATAAGAACAGTACCTGTAAACTGTTTAGTGAATGTAAAACTGTGTAGTGACTGTAAAACTGTGCAGAGTCTGTATAACGAATTATTTAATAGTATAACTCAAATACTTTCTAAGTTGGTGTATATGCTAATACACATATAGCAAACACACCAACCCAGAATGTATTTGAGTAATACTATTAAATAATTCGTATATCCAATTAATTATATTAATAGCGCGAGTTTCGATTAACCAATGTGAAATAATAACAGTACCTTTAAACTGTCTAGTGATTGTAAAACTGGGTAGTGAATGTAAAACTTTATAGTGGCTGTAAAACTGTCGGTTTGTGTGTATGCTATAATGTATATATATTAGCATATGCACATGCCGAAGCTTGTCAAACGTGTCGAACTGATGCATGCAGTATATAAGGGCGCCGCATCTGAGGCACAGCACTTCTGTAGTGATTGGAAAGTGGTCGAGTGCATCTCGTGTAAGGTCAATGTCAAGTTGAATTGTGGACATGCAGCAGTTGTTAGAATTTATTATTATTAAGTTGTTAGTTAATGTAAATTAATAAAGTTAATTGTTGTAATTTAAACCAAACAAAAGATTGTTTTTATTTCGTACACCATCCAGAGATACGAACTTGTAGATCAGTTTTCCGTATACTGAATTTTCGTAACAATATTTTTCTGTATTTGGGAAAAATTTACCAACTCTCAATCAATTATTAATCTGATTTAATATGTGTTCAAAGATTTACTTCCTTTCGTATTTTGATAACAAATAAATTATGATTTCCCGCGAGGAAATTCAAATCCCACAATTTAATTATTTTATGTTGACAAACGTTAAAAAGAACATAACTTCTTTTTAAACTAAAGTAATTTTACTGATCTTAAATCGTGTTATTTTTTTAGTGATAAGTGATTTGTAGATATTCAAGCAAATATCTCTAGAATCGCTAAAATTAGTTGTAGCGAAAAAAACGAATTATTTTCATGAGTTTATATTAGGGAAGTCAATCCCGAAATTTCAGGACTACAAAATTTGAATAATAACAAAGTCATAAAATAATCTGATTGAATAATAAACAATTATAATGCTTAAGGCTCAAAGAAAACTCATATATTTAAATGAATCTGTTTTGAGGTTTGGTATGATATCCAAAATACAAAATCCGCGTTATATAAACCCTAGTGTATCATCAATTCAGTTTTGAAATATTTTATTAATAAACGTTATCTTCACGGTTCCAGATTTATCGTTATCCGAAACCCGGATTTAATTCGGAAACAAAGTTGATAGTAAATAGTAGTAAAATAGTAAAATAAAAATTATTTCATTTTAATAGGACAAATTTCTTCCTCAAATCTATACCAAAATTTTGGCTCACATCGATGCCCATTTTGCAGTTTCATCAAATAAATTATATTAACATAGAAAAAATGTATGTTAAGGCGCTCTTTAACTCAGTATGTTAACGCACTGTAAACTCGCTGTTAGTGCTCTCATTTTTCTGCGCAATTTTATTTTATGCTCTATTTTATATTTTACTCAATTCATAACGCATTTCTGCAAAGATTGTTGGCCCTATTTAACACAAATTCTTGGATCTCTCATCGATGCCCATTTTGCGCCAATATTTAGCAGAATTTCGCATTTTGCGAGAGTGTGATACGAATGCTGTTAGGTTGGCTGCAACAATTTAAGCACCATGACGTTGTGTCCAATGAAATATTTCAGTGTTTTTTTTGTTTTGCTGCATTGGCATCCTTTACGTCTCTAACAAAGTGTAAAATTGGTATTACAACGCAGCAGTTTTATGCGATTTGGCCAATAACAAAATTTTAAAATGCTTTTTTATTTTTTTTTGCTTCGCATTTTTTATCTTCGCGTAAATTTTGAAAATGTTCCTGTTCGCGGTGTCGTTAAGTCGTTACGGCACGCACCCACTGGGAAATGATTCAGAAAATTGGGTTTTAAAAGGGAAAATTAATGAGGTGTCATTGATAGCGAGGCTCATCAACGCCGTTCCAAAGTTCTTTGGTGGGCAGAAGCGTCGCGATGTTCACAATATAGAAAGTTGGTTACTAAAAAGTATTTTACTAAAAATGAATATCAGTATTTAATACAATATAATAATTTAAATAATTTAAATTAAATATATCGACGTTGTAAAAGTAAAAGTTTTAAATATTTTAACCAACCACACTTGTAAAATCCTCTTCTTCATGAAAAGTTTCTCGTATATTTAGTGCTATATGATATATATGAAATGAAATATTGACTGACACCACCTGTGACCTTTCCCTTACCTTTTTTCTCTCTATCATAAACTGAGTTTAATGTAAAATGTTAATTGTCAATATATTTTTTGCCTTCTGGCAGTATTACAATTGTCTAAATCATTAATGCACCGATTAGTTTTAGTCAAAACTTCAATATTAATTCGACGATTAAACTCCCATAAAGATCCACTACCGGAAACCCCCAAGGGCGCGCTCATGTTTATACGCAATGGCACGGTCTATGTGTGCGTTTAAATGTAAATGTGGTATGTATTTAAGTAGGAGACTTGAAGTTAGTGGTTGGCTGCTCATTTCCACTGCACTGCGTACGTAGTATAAGTGTCTGTCCGCGCAGAGAATTTGCATTTGCCCTGCTGTGGTGCATTTGTGGATGCATTTATTGGTGATTTTGATTCGTATTTTAAATTTATAAATGCGTTAAAGTGCATCAGATTAGCACCGCTGGTTACCCATTAGATGTACAAATCGGTAACGAACGGAATGGAAAATGTTAAAAATTCAAAAAGAAATAAAACCTTAATTAAGCGAAAATGCTTTAAAAAGTAAATTTTCAAAAAAAAAAATGTCAATAAAAAAAATTATATTTTTCGAAATGAAAAATATCCGTTAAAAAATATAATATTCGAAAATTAATAAAAATTGTGAAAAAAACATTTTTTTCAAAAAAAAAAATCAAAAAAAATATTTTCGAAATAAAAAAATTTAAAAAAAAATTGTATTCGAAAAAACTCTAAATTTATTTTAATCGTTTTTTATAAATATAACTATTTATTAATAAAAAGTTGTGATTACATTTTATTCAAAAAAGCATTATATAGGGTATTTGGTAGATCGATGTCAATAATTCAGGGGGTTCTATGACTCATTATATGACTAAAAAATTAATATTCTTTTATGAACAGATTATACATAGAAAAAAAAGTTCATACTAACAATGAATTTTTTCATCAGTTTTATGAATTTGTCATTACGACTTAACCAATCATCAAATTCACCCCATTTATGAATCGTTCTTAAAACCGTAATGTAAAATTTCATAATATTGATGAACGAATTCATAATATTTATGAAAAAATGCATTTAAAAATAATAAAACAAAAACTGTTATTTTATTTCATTTTATTATTTTATCGCTTTATCGAATTTAATCAAACACAGTTTTTATGAAAAATTAAACTTTTATTTTTAAAGAAACTAAAAACGAGTGAAAAATAATTTTATAAATTTTGACAAAACAACATTTCTAAGAATAGAATACTTAAAAAATTAAAACAAAAACATTGCAGTATTTTTAGCACAGTAAGTGCTGATTGACAATAAAGGAAACGATTTGCTACATAAGTATCAAATGACATACGACAAAAAAAAACCAAGAACTGTATCTGCCATCATCGACTATCGACGCGTCGCGGCGAGCAGTGAAAGTAATCACTGCCCGTTATGACGCGTCAGTAAAATAATATTACGAAAAGAGTTAATCTGCTGCACTGTGCAAGAGTAACTGAAACGCAAGACAATTCAGCGCACTAAGCAATGTGTTAGAAAGAGACGGAAGATCATACAGCACACTGGGACAATGTGTGAAAATGAGATAGAATATCAGCGTATTAACAACAGGTAAGTGCGGATGAGATGCCATGCGTCATTCACGAAACGAGTAGAAGGTTCACGAATTATTTCGAAGCATGTCGAAACGTGTCAAAACTGATGCATGTAGTATATAAGGACGACGCATCTGAGGCACAGCACTTCAGTAGTGATTGGAAAGTGGTCGAGTGCATCTCGTGTGTGATCAATGTCAAGTTAAATTGTGGACATGAGGCAGTTGTTAGAATTTATAATTAGTAAAGTTGTTAGTTAATGTGAATTAATAAAGTTAATTGTTGTAATTTAAACAAAACATTAGAGCGTTTTTATTTTGTACACGATCCAGAGATACGAACTTGTAGATCAGTCAGTTTTCCGTAGACTGAATTTTCGTAACATTAGTAATATCAATTTATAGAAAGGTAAAAATGGTTGCAGTTGCACACATGCGAATGAATTGCACATACGTAGAGGTTACGCTGCATTGCCTCAAAATATGAATATAAATACCTCAATGAACGCAATTCATAACAATTATGAACACGTTTATTATATCAGTTTCACTCAAATTGTGTGATTCGTATATACGAAGAATAGTTCATAAATTTACAGACTTTTCTTATACATTATAAACACTGTTCCAATTAACGATGTTCATTCCATTTATGAACAAAAATTATTCTGTGTATTTTATAACCAATTTTCTTGACTAGGTTATATCTGTAATATGCATTTCTTAAACACACTGTATCTTAAACTGTGTGCAAATATAATCATTATTTAATTTTACATTTTTTTATTCTTTTGAGTCTTAAAATGAATTCCTGAATTATTGACATCGATGAACCATACACCCAAATATAAGAAACCAAATAAAGGGTTTTTCAACAGGGACGCTACAAAAGTAGAGCGACAGGGACAGCAAACGACGCCATATTTCTTGCCGCTCTTTTGACATTTCTCTTCAGTAAGGTTTGTCATTTTATGATGGAAAGATATACGAATTCGAATTTCGTAGTAAATTTTAATAATTTCGACTCGTTGTTGGCTCGTATATCTTTCCATCATGAAATGGCAAACCTTGAAAAAACTTTTGTAGCGTTTTATTGAAAACCCTTTATAAGAAATACTAAAAAAAAAGAATAAATAAATATTTGGTTTAATGAACAAAACATTCTTCTAAACATCAATATTATGAATCCATTATCAATTTGATGAATGATTGAAAATGTGTTCTACAATTTTATGAGGTGTTTGAGATGACTAGATTGCATTACATTAATGAACAAATTCATAAAACATAACATATGTGTATATCAATGTTATGTTTTATGAATTTGTTCATTAATGTAATGAAACCTAGTTATCTCATACACCTTATAAAATTGTAGAACACTTTTTCAATCATTCATCAAATTGATAATGAATTCATAATATTGATGTTTTGTAGTGATCAATATTATTATGTGGTTTGAAGAACGAAATACACCAATGTGAAGAAAATATTTTTTGCTGTGCATATCTTCAACTGAATCTTCCGAAAAATAGAAAACTCAACTCATTAGCAAGATACCACAAAGTCGTTCGTATTTCTTTATGTATTTTAACATTTAATTTTAATTATTGTCATTTTAATTTCACATGTCACAACAGTAAAAAATAAAAAATAATAAAAATTCAATATTCTCTGCTTTAGCATAAAAGTGCAATGGCGTGGCGTTCACCACATAAAATTTCATCCATTGAGAATATAGTGAAAAAATCTCCATTTATATTTTTTTTTTATTTTCAATATTGACACTTTTACTCCCACGAACACGTGCAGAAACAAACCACATACGCATTAATAAATTCGAAGCACTTTATGGTATGGCAATTGTTTATATGGGAATGGTGAAATACTTTTAAAATATTTATAAAAACATATTTCATATAAATAACATACTATTCAAGAATTTTAAAAAAGATGAATACGATTACTACATCATTTCTAATTGAAATTGAGAAGTTTTCATTTGAAATTGGAAAAAATTCCAAATGAAATTGAGATTTTCCATTTGAAATTGAGAATATTTCAATTCAAATTGAGATTTTCCATTTGAAATTGAAAATATTTCAATTGAAATTGAGATTTTCCATTTAAAATTGAGGAAATTCCAAATTAAATATAAATTTTTCCATTTGATATTGAGAAAATTTCAAATAAAATTGAGATTTTTCATTTGAAATTGAGAAAATTACAAATGAAATTGAGATTTTTCAATTGAAATTGAGAATACTCCAATGGAATTTTCTCAATTTCAATTAGAAAGTCTCAATTTCATTTGTAATTTACTGAATTTCAAATGGAAAAATCTCAATTTCGTTTGGAATTTTCTCAATTCCTAATTCAAAATCTCAATTTCATTTGGAAAAATCTCAATTTCATTTGGATTTTTCCCAATTTCAACTGAAAAATCTCAATTTCATTTATAATTTTCCCAATTTCAAATAAAAAATTCTCAATTTCATTTAGAAATGGTGTTGAGAAAAATCATCTCTGGACAATTCTTCACAAACACTTCATCTCCAATATAAAAATTCATCTAAAAATTATCTCCATACCCTAGTATAAATTTTGGTAGGGCCATGGTCATGAAGTGATCATGTCATTATTTGAGATGATCGGAATATGACGAGGCCCATAATGTCCTTGTAACGAAGTGTCCTGATCATGTACTGACCTCAGGTCATGATCATGTACTGATCGTGCAATTCCCCATTTTATTATTTACCCGACAATTGCCTTGTCAGAGCCCGAGCATAATAGGGTTTCTCTCATTAAATCTCGATCATTGTCTGATGTCGTTTCGTTATGAGGAACAAATAATGTAGCTATGATCGGGAACATTGACTATTTAGATAATGTAAGCCCTGGTATGGTAAGCATGATAAGGGCATGCAAATGCAATGATCATGTTTTCTCTAATAGGGCTTACCCAACGAAAACCCGATCATTTTCCGATGCCGCATCGGGCAAATTTCTACTAGGGTATTACAGTTTTAATTTTATTATTTAGAATGTTTCTTTTTATTCAAATTATTTAAAATAGGTAATATTTCATATTTTCGCTTGATTTTTAAGTTAATTTTCACCCACTGACATTGATATTCAACTTTGACATTCAATTTATTCTTTTTCATGCCCTTAGCAAACAACAACTTCCAGCTCATATATTTTGTTCATTACCTACATTATTTCCATTGTATTTATTTCTATAATTTCATCTTCCCTCACAGGCCTACTTTAAGTTGTAGCATCACATCGAAGATATTTTGCTACCGAAAACAACATCAACAACATAAAATGTTTGGCTCACGTAGTCAACATCAGACGATTAGACGCCAAAGCCTACCACGTTTCAAATGGTAGCAACTTCCCTTCCTATTATTCGACTCCTCTTCCATTAAGCTTCCACAATACCCAGTCGTTATGCAAATTTAATTTCTTTTGTTTTATTATTTTGCAAAAATTAACTTCATTTTGTCGCTGTGACAGCAGCCTGCCACCCTACCACTGCCATCTCCCTTTTGTGTCACGACCGTATAGCGTGGCGCCTTTTGCGAATGGGGACTCCATGTGTTCGTTTGGGATTTTCGCAAACTTTCCATTTCTTTGACGAAAATTTGCGCCATTATTAAATTTGATATGTCTTTTTTTTTGTTGTTCGGTTGGCTCACGTCGCATGTCACACATTGTCGCGACCAGGCGGTCGCCGCCTTCGTGCTTCGTGATTCGCTATTCGTTACATCTCGCAACATGTACCACGGACGGCGACGGATGTGACATGAGTTGACGAATTTTCACGGTAGCTCATGGCGGCGAAATGTCACCAAGGATACCCATCAAATCCCACGGTTCGAGTTGTCTTTTTATGCTCTACCACATCATTGTAGTCCTTGTTGTCCTTGCAGGTAGCTATGACGTTGAAAATAAACCTCAACGCAAAAAAAAAAAGATAACTGGCTTTAAGAACCCAACTCAGTTACTCAGTAACTAATTTTTAATTTTGCTATAGGTATTATGTTGTAGCTAAAATGAGTTTATAACCGAAATGAAATTATGGTATTATGTAGAACTGTAATGTAGTCAGATTAGAGTACATTACAATCGAATTTCGAATTTAAAATGTAAATTAAAATTTAATTTATAAAAATTATCCAAAATTGCGACCACTCAGTACCAGATAAGAACTCTCAAAATGTGTATGAAAAACATCGGTTTCGCATCTTAAAACTTTTGTAGTACTTTCAATACAAGCAATTCCATTTTCATTTATACAACATTTTTTTGGAAAAAAGACAAGCTTTCATTTAAAAATACAAAAAAAAAATTAAAATCTGGATTTTTTTCAAAAACCGCAAAAACGTTTTTAAAATGCAAAAATTTTGGTTAAAAAAATTATTTGTTCCAAAATAAATATTTTTATTGTAAAGCTCATTAAAAATACTTTCTATAGCAGTTATAAATATTTAAAATTAAGCCACTATGATAGAAGTTATAAATAATTCAATACAAGTCTACGCGGTCAAAGTTGCCGTATTTGGACCCCAATATCTCGACAACCAGTCATACTAGCCCATTCTCCTTAGCAAGTTTTAATGAGGTCCACTTATATTACAAGTTCACCAAATTTTATACAAATCGGTTTGACAAATTTTCACCCATATATCGACTCCAAAATTTAAAGAATTTCGATAAAGAATTTATTTCTTAAACTATTAGATATCCTATTAGATTTAATGTGTTGATAGAATTTGTCAGTTAATTTCAGTGTGAGAATTGATATCAATATAACGTCGATAGCTCAGAGGTTAGTACGTTTGACTGCGAGCCGTAGGGTTTAATGTTCGAATCTGGGTTCTAATATAGAAAACCTTTTTCTATACCGCGCTACCTTTCGGTAGACAATGGCAAACCTCCGAGTACAAACAATGGACATGAGAAACTCTCACCTCACACGCACAGCTCAAATATTGAGAAAGCTCGGCCTAAGTTCTTCAGGACTGTACACTCAAAATAAAATCTGCTTAAAATACACGAAATCGTTCGTGTATTTTAAGAAAAAATCGTGAAATGTAATTTACGATAAATTTCGTAAATTTATGATAAAATTACAAATATTATATATGTATTTTACGAAACTATTAGATTATTTTATCTACGAAAGTCATTCGTACATAATAAGAAGAATTGTTATTTTTATTCGTAACACCGCGTCTCCACTATCCTTATCTCATGTTAATGTTTGTGACAGACAAATTTTATGTTTATGTCTCACTGATATTTGCACTGCGAATTTAATCAATAAATTAGTTTAAAGCTATTCGTAATTAAAAATTGATGAAATAAAAATGTAATTATTTTGATTTGTATTTATTTCGAAACTTCAAAGTCATGGCAGACTTTAAGCAGGGAAAAAAATAATCAACGTAAATATAGCAACTGATTTTAATTGCATTTATTAATCAATCCAGCAATGAAATTCATCAATTTAATAAAAATAATTGATTGATATGTGAAATTTTAAAGATATTAAACAGAAAAATCAAATTGAAAGATAAAAATGAATAAAATATAAAATATCTCATTCAAATTTTTTCTCTTGAATAAATTGTAATTAATATTCATCCTAAGTGGTTAATTGATGAATAATCTATTAATTTACGAATGCACGTCATTGATGAATTTCATTCATCAAGTCAATGCAGCAAATAAATTAATTAGTTGGCGCAGTTTCAGCAATTATATTTGCTAAAACTGCGCAGACTAAATTAATTGCTGCATTGAAGCACTAATAATCATATTTACGAACCCAATTGCGAAGAAAAACACATGTTTTCATTAAATTGATGAATTTCATTGCTGTATTATTTAATAAATATCAGTTGCTATATTTACATCGAATTTTTTTTTCGGTCATACCATAATGTATGACATTTATGGCAAGACATATAGTGTCTCCACAATACATTTTGATCGTACAACATAAAGATTTCCATAAATCGTCGTTGTAAATAGAACGAAAAATAACCAAATACATTTTTATGAAAAACTTAATTTTCGAGTTTGTTGATTAATATTATAAAAAGTAAATGATCAATTTTTAAAATTAAAAAATCAATTAATAGATTTAAATTTTCTTATCATGTGGTCAAAAAAAATGAGGTTATCGATTAAAAATTGACAGATTTATGAAGATTTTTGTAAATGAATATTTGGCATTTTGAAAATGTATTTGGTGACTTTTTGTTCTACAACGACAAAATTTTAGCTAGTGAAGACACCATGTTTTTTTGTATGAATTTTACGAATATTTCGTAAAATGTACGAACAAAAACGGACGATGAAAATGACGATTATTCATAAAATATGAAATATTATGCACTCATTTGATACTTTGGCACCTTTGACACAAACCAAACTTACACTGAACACATTTTACAACTGTTTGTATATTATAATTATCTGTTTTCGAACGCGATACCAATTAATTTAAAATGCTACTCTCAGTTGCTACTTGACGCAATTCGTAAAACAAGAATGTTTCGCAAATTTCTAAAAATGTAAAGCTCATTCGTAAGTTATTAATCGTAAAAAACTGGTAATAAAAATTAATATAACGAAATATTCGTAATTTAAACGAAATATTTGTAATTTTGAAGTTATTTTAATTTTACGAATATTGATCGATCTTAAAAAATATTTTGGAAAAGAAATATATAATACAAATGTTTCGTATATTCTACGAATTATACGGGTATTTTACGAAATAAAAATATTTAGAAAAATATTTCGTAATATGTCCTAGAAATTATTTTGAGTGTAGCGCAATTACTATTCATGGGAAAAATTCTTCAGCATCTCGCAACAATTTCGTTGTGATATCGATACTGAATCTAGGATGTCTATGTGCTAATTTAGCAGAGTCCAGAGATAAAGGTTCCTGAATAACTCTCACAAAATAATATTTATTAAATAAATCAGTGAGAAACCAAAAATTCAGCATTTTCCAAAAAAAATATTCGACAAAAACAACAATGTTCGAAAATTTTCGAAAAAAAAAATTGGACAAAAACAACGCAATAGTCGAAATCACCAACAATGTTCGAAATATTTAGAAAAAAAAATGTAAAAAAAATGTATGCGATAAAAACAATGCCATGGTCAAAATCACCAATTTCCAAAAAAAAAATATATAAAATTTAAAATGCGATTCACCAGATATATTGGACGCACTTGGGTGCTACTGTAGTTCCACTGGAACAGATTTCATTTTTAGATTTTAGTTGTGAAATAAATTTAATTCTGTCCATCTCTTGTCTACACGTCCAATAATCTCGCCTCGATGCCGAAAAACTATATTTGTCTTTTCTATTATCACATTCTATGAATTCCCTTTAAATGAGACCAATTGAATTTTCGGTCTACGGTCAACTATTAACCAAATACCTATAAAATAAAAGGTTTTCATATAATTCTCAACCAAAGACCTTTATATTTTTTGAAAAATAATATCTTTCAGTGAAAAACCAAATGGAAATAAAGGTTAATAGTTATTTCTGGACTCTGTAATGTACACGGATAGAAAAGATTTGTTTGAATATGCTCGAATGTAATTATAACGTTATTCGAAATTACCATATAAATATTGGGAGCAATATCTAATTACATTATAATTGAATTGCATTATAATTTTGTTCAGATTGAAATATTATTATACGATATTTAAACATAAATTGCTCTTATCTCGGATTTACATGAATTTGCTATATTAATGTTTCTGTAGAAATATATATTTTTCATCAGATATTAATATATGTATGTTTGATATTTCTGCTATTTAACACACCCAACGTGAATAAAAGGTTCTTTGAATTATATGTATTTGGTTATTCGTGATTGTTACTGGGTGACAATGAATTTAAAAATAAATGCATTATTTTGATTATATGTATGTTTGGCATTACGAAGTCACAATTAAATAACAACGCTGCATACTTTTAGCACTCAGTAACACTCACATTAATACTTTTTATATAGTTCAAAAGTTATTTTTGGTGGAAGTTAATACCAGATAGTGGCTGCTTGTGAAATATCCAATTTATCCGTAAATCACTGAACTCAAAATAGGAACAATAGATGGAAATCAAATTATTAAGTATAAATAAAATAAGTGTAATAAAAAAATAAAAGTTTAAGTTTATAATTAGAGAATATATAAATAAAAAGAATATATAAATATAAAAAGGGAAAAAACGAATATTGTGTAATGAAGATATTAGCACTAAATTTACTATTTTTACATTAGAATTAAATGTAAACATAAATATGTTTACATGTAAATAAAATGTTTTTCACATTCAAACATATATATGTTTGCAAGAACGCCGAAAATTATTCATTCTGAACCTAAATATGTTTGAACGAAAACAAAAATATGTTTGGCTGTTATTATAGTAATGTTTGAAAATGAAATAAAACTTTTGTTTGCATAAAGCTCCAAAGATATATGTAATGCCTGCAAAATTATGTTTGGGAGAGCCCTTTTTTTGCAGCCTGTAGATATAATGGACTATTACACGTAAAATTTTGTACAAGATTTTAAAGAACCTCAGAGAAACTAATACAATAAATTCGGTAGAAACTTTTCTATTTTTAATGTCGACATTCGTCGTATTCGATCCCGGTTAAGTTTGTGTTGCAACTTCGTCTATATATGTTAGCTAGTTTTGCTAATTTAAGAAACTTTTAAACTTGTCGTGTGAAACAAATCCATTATGTTGCACAAAGGCATTCCATTTTTTTGCACCCACATAATCAGCTCATTGTCAGGACATCGTAACAAAGAAATGCCAACGCATGCACAAAACTTTGGCATGCACACGAAAAGTACCGTTAAAACGTTTGTTTGTTTTACCTGTTTAACCCATTAACAGGTGTCGACACATTGAAGGCACGCGCACCACACATGTGCGTCTGTCTGCATCCACGCGGATGATGCTCAAGGATGCGTGACGGCGCAAAGCCTTCAGGAATGTTTTCCAGGATGCTGTGACAGCCTTGCAATTGCAGTGATTTCTATTTTAAACGCACTCTTGCGTGTGGTTTTTGTGGTACGAGAGAGTATTTTACGCATTTTTATTTCTATATTTAACTATGTTATAAATTGGCACAGTGAAAAATAGTCTGAAATTATTTACTCTAAAAAAATATAAGGCAACCACAGCGAAATTAAAAAAAAAACTGTCTTGCCATTTTAAATAAAATATATAACTTAAAAAATGGTCACCCTCCCTACACGGATAGAAAAGATTTGTTTGAATATATTTGAATGTAATTAAAAAGTAATACGAAATTACCATACATGTATTAGGAATGAAGTGTAATTAAATTAGAATCGAAATTGAATTTATTTTTGTTCACGTGTAAACATTATTATATTGTCCAGCAGAATCTGTCAAATTTACCATAAATATGTTACAATACCAACATAAAATTTTAATTGTATTTGAATAAACTATTTCTTGGCAATTTACTTGGTTAAAACTATGTTTCGAAATACAGAAAATGCTAATCAAATCTAAATACAACGTATGTTCGCAACGCTCGTCTTAATTCGATAATTTATCGACTGACGAAGTTGACAACGTTGTGTAGCATTTTCGACCTACACCATCTTTTGCCATCGTTTGAACATATTGATGTTTAAAAACAAACAAAAAAGAAATTGGATTTAAATAAATGTATTCTTCTAACCTTCTTCTTGTATACGAAGGTGGCACTCTTTGAGATGAATTTTCTACCTACGTCTCTTTTGTCGTCGTTTGAAGTATGTATAGGGTCATTTTAAACATACTGATGTTTGAAAACAAACAAAAAATGAATTCTTGTATATTGTTGTTCGTTGAGAAAACGTGTTCGCGGCGGAAAACGTGTTTGCATTTAAAAAATTGTATATGAATTCAATTATTATAAGTATTATAAGTTCTGTGCATGTTTAAAGATTTTGAATAAAAATTAATAAAAAAACAACATTTTATTTTTATTTTATTTTCAGGATTTCTTTCCAAAAATATTTAAATAGGTTTCTATGCAAACATACTACGTTTTGAACTGAAACAACTGATATGTTTCACTGGAAACATATTTATATTCAGGTCGTTCAAAATCATGTTTTAATTTGAACATATTTATGTTTCGGTTCAAATCTTTATTTTGTTTGGATGTAGTAATTATTATGTTTCCATGAGAACATACACCATTTTAAGAAGCAACATTAAAATGATTCCGTGATATTATAATGTAAGTCAGAGCTCATTACAACACTGTTCAAGTCTCAATACAACCCTGTTTACAAATGATTTATCAGTCAATTATATATTATGTTTACATAAAATTCCAAACATACTTTGCAGCGTGTAGTAGAAAATTTCCCTTTTAGAATAGCCAGATTTTGTTTGTCATTTAACTGGTGGGATTATGACAGGGAAAATATTCAATATTCAGATATTAATCAGGTCTCTAGAAAAATTTCTAATAGGGCCCCAGAAATTTACAACCAAGGCGGGGCAAAACATGTTTTAGAAGTTTATTCGAAAGGACGAAGTTTTTTGATATACCATTTGTTTAATTTATTTTAATTTCATGTTCTTTAAATTATACATGTTTCCAACATTGATTCACTGAAATTCGCCAATTTTATGCTTTGCCTCAGAGCAATACCCAACTCGCGCACCACCTGCCATCACTACAAAAGTATCTTCTACAATCCACTCAAGTTCTGGACAACATTTTGTTCTATTAGTGCAATTTTTCGCATTGTTACTCAATCTTCTGGGTCAGTAATTCAGGATTAGTTTTATTTTTTTTGTTTTTAGTTTTCACAATTTTATGCAGTCGTGGCTTTGCATTTTATGGCATTCTCTTTGTCTATTACATTATAATTTTTATCATTTTTGCTTTAAATCTTATATTTTAGCATTTTATGTCTCCTTAAGAGTTTGCAAAAGAAGAATTAATATAGCAGACAAAAAATATAAATAAATATAATTTTTTTTAATTTTATTAATGATTTTTTTACAAAAACGTAAAAAAAAACTTTAAAAAACTTACTAAAAATCAAAGTTTTAAATTTGTTTCCAACTCAAATCGTAACTCTTAATTGAATTTTTACACACAGAATACAAATTTGTTGCGCCAACCAACATATTCGGTTTTCTCAACCGCTTAATCGGTTGTTATTGTCAAAATGAATAGAGTCGTAGTTTGTACTGCAATAAATTTCGAAATGTTTTAGATCAATTTAGTACAGATTTAGAACCATTAAGAGTGTGTATAGACTAATATTTTAAGAGTATAGGCCAACAAATTTGTAAACCATTCGATTTAAACGCATAAAGTTAGTTGGTTGCTACAGTTTTAACTTTTTCGATCTTCCAACCTCATGCCGAAATGGGATTTTTCTGTTATTTTACTATTATTTTTAGCACTGAGAAAAATTCAATGATATTAAACAATTTATGCAGATTTCTACACACAGAAAAATCATCATTCGACATGAGGTTGGAAGAACGACAAAGTTAAAACTGTAGCAGATACTTTATTCTATGCTATTGGCTGTCATTATAAATGTCAAACTAATTATGTTTCTCTATTGCACTTATGTTACACTAAGTCATTATGTTAAAAATCACACAATAACTATATAATTTACTCATCACCAACTGAATTATCACATTATACGAATTTTCTACAAATTTGTTGACGGAACTACTATTTCGAAACTGCTGGCGGAATTACTGGCGAAACTGTTCGAAAGTCCAAACTACAACTCATTTAGTCTTGACTTCATAACCGACTAAGTGGTTGGGAGAACCGATTAAATGGTTGGGAGAACCGACTTAGTGGTTGGGAGAACCAAATAAGTTAGTTGGGGGAACCGAATAAGTTGTTTGGGCGCAAAAAACTCTATTCTGTGTGTAAAACATAGACGTAAAAATGAAAATTTTTCAAAATATGGAAAATATGGCATCCTCCTGCATTTCAGGTTATGTTATCGTTTAAAATGCACCGTTTAATCACAAGATATTTACCATAAAGAAAAGTAGTTTAATCTCAAAAATAGTTTACTTCATCGTAAAATTCTACTGTAGATTTTAGAGCTATATATGAGGTATGTATAGAAAGGTTTGCGGAACAAAGATCAAAAGTCGACCAATATCGTACATTTTCAATACCGGACTTAATATGTTTACGTTTAAACTTAGTTCTGAGTTTCATTAATCTATCTCTGCTCGTTTTTTAGTAATCTTGATTAAAACTGACAGGCCGACGATCAGAGGAACATCGCTCAAACGATTCAGAACGTAGCAATGATAAAGATACCGGCCATCGCTCTTGCCGTGTTTGCCAAACAGATGTCCAAAGTGAATATACTCTTTAGTTTAAAGTATTGGATATAAAAAAAGGAATAACTAAAATTTTTATTATAGAAATGTGTGCCCCAAAAAAGTTCCTTCACTCAATTAAAAATTAACCTTATTTTTAAGCAGCACATTTTATTTGAAAAAAAAAAACAGCTATTAACAAGTTCTTTTATGGTCCATTTCGTTTTGAACATTCCGTCCGAAAATCAGCACCAACATAAAAATTTATTCCCAACGAGGTGAAGGTTATGTGCATGTCAGCAAAAGGCCAACGAAAAAAATATATATGGCCAACAAAAAAAAAACAAAAACTACGTTGTATGCATTAAAATCCCAGAAGTGTCATGTCAGCGCAGTGACTCACACTCTCACACACACTCAAAGCCTGCAATATGTTGCTGCTATTGCTCTACTTTGGAAAATTTACGATATGTCGCTGCCTGTTTTTTCAGTGCAAACTCCTAAATAAAAAAACACAAAATAGATATGCGTTTGTGCATCAAAGCAAATAAACGGCACGGAGTATGACATTTATAGCAACAATGAAAATACCATAAAAACAACGTTATAGCAACATTCGCAGTGTCTAATATCGTCAAACATAGTACAAACATCATTGTAATTATCATAATAAAAAACGACATATGGTGAAAATTTATAGAAACATACAGACTATTACCAAGTACCTCTTTCGAGCATCTTAATATAAATTAATGTAATCACTATGCTCGATATTACCATAATTATTTCCGAACATTAACCCTACGAATATTAACCCTAATATAGTTTCAGGACATCGACAATTTATTTGATCAAAAACTGCGTCGGACTTAAATTAAACTAAACTTTGGAATATTTGAATATATAGTTCTATTGAAAACTTTCAATCAATGGAAAAAGATACCCGAAAAATAATCGAAATACTCGAAAAAAAAAACTAAATTAAAAATAAAAATAAATATCTTTAAAATAAATATAGATCATTTAATTTACGTCCAGAAACATTTGTTATTACTACATTGATATTTTGGAAATTGAAAATAACTACATATCGTCACTGTCATGCCAAAGGGGCGAATGTGCATTTTTAAAAATGTTGGGAAATCAAATTTTAAAGTTTGAAGTGCTTTAAAAATTATAAAAATTTTGTTTTTTTTTCAATTTTTTCTGTTATTTTGGTTTATTCATGAAATATTATAACGTATATAAAATATCTTTGGATTTCGATAACTTACTGAATTATAAATACGAATTTTGTGAGGCTGTATCCTGACCAAAACGCAAATATTTTTGTTTTTTATGCTATAACTTTTTATTAGCTCAAAATAAAATAGTGATGTAAAGGAATTAATTGTTTGTTTTTAAAGCACATATCTATTGGCATCATTATTTAAAAACATTTTAATTAATTAATTAACATTAATTTGCCATTTGTAATTTGAAGGAACATTTTTTGTCAAATTTAAATAATGATGCCAATCGATAGGTTTTTTTAAAAACAGACAATTAATACCTTTAAACTACTATTTTATCTTGGACGAATAAAAAGTTATAGCAAAAAAACGAAGAAATTGGAAAAATTGAAAATCTTGTCATGCCAAAAAGGCGAATCTTTCCTTTTTCGCCATAACTATTTATTGGTACGAGATAAAATAGTGTTGTAAAGGCATTTATTGTTTGTTTTTAAAGCATCTATCGATCTGCATCATTATTTAAAAATATTTTGCCAAACATTTTTTCCTGCAAATAACAAATGGCAAATTAATGTTTGACAAAATATTTTTAATTAATGATGCAGATCGATAGATGCTTTAAAAACAAACAATAAATGCCTCACAGTACTATTTTATCTCGTACCTATAAATAGTTATGGCGAAAAAGTAAAGATTCGCCCTTTTGGCATGACAAGATTTTCAATTTTTCCAATTCGGCCTTTTGGTTTTGACTTTTGTGGCTAGATATATCCAACAAAACGATACGCGATTTTAGCACAGTATACTTGAGAAAAAACTACATTGAAAAATGTAAAATAACGCAAATGTCAAAAATTGCACATTCGCCCCTTTGGCATGATAGTGACGATATCATAGTTTCCAACTTTGTCAGATTTTTAATTGCCGGTAGATAAAAGATATCTGATCAGATTTTTAATTCCGTGTAAGTTTTATTTTTTACAGAAAAGATTTTGTTTTCCTAATTTAATTTTTTAAATACTATCGAATTTTAAATATTATATTTTAAGAAAAATATGATGAATTTTAATACGTTTTTTATTAAATTATTTTTAATACAGAAAAAACTAAATTTTTCGCGTTTTTATTTATTTCAGATTTTTTGTGATATTTTTTAATACATGAGTGTTTTTTTGTGGGATTTTTTATTGTAAGTTGGATTTTCTAACTTTTTTTTAAGAATATAAGATTTTTGGTACCTAGATTTTTTAATGCATGAGAGATTTTTTAATGGCAGTTAGATTTTTTAATTGCAAAAATCTTTCAATAGATTTTTTAACTGATTTTTTATCAAAATATAGGTTGGCAGTTATGCTACTTATAAAATGTACTACATTTGTATTGATATTAACTACTGCTATGTTTATTTAAAAGCACCGAAAATTGTAGATTAATTATTAATTATTCGTTCGTTTTTTTAATACACTCTCTATAGCATCACAACAAAAAAAAACTGATATAGTTTTCATGATTTCAACGGTAATTTCAACCGATAACATATTCCATGGCCATTAAGTGATCCACTTTTAGGTATAAACAACACTTTGCATTGTGTAGTAAAACCAAGTCAAATAAATACAAATGTATTTTAAAATCTATGAAGGAAAACTACAGAACTGTAGTAAACTTAATTACGATAATTTTCTCGGTGTAATAATCAATATTTTTTTACAGCGAGAAATATTTTGAGAACAATGTCCAGTTTTACTAAGGCTTTACATTTAAAAAAAAATATATTGCATGTAGTTTTACTATAAAGTGTTTCATATTACCCACACACACAGCAAACTTCTCTTTTGATATGATGTTGAAAGAACCAATAAGTTAGTTGTAACAACCAACTTCATTCAGTTAAAACGAATTAACTACAAATTTAATGGCGGAACTGCCATATTTGGTTGGCGCTGGATATATAAGCCTATACACACTCCAAATTGTACTAAAACAGTTCGGAATTAGTTGTCGTATAACTACAACTCTTTTCGTTTTGACTTTATGAACTAACTAAGCGGTTGAGAGAATCGAATTTGTTGATTAAGTAAACAGTTGGTTGGTGCAACAAATCTCTATTCTGTGTGCATTCTAATTACAACATAAATCGACCCGACAAAATAACCCCTAATTTAAATAAGCCCTAAAAATAAAATATACGAATAAAATATACGATTTTGACTATTATTTTATACTCTGTATCGCATTAAAGTTGATCGCTAGGATATTTATTGATTTAACAGTATACAAAAAAAAACTACACACAGAAAAATCCTCTTTTGGCATGAGGTTGGAGGAATGAAAAGTTAGTTGTATCAACTAACTTCATTCGGTTAAATTGAATATTAATAATATTATAATTTTCTGTAAATTTCACCAATATCAAAAATAAGAAGTTAACAATGTTTAAGTGGTTTTTCATAATAAAAACCAATATATTTATGTTTATTATCCAAAATTATAATTCACGTTGACTGAACTGATATAGCAAACATGTTGAAGGACTTAAATAAGATTATTTCATTTATTTTGTCAAGAATTTTGGGGTCTAAATATTTGGCAATTCTTGAATTCGTTTCATAGAAGATTTAGTAAGGTTATTTCATTGTTTATTAATTATTTATATTATTCATTATTAATATTATTAGTTATTAATATTTTTATTGATTATTATATAAAAAATTTGGGAACAATACTTTATGTTTAAGGGGTACAATTTCATGAACAATTATTTTTTTATTTTCTTATTGGTTGTTAAGGTTTTGACGTAAAAAAAGCTTTTAGAGATTTTGAAGATGCTATGCACATCATTTGGTTTAAATAAGTAATTTTTGACATCATATTGGTGTCATCAAATGATTCATCATGAAGTAGTACATAATAAAAGTGTTTACATCACAGACTCAACTAACTGAAATAAAATTTTATTGGTCATGATTTTTTTATCATGTAATAAATGACGGCAACAACGAGCCTTCACACTCAGCAACAATGCAGACAACCATGTTGCTCGCTTTATGTTGCTATTGTTGTTAATACTGCTGTTGCTGATGCAGTTTAATGGTGGCAACACAATGACGGCAACATGTTTGTGTCAAATGTTGGGGTCACAACAATTTACGACGACATATTTTTGTAAATGCACAACAATGACATATTTTTGTTGTTTTTAAAAATTGTTTTTTTTTCTTTTTGACAATTGTTGTTGTAGGCTTATACTGTACATGGCGTCTGCTGACATGTCGTCCTTTTGCCGTAACGCGATGCACGCCCAAAGTGTCTGCAGCTGAGTGTCCTTTGGCTCAGGAGATGACATGCTGCCTCTTGACCTTTCAACAAGGCCTTGAAAACTCAAGTGTATATGGTAACAGCAACAACAGCAACAAAAACAAATTGTTCCAAGTAAATATGAAACTGAATTCAATATGAATATGAACATAGAAGAAGAATAAGAGATAAAACAGAATAGATGCATAAAATAATTGGAGATTAGAGGGATATATGAAAATAAAGAACAGGGGAATTGGATTTTGGAGAATGGAAAAATGGAATAAAAGAATCGGAAAAATGAAAATAGTAGAGTAGAGTAGAAGAGTAGAATAATAGAAGAATAGGAGCATAGAATATTCAAAAAATGGGGCATATAAAAATAGAAGTAATGTAATATAGAATGTAGGTGTATATGACAAAAAGAGATTTAGAATATTGAAAAATCCTATTAATATAATAAATCTCTTTGTTGGTTTGTTGGTTTGTCCTTTTGTTTGTTTGTTTGTTTGTTTGTTCCACTTCTCCATCTAAACGGCTGATTCGATTTTCTTGACCACAGATGCGGTATGGTCTGGAAGGAATGATAGGCGATATATGGGCGGGATTGGACAAAGGGGCGTGGTACCTCCCATACAACCTAAACTTTTAATACGATATAACGAACATGAAACAAAAAACTCAAATACAAAAAAAAAATTTAAAAGCAAAAAAGCAAAAGCACAAAACAAAAGCAAAAATACAAAAACAAAAGCAATCACGTTTGTTCCGCTTCTCCGTCTAAACGGCTGATCCGAAAAAAATTTTTTCGACATTGTTTTTGGAGTTTTTTTTTTTTGAAAATGGTGATTTTGACCATTGCATTGTTTTCGTCGACCAAACATTTTTTTTCGAATTTTTTGAACATTGTTGTTTTTGCTGAATATTTTTTTTTGTAAAATGTCGATTTCGACCATTGCGTTCTTATTGTCGTCCAAAATTTTTTTTTTAACAAATTTTTTTTTCGAAATATTTCAAACATTGTTGTTTTTGTCGAATATATATATTTTTAAATTTCGAATAGACGTCAAAACTGCTGAACCGAATTGAATAAAATTTTGTCACAATATGTATGTTGGGCGTGGGCAGAGTATATGCTATATCTCGGTAAGATTGGTGAACTGGACACCCCCCATATAACGCATATCAGCAATTGGGATAGCAAATTTAATTAAATTTTGGTCAGCGTTATTTTTAACCATTCTGGCACTCCCCATAGAAGATACATTTTACATTACGTGTATGTCAACAGTTATTATAGTGATATCAAGATATTTTACACCAGGTTAACAACCACCCAAAATTCTTTAAACTCACCACACCAAAATTCCCCACATTAAAACTCACCACGCTAAAACTCACCATACAAAAACTCACCACACTAAAACTCACCACACTAAAATTCACCACACTAAATTCCCCACATTAAAACTCAACACATTAAAACTCACCACAATATGAATACAGAAAAATTAGAAAATTGAAGAATGGAGAATATTGGAGAATAAGAGAAATAATAAAAATATACAAAATAAGAGAATATGAAAGCAATATAATGTTGCAAAAGTAAAACTGTATAAATAGAATTCTTCCAAAAACGTATTGTAATATATAAAATAAGTCATATGGGCATTTCATGGGGTTGCAGACGGGAGCTTAAATGTTTTTGTCTTAAAGTAAAATTAATAAATTTTGTGCAAGTAGTATTTAAATAGGACTAAACATCTGCAAAAAAATTGAAAATTCTATAAGGTTGATCAACAGATATAAATAAAATAGTGATCTTCCGGACGGGACAAAAACAGATATGCATGTCGAGATTTATATGGAAATTCCAAAAATTTTAGCAAATTTTTTGTATAAATTATTTTTATGAATTATTTTAAAATATATCTTTAACCATCTTAAAGTTTATAGTTTTTTTTTTCATAATAAATAAAATTCTTTTAAAAATGTAGGGTAATATGATATTAAATGTGGTTACGTATGTGACAATAGGACACCCTTATACAAAAATCAAAATTAGTCCCTTATTTTAATTTCAATGCTTATTTTTAAGCTTTAGAAATATTAATTAAGGTTGTTTGAAAAACAGGAAATAATATTTTGTATTTGTAAATCTGCGAAATTATTTAATTTGGTTACTCAAAGTACATGAAAAATTGGTATATTTACAGGTTGTATAATAATGTAAATTTATGATTATTTTTTACACGTTATCGTTAACGGAATAGAATTTTCTCTTTAGATATTTAGACTCACATAATCAAAATCCACCATTATTTCAAAGATTTGAGCATTTAGAATTTTTCGGTGGTGGTTGACGTTTTTCTGGAAATGCCCATATCACAAAGTGATATATGAAGTAAGTCATAGATGACAAACAAGTTGGCTGCATTGAACAGAATATATCACATATATAAGATGCCAATAATAATTTTGACTTCTAAAATGATGATGTAGAATAGGAATGTATTAAAATGGGAGTATGTAGTAATAGAAATATAAACGGTAATAGAAATATAAATTCTAAGGTAGGAAAACTTATATTTTCCTATTTACGCAAAGTATTAAATATTTCAATACTACACGCATAATCACTTAACTTCAAATGAATTCTTCACATACTTAAATATAAAGTGTTTATCAAATTTGAAAATTCTATTTTAATGTTTGATTTCTCTATAATATAAACACAAGTTGTATGAGAATTGTTTTATCTCAACTATTGAGCGCATTAATATCTTTTTTTCGTTCACAATTAAAGATATCAGTGAATTGAAAGGAATTCAATCAGCACAAAGTGCGAATGAAACAACGAAGAATGATTTTGATTTATAACGAATTATTGAAGTAAACAAAAGTACACTTTAGTTCGCAGAATCAAATAGCTCAAGGCTTTTCATATGGCAATAAACTAATTGCCTTAGATATGGTATCAGAAAATTAAAAAAAAAAACTGCAGCCACAAATGTGGCAAAATTCCCACAGCATTCAATCAACGCCTAGAAAATTTTCTACCATTCGACTAAATAAATACAAAAAATAAATAAATAATGAAAACACAGTAAACTCGTGAATGAATGAATGAAATCTGGTGGAAAATATTAAGACACCATATGAGAAAAACAAAATAATAAAAAATACAACATTTGTTTATCTGAAAAAGCCGCGTGAAAATGTTTATTTTACTGTTTTGACTGCGTGCAACGTGGTCAACTAACACAGTCCCCGCGCAGAGTGGGGTCAAACAACAACCGATCGAAGGCTGACTGGATTTTGATATAAATATTTCCATCGTTTGTCGTTTGTTCTGGAGGTTTTAACGTCTTGAAGGGGGAAAGTATTGTGCGGTAATATTGTATTCGATAGTAACGAAGGAAAAAGTTTTGGGATTGATGAGGAAGTGTGTTGAGTTCTGGAATGGTATTTGTTGGTGATATTTTGAAGGGTGATATTAGTATAAGAGGAGTAGATATATATTATTTGATGTTTGGTATTAATATTGAATGGTGAGTATTTTTATTAACAACTGTTTTATCTTGTATCAATAAAAATTTATCGCCTGCAAATAGCAAAATTCGAAAATCTTGTCATGCCAAAAGGCGAATCATTTCATTTTTTTGCCATAACTTTTAATTGGTGCAAGATAAAATAGTAGTGTCAAGCAATTCATTGTTTGTTTTTAATGCACCTATAGATTGGCATCATTATTCTAAAAAAAAATGCCAAATATTTTTATTGCTAATAATAAAATTAGAAAAAATATATTTAAATAATGATGCCAATTGATAGGTACTTTCAAAACAAACAATTAATTGTTTTACAGTACTATTTTATCTTGTACCAATAAAAAGTTAAGGCAAAAAAACGAAAAGATTTGCCCTTTTGGCATGACAAGATTTAGAATTTTTCGAATTTTGCTATTTGCAAGCGATAACTTTTTATAGGTACAAGATAAAATAGTAGTGTAAAAGCATTAATTGTTTGTATTTAATGCATCTATCGAATGGCATTATTACTTAAAAATAATTTGACATACATTTTTCATGCAAATAAAAAAAATCGAAATTTTATTTTTTAAAAAATGATGCCGATCGAAAGGTGCTTTAAAAATAAACAAATTTTTGCTTTACACTCCTATTTTATCTTGTACCAATAAAAAGTTATGGCAAAAAAACGAAAAGATTCGCCCTTTTGGCATGACAAGATTTTGAATTTTTCGAATTTTGCTAGTTGCAAGCGATAACTTTTTATTGGTACAAGATAAAACAGTTGTGTGGAGGCATTAATTGTTTGTTTTTAAAGCACCTATCGATTGCCATCATTATTTTAAAATATTTTTTTTTGTATTTTTGTTATGTGCAAAAAAAATTTAGCAAATTATTTTTGAATAATGATGCCAATCGATAGGTGCTTTTAAAGCAAACAATTAATGCCTTTACATTACTATTTGATCTTGTACCCATGAAAAGTTATGGTAAAAAATACAAAAATATTTGCGTTTTGATCAAGATATAGAACACAAAATCCTTATTTATAATTCATTTAGTTGTCCAAATGAAAATTTATTGTATATACTTTATGGTAATGGATGAATAAACCAAATTAACAAAAAAAAATTGAAAAAACAATAATTTTTACTAATTTTTAAAGCAATTTAAACTTTATAATTTGATTTCCCAACATTTTTAAAAATGCACATTAGCTCCTTAAATTGTACTAGGACAATGATATGGACTTGATCATTAAAAATTCCCCTTGTCATAATCCGATCAATTATATGACGAAAATGATGAGGCCATCATCATGTCTACCCTTATAGTATAAATTTCTACTAGGGTTTGACATGTCAGTGACGATATTATCTGCTTAATTTGGATATTAGCCACACTGTCTAAGGTTTCTTAGACAGTAAAATTTGTTAGTCTAAAACTATTTAAGTTCTAAAAAATATATTTGGTTTTTTTTTTTTTAATTTTTTTTATTTTGTTTGTAATTTTAGCTTAATTTCATATCATCTGCACAAACAACACGATTTCTGTTGTTTTAAGTGTTGGCCTTTGCTTTGTTGAGTTTTGCTGTTTGTTAGTATTATTTTAATATTGTCGGTGTTTGTATTGTTTGCTTTTTGTTGCTCATCAAAACCAATAAAAATCCATTTTTTATTGATTTCGGAAACTTTTGATCGACGTGTTCCATCGAATAATGCGTGTTTGTGGTAATTTTATTGGCTGCAAATAACCTAAGCAATATTTGTAATTATAGTAGTTATAAAGTTATACATAATTTATCTTGCATTATATAGTAGTTAATAACGTTGATATACACAATAAGAAAATTTTAATGGTAAATTACAATTATTATTGCTTATTTTTTTATATCCTTGCCGGTCCGTCTTTATGTTAAAATTATCATAGCAAAATCATACAATGAAAAATGTTTGTTTCCGAACCGACTTTTGGTACCTTTGGAAAATATCTTTGAAAAATACCTTTCAAAATACTCAAACAAAGGGAAATTCCCATGAGGAAATACCATGAACTTCGATAAAAAAATAATATCGATTCTAATTTTAAAAATCCTCAGACAAGAAACGATATATAAATATTTATCGCATCGATATCGCAATATTTTTTTTGAATCTCGAACTTTGACAATTTTTTTTTTTTAATCGTTCCGATTTCGGAAATTTCTCGTAACGAAAAAAAAAATCTGAAAAAATAATATAAAAATGAGTCAATAGAACCACGGATGATACTTCAAACTGTCGAAATTGTAACTTATCGTAAAAAAATTGTACTAAATGGAACCAAATTTTGTTCATACATTTAAATATTTTAATATAAACATTTTAAAAATATGCAATAAGAGCCTCTTTTATTGTATTGTATATAGGTGTCGAAATACATAATTTGGGATTAAACCAAAAAAAAATTTTTTTATTGAAGAAAGAGTTATTCATTTCCATGTTACCACCGTAACTATAGTCAACATTAACCTAGAACTGAAATTTAATAACGAATTTTGTGGAAAATTTCATATAAAACAAATTGTCAAATGCGGTATATTAAATTAAGTTGTATGTTGAAATTGTTTATAGTTAAGCGCCAATAACTGTGATCAGTAAATTTAGTTTTGGAATTTATTACAATGGAATTGTACTAAAATGTCCTGGGGAGTACTTGCGTACTTTTGGTATTGAAATTGTACTGAAAAAATCATCACTGAATAGGACAGTTATTGATTCATGATCAGTTTTTCAGTCACATTTTCAAATTAAACGTAGTTTGAACTAGATTTTATTTCGTCTATAGTCAACATATCACAAGAATTTCATATGTCATGATTATCAATTGTCTATTTGCATGTAAAGTTTAACGACATTCGGCCATTTTGATTAGCAATTTAGACGTTTTAGAAATGTGAAAAAGTCTATTAAACTTGCACTAAAAAACAGGGCTTCAACAGTATATACTAAAAAAAATTATATAAGTTCAGAAATAATTGAATAGTATTTTGTAGAATTTAACTATTAAAATAATAGTTTATCCTATTGACTAATTTTAATAGAAAACATCTATTGATTCTATGGTATTTTTTCCTGAGAGTACCTTAGGCCGAGTGGGTCTCCATTAGGGAATACAATCCCGGGATTCGAGATCCCGATCATTTTCTAGTCCCGAAAATGCCGGGATTAAAAAGTACTAATCCCGCGATTATCGGGATTGGCAAAAAATCACTATTTTGTAATAGTACTGCAAACGACACGATATAAAATTCATTCCAGAGCTCTCAATACTAAACATGATAGAAAATTTAGTATAAAATCAATCATAATATAAATAGTTTATATAAACTTTTTTATCGGTTGTACTTTTAAATATTCGGTCCCTTTACCTAATTTGTGTTCTGTTTTTTTTTTATAAACATAATGCAACAAAATTATTATTAATTATTATTGAATACTAGTTGTTTCTTTTTCTAACTTTTTGAGAAGAAATCTGATAAAGACTATCTTGTGTATAAAACTCACAATATGTAATTTATTTTGTTTTTTTTGACGAAAAATGGTTAAAATAGCAAATTTAAAAATATAGAAAACTACTAGAAGTTTAGTTATTTTTATCGTTATTTTAGACAATATCTATTAGCTGCGGTAGCTCAGTGGTTAGTGCGTTGGACTGCGAGCCGAAAGGTCCCCGGTTCAAGCGTGGACTGGGGCTAACAACATCTTTTCATAGAAACATTTTTCTATACCGCCCTACCTCTCGTCAGTAAATGGCAAACCTACGAGAGTAAAACCATTGCCTATGAAAAAGCTCTCACCCGCCGTTCGGATTCGGCAATAAACTGTAGGTCCCACCACTTTGAGTACAAATATAACACGCACAGCTCAAAATGGTGAGAGAGCTCGGCCGAAGTTCTATACAGGACTGTAGCGCCAAACTATTATTATTATTATTATCTATTATCTTTAAACTAAGTTCCTGTTAATCATTAACTGTGTTCCCATGGCGTGTGATCTAGAGCCAGAGCTTCTATAAAAAAGAACACCAAGAAACAACTAGAACCAGATCAAAAGCTAGTTCTATCCAGTTCAATCGAATGCTGTCAAGTTTTCTCAAAATAGAACCGTTGGCGTTCCAGAGGTTCGAATATGGAGTAAAACAAATATTTTTCAAAATTACTTGTATTTTGAACTAATCCCGGCATCCCGGGATTACGAAAACAGGAACAAATTGTATTCACTAGTCTCCATACAAAAAAAAATTAAAAGTTTGCTCCTAAAATGAAAGCTTACTTCGTAAAAATGTCTGAAAGAAAAAAAAATGGAGTCTTCCAAAAATCGTCAAAATCGTCATAACACAACTTATTCGATGTCCTATTATCAAGTTTTATATGTCGTTGCAAAGGTCTGGGCGGTTAACATATTTGTCCCATAGGTTTTAGACTAGTAACTTTAGTTTTTTCAGATTTCTATTTACCTAAATGAATTTCATATAATTAAAAGTCTTGAAAAATTATAAAACTTTACCGTTGAAAGTAATTTAGAGCAGATTTTTGTTCTAAACAATCGGACGCTTACTGTTAAACAGTTGTGGTATTCAGGACACATCCTTTATATTTAACAGTCGAGGTATTCTGTCTGATCACAATCCGACATCGCAAAGTCGGGATATACACATCATTAAATAAAAATCACAACATATTTTATTCTGAAACCGCGATAACTTTATTATTGTCAGGTCAATTTCGTTGGATTATAGTTCATTATTGTACATTTCCTTTTACTTGCTATTAGACATCTGCACAAATGCATTTAAAACTCACTTCAACACATTCATTTTATTTCAAGATATTTTTCGTCGTCGACTCTATGCTTGAACATCAAATGTATGTGTTGCTCAAAACAAAAAAGCACATGTAGTGTCAAAACAAAAACAAACATGACGTAGTTGTAGTGAAGAGGTCTATAATGATGTACAATAAAAATTCAAATACTGAAATGAACTGCTTACGACATTGAGTACTCAGTGAATTTTATATTTAATGTTATTTTTACACTAGAAATTTTCATTAATATTGAAATATAGAAAAAGAAAATCATATAATATTTTATATTGAGTTTTTTATCGAACAACATTTTTTCCATTATTCAATTTTTTCAAAAAACAATATTTGTTTGTTGTTTTTGTCGTATACAATTTTTTTAAACATTTTTTTTTCGAAAAAATAATCTTTGTTGTATTTTATAAAAACACATAATTCCAACAAGCGGCAGATTTGTTGTTGTTTTCAATGTTCGTCATCTCACTTGTTACTCATTGCGGTCACTCGCTGCACTCACTGTATTCATTGCATGTTCAGCGACAGTATTGTCACTTGTTTTGTTTTACAAAACATTGAATGTTTTGAAAAAAAAAAAACGTGTTGACAGTACTTGACACCAATGAAACAAACACTACAGTGAAGTGAAGACTTCACTATATTACTGGCGACTGTAAATGCAAAATGCACTCATTACTATAGAGTGCAGTAGTGCATATTTTGCAGAGGGAACTTTAAATATGTTTGTGCGGAGATCTATTGCTTATTGCATTTTGGCACAATAAAAGTTGCAGCAATTATTGGTTACGTTCCGAAAATAGCATTAGTTCAAAACTTATAAATATTTAATACTAAATTGAATAAACCTACATTTTTTCACTTGTTAAATTAACATTTTCTGATTTATCAAAATTTTAAAATGTTGACTTAACATTTTTAAAAAGTCTTTATTCAATATAGTATTTATAAGTTTTGAACAAATAATCATAATATATTTTCTTAAATGGAGTTTTTAAGAGAATACATCGATGTATACAAGAATGTACAAAGATAATTTTTACCAATACGTTTTATTATAGGACACAAAATCACTACATTCCTCTTCTCCTATGAGATTTAGTACAATACAAGAATATTTCAAATAAATTGTAGCAAATTACGCAGTAACCATCACATTTCACCAAATTGAAATTTTTATCACAGCTCTATGTAGATTTCAGCAAATAAAATTGTTTTACATAAAATTAATTTATCGTGTTGTTATTTCTTTGGTTATGTTGGTTCAAATTTTTATACCTAAGTATTTGGGTTTTATTACTATTTTGTTTTTCTTTTTTTTGTGATTATTATTATTTTATATGTAAATCTCATATATTCGAAACTATTTCATGTTGTTCCCAATATTTCGCTTTTATGCGTTCTTTTGCTGATATTTGCAAATGTTTCCCATTTAGCCTCCAGACAGACAGTCAGTCAGTTATCCTGCTGCTCAGGCATTCGTTTCCACACAAAGGATAACTTTGTAAACGGCGACATTTTACGTCTCTAATATATATAAAAAAAAGTGATTCAAGTTTTTATGTTTTTCTTTTTATATCTGATGACGAGCATCATTCTGTTGTTGTGTGTAGCAAAGTTTCTTCTTAAGAAATGGACAACAATACTTGTTATCGTAAGACTAGATAATGTGACAATATTTCGTAAAGTTTTATAATTTCCAAGTAATTAGCTCTTGGTTATTGTGTAGAAGTTTATTTTTATTTTTAAGAGAATATTTTCGCATTTTTATACCCTACACCTATGAGGTACAGGGTATATTAACTTTGTGCATATATTGTAACGCCCCTTAGGAGGCGTGTCCGGTATGGAAAAGTATATATATTCTTGATCAGCATCACTATCCGAGTCCGTTTAGCCATGTCCGTCTGTCTGTCTGTCCGTCTTGCTGTCTTGCTGTCCGAATACACAATAACTTGAGAAATACTGATTCAGATATTTTAGCTAAAAGTAGGAACTGAGTTTGAAAATGAGCCAAATCGGTCAACGGACACGCCCACCTCCCATACAAGTCACTTTTATATAACTCTTTCGAAACTAATAACTCGAAAAGTATTCAATGTATAGTTTTAAAATTTAAAACATATTGTTAGAATTCACCTAAAAATTTTTGGTCCAAAAATGGGCGTGATCCGCCCACTTTTTTTTTTCATTATATCCCGGGTTTTCATAGTAAAAATTTGATCCGTAAATTATTAAAATCAAATCTATGAAATATTAGCCTTTCAAAATTTTAAATAAAGGCGTGGTCCGCCCAATTATATTTTTCAATTTTTTTTTTAGTTTTTTATACTTTTTATAAATTTTTTAAGTTATGGGGATATAAGACGTAAATTTCTGATATATGAATAATATTCTGTGGGTGGGGAGGTTCAGCATAATTAAAAATTTAAAATTAAGGTATACAATTAAATATTCCTCATTAATATCTCCACCAAAGGTGTAGGGTATTCCATAGTCGGGCCCGACCGACTATAAAAATCCGCCCCATCTGACCGAACTTACCCATGTGACCTAACTTTCCCAACTCGTTTATAATATTATCAAATTACAAAAAATCAATGCGATAATTATGATATTAAAGGTATTCATTTCACTTACAACATACGCTTATATGCATATGTTGTAAAAATTATAAGCTTTAATGTGTAGAATTCTTACGAATTACGGATATACGCAAGCGATACGGAGTAAAATGAATACCCTTATTATTGTTTTATATATTTTTTAAATCGAGAATGAACGAATTGAATTCCTACACTTATTTCGTAACTTTACATAGCAGAATAACTTTCATGACATCTTCTAAAAGTATTCAAAAATATATTTTGAAACTTTACGAAGGTATATTTTTACCACATACGAATGATTTTACTTTTTCGAATGATTTTTTGTTTTTTTCAAATTCTTGAATAGTATTTTTAAACATTTTTCGTTTCATTCTGCATGAATAAAATCGTAAATACTTTGACTAATAATTTTCGCAGTATATACAAAATGTTGTCTCAATGTACTTCGTAAATTTACGTTTGCTACATGAATGATATCGTGCATTAATTTCACGAATTACATTTATAAAATACGCGAATATTTATTTATAAACATATTTCTCTGCTTCACAAAAGTGAATTGGTTAATTGTACGAATTATATTTTTTAAATAAATGACTTTCTTAAATGATTTCTTTAAAATATACGAATATTATTCTTAATCATGGTTCGTAGATTAGCGACTGTTTATTTGTGGGTGCTATCACAAGTGATATCGTGAATCACTTTAACAAATAATTGTAAATATATTTTGTAACATTACGAATGCTTAAATGTATGAATGATATCTTATATGACTTTCACGAATGATTTTTATAGAAATCGCAAATAATTTTTCGAATATTTCGTTCATATCCGAATAATACCACGGATATTCAAAAAATTAAAAGAAAACGTGATTATTATCCATAAAAATATTTTGTAAATTTACAAATGTTTATTCGTACTATGCACAGATGATATCGTGAATGACTTTTAAGAATGATTTTTATAAAACACTCGTACACTCGTTTTAAAAAACTTTCGTAACTTTACGAAGGATTATTCCTTCTATAATAGCGTTCTTGATCTTAACAAATTATATTCGTAAAATAATCGAATTACTCGTATTATGTAAGTATTATTTCGTAAATCATTTTTAATAACATTTTCGAAAAATATTTAAGTTTCTAAAAAAAGAAAATCCAAAATTTTTATATTAACATTTTGTTGTGTGTATGAAATGCACAAATTGCGTGCAAATTTTAATAAAATTATAGAATAAGTAAAATAGGTGAATGAATTTGTGTTTACTCAGTGTCGCTTGTTGTGGTCAATACTATTTTTATTTTCTACAGCCGTTAATTGTAAAAATAACTTTTATGTACTGTTGTGAATTGGCGATGTTTTTCACGCACGCACGTTTCACTTATCAAAGAGAAACTTGCATCATTTGTTAATTCAGTTGGCCTAATTCTCGAAATAATTAAATTTTTAACGATTGGTGTTTTTATGGTAAATAAAAAATAATAATAATATTATTTTTGGTGCTATTTAAATTACAGGTTTATTACCAATTTGTCATGTTTACAAAATGTCCAACTTTCAAAATAGTCAGTGTGTCAATTATCGAAATACTTTTTCATACATTCATATTTTGCAATAGCATAGCCGAATTTAACACTGGGTAGTTAAATTCGGCTATGCTATCTCTGAATCTCCCAACAAAATGATTTCATTTCTTCTTCTTTTTTATATGAACATTTCTGCAGGACTTTCTAATTCGTCTCAAAAAACGGATCTCAGAGTTGATTATTCGAATTACTTAGTCGATCATTATCAGAAATGATTTTCGTAAAATACACCAATTCGATATAGATATCGATATAGATATCTAAACAGTCTGGAAGCAATATAAAATCATATGGCAGACTGGGATATGTAACAACAGCTCTAGAGTATGAATGCGGATTTAATTCAATTTTTCCAAAAATGGATTTAGCTATATTTGATAACATATATATTTCGTAATTTTACTAAAGTTCGTTTGCATATTTTTTTTCGTGTATCATTTTCAATAATATTTTTCTCAACTACACAACACATTTTCGTATATTTTATGACAGTTTTATTTTGAGTGAATGTGTTCAACCTTCTTTACTGCTTTTGTTTTGTTCATGACTTTTTGGAAGCCAAACATTTCTTCACCGAGACAATGCTATCCAAAGTAAATTTTACCTTCATCATTTTTTCATAGTTACTCCTTAAACGTAAAAATTTATTTCAGACAGCTCTTTCCGATTAATTATTTAAATGAAATGAAAGCAAATTTTATTTAAAATCTTCATAGACCAAATAAATAAGGCATCTGTTACCAAATATAGCTAAATCCATTTTTGAAAAAATTGAATTAAATTCGGATGCGTTCTGTAGAGCTGTTGTTACATATCCCAGTCTACCATATGATTTTTATATTGCTTCGAGACTGTTTCGAGATCTCGGCGCATTTCTTCGATCTCGATTACGATTCTCGTATCTATTTCATACTACAATTCGTTCTAAGATGTACGCAGATATCGTAACGTGATAATGAAATTTATTCGAAACGAGAAAAAAACGATTCTGGATCGATATCGCATAGAATATGAGATTAATTCGAAAAACATTGCGATATCGATGTGATAAATATTTATATATCGTATCTTTTTCTTAAATTTTATTAGTTGTGTTAAAGCAACGAGATCGAACTTTTTATCGCAGTTAGTTCGACAAAAGTTCGATATTCAAAGAGACTTGGCAGATTAGGATATTTTACTTTCAAAATTTTCAGAATTTTACACACTCAGAAAAAACACTATAAAATCCATGTATATCCATCGATTTTTTACTATTAAAATTAGTCAATGCAATTTTTCATATTAATATCATGGTTATTGATTTTATAGTGACGTAACACTATTGTTTTTAACAGGTTTTACTATTGGTTTACTACTTTTTACTACTGGAATATACCATTGAAAGAATAATGCACACATTAAGTTAAACTGATTTATACTATTATATCAACAGGATTAAATTATTAATTCAATAATAAAGACTGCTGTTTTAAGTATATTGCAGTATAAAATCAATAGTAAAAATCATATTATTTTTAAAGGAAATAACTATCATATTCTTCAAATCATAGTTTTTTATATTCATTCAACATGATTGATCTTTGCCTATACCCGTTGCCTATAACCGTTACCCACCGTTCCGATTCGGCATTATTCTGTAAGTCCCACCACTTTGAGTATATATATATAACACGCACAGCTCAAATGGTGAAAGAGCTCGGCTTAAGTTCTATACAGGACTCTAGCGCCAAACTATTACTGTTATTATAAATAGGATTGATCATATTAATACTAAATGATATTAGTATTACTTTAATATGGTTGATATTATTGTTTTAATTTCAATTAATATTAAATTAAATGCGT
The DNA here is from genome assembly GCA_951804985.1 of Dryomyza anilis. Classification (NCBI taxonomy): domain Eukaryota; kingdom Metazoa; phylum Arthropoda; class Insecta; order Diptera; family Dryomyzidae; genus Dryomyza; species Dryomyza anilis. The sequence goes on from OX638133.1 coordinate 6,301,336, forward strand.
AGAAAATTATTGAAAAGCCAAATAAATATAAACGTGTCAATATTATTTTTATTTAAATTTTATTAACTAAATACTTTTTTCAAGTCATTATTTTATATAACATTTATATTTTAATTCATTTTTATTAATATTTCCTTATTGACTAAGTCAAACATATTTATATTTATTCAATAAACAAATATTTATATGTTTATATTTTTCTTAATAGAATTTTTCATATTGACATATACTAAATCCATTAAACTACAAAACAAACCCCTATATTTTCGGATCAAAACTAGCTAAATTTATATTTAAAAATTCCAGAGCTTCTAGATTTTAGCACCCTGATTTAGGGAATATGTTTTAAAAAAATTTTAAATTTTATTGTTAATTATATTGGACATTAAACATTTTATATTTCTGATTTCCTAATACAAGTTTTTCTCAAAATGGCATAGACATTTTTTAATTCCCAACGCCTAAAATGTTTTAAATTATGAATATGCAATTCTATATTATTTTAGGGACGATAGTCTCATGATAAAATTAACTATGGGATGAATATGAATTGTCAGGGGAGAAATTATCCGGTGAAGATTTATCCGGTGAACTATTGATGGTATACTGTATCAGAAAGGAATTGGCCTTAACTCGAATTCTATTTTAGGTGACTAATTTTAATATGCAATATATGTAAATTCACATATATATTTCAGTTTTCTCCATGTTCAAATCCAAATTTCTGAAGAGTTAAAAAAATAACCTTTTATATAAAACTAAATTCCATTGAATCAAATCATACAAATTCATTCAATGTCAAATTCCTACAACACACTTCAACCAACACAAATAGTACTATGATGTTTTGAAATGTGCACCATCGCGTAAACACACCTATTTTGATTGATACGGAAAACTTAATTTCCTATAAAATTTTCACATTTTAATAGTCTGTGCACGGCTGCACTGATAAATGCAACTACGACCTGTGTAGTTGTTGTATAATTGCCAGATTGCTGTTTAATAGCACTCGATGCAAGATGCGAGTCTGCGATAAACACGTCGATTTTTATGGACTTGTGGCAGATGTGAACAAGATTGTAGCCAGAAGCACTTAATTGACCATAAATCTAAGCACATTAATTAAAACATTAGCTGCAAACTGGAAAATTTTGTAATTAAAGAGTTGTGTAAATAAAATATTTTTTTCGAAAAGTTACTTTACACACAGAAAATAATAATCGACGTAAATATAGCAACCGATATTAATTGCATTCATTAATCAATCCAGCAATGAAATTCACTAATTTAATGAAAACATTTCCTATTGTTCGTTAAATCACCAATTCCGTTTGCTAATATGAACATTTTTACGTCAATGCAGCAAATTAATTAATCGGCTCAGTAATAAATACAATTAAGCGCGAAACAAATTGTAGAATTTGGTTATTCAGACCACAATTCATTGTATTAAAGAACAATACATAATATTGATCGCTTCCGAAAGCAAAACATGAAGGTTATGAATTCATCATCAATTTGATGAATGACTGATGAAGTTTTTTTTAAATTAAATGTTCAGTTGAATGTTTGCTATGATTACGTTTCATCGCATTAATAATAAAATACATAAGACACATGAAAAAACAATGTACATCACTTTAACGAATTTTTTCTTCATTGGTTTTAGTTGATTTGTATGAAAAGATTTAAATAAATAATAACCTATTTTTAAATAATTTGAAAACTTCAATATAATTGAAAGATTAAATTGTAAAATTTAAGAATTTCTTATTTTTCTTTTCATTTTCAACTTCTTTCTTTGCATCTTCGCATCATTAAACTTTAATGCATCGCATTAGCGAATCGTTTGTCAGCACCTTGTGCAGTCAGTGCAGCTGAAAACCACCCACAAAACGCATTTTTAATCGCTTCCGTATTTTGGCCAAAAGCCAAGTGAACGTTGCAGTCAAAAGGCGCTGTGTCTTGAAAGATTTGGCTTATTTGCATGAAGACGTTTTGCTGAAATGCATAGCGCCAATATAAATCCCAGATGTTAACACCTAAAGTGCTAAGTTAGTTTTAATGTTTTTCGAAAGAATTTTATGTATTCCATGAATTTTATGTATAATATTAATACTTTGAGTTTTATATTATAACGAATTTCGGGTATTTCTTCAATCTTATGAATTCAATGAATTTTTTGATGAATGTCGATCGAATGTTATGAATCTATACATTTTATAAATCTTTTTATTCTTAAAAATCTTTTTATTCCTATTAATCTTATTGGATCAATCTTATGAATCTTATGAATCTTATGAATCTTATGAATCTTATGAACCTTATGAATCTTATGAATCTTATGAATCTTATGAATCTTATGAATCTTATGAATCTTATGAATCTTATGAATCTTATGAATCTTATGAATCTTATGAATCTTATGAATCTTATGAATCTTATGAATCTTATGAATCTTATGAATCTTATGAATCTTATGAATCTTATAAATCTTATGAATCTTATGAATCTTATTAATCTTATGAATCTTATGAATCTTATGAATCTTATGAATCTTATGAATCTTATGAATCTTATGAATCTTATGAATCTTATGAATCTTATGAATCTTATGAATCTTATGAATCTTATGAATCTTATGAATCTTATGAATCTTATGAATCTTATGAATCTTATGAATCTTATGAATCTTAAGAATGTTATGAATCTTATATATCTTAGAAGTCAGATGAATCTTGTGAATATTTTTAATTTTATGAATCTTATAAGTTTTATTATGAATTTGGTGAATATTATGAATTTAAAGGATTCAAAATTTTAGGATTCAAAAATTATGTTTTTTATAAATTTTAATTTTAAGAATCTTTTCAATTTATGAATATATATATAAATTTAATGTACTTTTTAATAAATGTTTTTTTGTAAATTTATCATAAATTATATTCTTTTTTTAAATTGTCTGAATTATGAATAAAAAAATGAATCACCACATGTACTTCGTGCAATTTTCAGTTAACATAAGCATGTAATAAATATGTAGGACAGATTTTTCTCAAGGTCCTCTCAATGTTTCACTTTACAAACATCACTCAACAACAACTTATAATCAAGACATTCGACATACAGACGCACATAGATTTTTAAGTCACACATACATTATACGAACACAGACACACACACACACAATGATACAAGCAGCAACTTGATCGGCTATTTAAAATTTTCGAAGCATGACTGACGCCCATGCCAAGGGTCCTCAGATGCCATGGTTACCTGTGCGAAATTCGATGTTTATCATCGTCGTAACTGCATCATCATCTAGTTCTACTTTGGCTCATCGTCGCACAGTGCGAGTTTTTTTTTCATAGAAAATATATGGGCGAGAATTCTGAACAAAATTAGAATTATATATATGAACAATTGTGTTTTTTTTTTCCATTTTTTTGGATTTTTATTGGTTTTTTCTTCATAAAAAAAATACTGTCATTTTTTACAGAAAATGCCATTCGATTCGCTGAATATCAGGGATTCTTAGGTGGAATCCCTGATAATCCCTGAGTCACACTTGGATTGGTTTTTCCTCATAAAAAAATACGGGGATTATTTACAGAAAATGTAATGATGCCATTCGATTCAATGAATATCAGGGATTCTAAGGTGAAATGTCTGTATCCCTGGTCATTCTGTAACTCCTAAACCGAGCGTTTATTCAAGGTCACAATTCAAAGTTTTCAAAAATGGGTCTCACTTGAATTGGTTTTTTCTTTATAAAAATATACTGGGATCTTTTACAGAAAATGTAATGACGACATTCGATTCACTGAATGTTAGGGATTCTTGTGTACAATTTCTGTATCCCTGGTCGTTCTGTAGCTCCTAAACCGAGACGTTATTTCGAGGTCACAATTCAAAATTTTTAAAAATGGATCACACTGTAATTTTTTTTACAATAAATGTAATGATGGCATTCGAATCAATGAATATCAGGGATTCTTTTGTGAAATTTCTGTATCCCTGGTCATTCTGTAGCTTCATAAAAACTACTAGAATACTGGTTTTGAAATATAAAATTCATATATAGAAAATAAAACTTTTATGTTATAAATTTAAAATCAATATAATGTATTTTTTTTAGCAAACTATTAAAAAAAACCTAAAAATGATCTTTTGTATAAAAAAAATCGATGTGGGAAATTGTCCGTGAAATTCGCATAAGGGAAACGGACCTGCCCGGACATCAAAGTTCTAATTTTGGTACGCAAATCGACAATTTTCGTGTAGCTCTTATAATGTGCTACATGATTTTTCTCTACATAACTCTGGCTCTTAAATAATTTAGTCGCCTCATTTAGCGCAGAGCACATTCCAAGCCAGTCACTCCTGACAATGACGTCGTTTCCGACGCTTGCAAGCGTATCCGGTAGATACTTCCTTATTGTCCAAAACGGAGACGTGCCACCGCTGCTGGCGTCCTCCTTATACGTCCCAGTATGTGTTTATTATATGTGTATGTGTGTTTATATGTTATAGTTCGTAGGTAGTTTTTTGCGTAGGTTTCAAGTGAGTGCGTCGGTTGTACTGCAACATTTCCACACATTTTCCTGCACATACAAATTGAAAATGTTTTGTTTGTATGTCACACCTCCATATTAAATGAGAAAATTTAGCTAAAGGCGTCTTTAGTTCAAATACTAGTAAAATTGATTATTTTCACCTTTAACCTTTTTTCATACATTTTATATTGTTTTTTTTATATTTTTATATTTTCATATTTTTATATTTTTATATTTTTATATTTTTATATTTTTATATTTTTATATTTTTATATTTTTATATTTTTATATTTTTATATTTTTATATTTTTATATTTTTATATTTTTATATTTTTATATTTTTATATTTTTATATTTTTATATTTTTATATTTTTATATTTTTATATTTTTATATTTTTATATTTTTATATTTTTATATTTTTATATTTTTATATTTTTATATTTTTATATTTTTATATTTTTATATTTTTATATTTTTATATTTTCATATTTTTATATTTTTATATTTTTATATTTTTATATTTTTATATTTTTATATTTTTATATTTTTATATTTTTATATTTTTATATTTTTATATTTTTATATTTTTATATTTTTATATTTTTATATTTTTATATTTTTATATTTTTATATTTTTATATTTTTATATTTTTATATTTTTATATTTTTATATTTTTATATTTTTATATTTTTATATTTTTATATTTTTATATTTTTATATTTTTATATTTTTATATTTTTATATTTTTATATTTTTATATTTTTATATTTTTATATTTTTATATTTTTATATTTTTATATTTTTATATTTTTATATTTTTATATTTTTATATTTTTATATTTTTATATTTTTATATTTTTATATTTTTATATTTTTATATTTTTATATTTTTATATTTTTATATTTTTATATTTTTATATTTTTATATTTTTATATTTTTATATTTTTATATTTTTATATTTTTATATTTTTATATTTTTATATTTTTATATTTTTATATTTTTATATTTTTATATTTTTATATTTTTCATATTTTTATATTTTTATATTTTTATATTTTTATATTTTTATATTTTTATATTTTTATATTTTTATATTTTTATATTTTTATATTTTTATATTTTTATATTTTTATATTTTTATATTTTTATATTTTTATATTTTTATATTTTTATATTTTTATATTTTTATATTTTTATATTTTTATATTTTTATATTTTTATATTTTTATATTTTTATATTTTTATATTTTTATATTTTTATATTTTTATATTTTTATATTTTTATATTTTTATATTTTTATATTTTTATATTTTTATATTTTTATATTTTTATATTTTTATATTTTTATATTTTTCATATTTTTATATTTTTATATTTTTATATTTTTATATTTTTATATTTTTATATTTTTATATTTTTATATTTTTATATTTTTATATTTTTATATTTTTATATTTTTATATTTTTATATTTTTATATATTTTTTTTATATATTTTTTTTATATTTTTATAATTTTAATTTTTTTCTTTAAATTATTTAAAGTCATAGGCTGCATAATGTGCATAGTTTAAGTCAATACATCAAAGTACCTAACCGAACTAAGACAAAAACTGTTTCAAATTCAAAGAAAGAATAAAAGAAAATGCCTGATTTTTGAATCCATATGATGTCCTTCAAAATAGTAGTTGGGACAACTAAACTAAGTTGGTCACAGTAGTAGCAACAAACAACAGCTACTGCAGCAATATCAACTAAAGTAACACAGCAACATCAAAAACACCAAGAACAATATTTGCGAATGAGAACACGCGTCGTTCGCAATTTACACTCTCCACTGCAAAGCAATAAAAGCCAAGTTATCCTTGAGCCACACACAAAGAAAAAAAAAAGGAAAACAGCCAACGAAAAAAGTTGTGTTGCGGCACACAAATGGGCGCAGACACAGCCAAACTCAGAAACACACGCGAAGAACACTGAAAAGAATATATGGAATTTAGGTTTTATCAAAATTAGAGAATTCTAAATGGTAGATGAAAAGATATAAATTAAATAGTGGTCATTCCGAACGACACAAAAACAGAAGTGCATGGCGAGATTCAAATAGAAATTCCAAAAAGTCAACGAATGAATTTTGCATACAAACTATTAATTTGAATTATTTTACAAAATAGCTCGGATAAAGTGCCTTATTTGTAAATTCCCACTTTGTTTATAAAATGTATACTTTTTTCATAATAAATCACAGAAAAATTCCGGACGGAACAATTTATTTTTCTTTTTCTAAAAATACTTTTTGGGTATAAATTAATTTATTGTATAATTTAGAAAGATAGCTGTAATAATATACTTTATTTTTGTTTATATACACTTTTTTTCTAAAGTTTAGAGTTATTTCGTAATAAATCATCGAATAATTCTAAACGTTCTGTATGAACATTTGCGCTACGATTTTCTGCCAAAAATAATTTTATGTCTGACAATATTAATAATCATCAGGGCTCACTTTTATATGGACTTACATATTCAATATTTAAATATATATTTTAAGAATTTTTAGATAAAAATTCATATATTTTCATTAATCCACATAAATCAATATTTTTGATAAATTTTGACTCAGAAGTCTCAATTTCGACAAAAAAATGCAGTGCAATTTTGGCATTTTCAAACATATTTGGAGTACAAATTATAAAATCAAACAATATTACTTTATTAAACTATATTTGGATATCAATATAGGATTATAATTTGTAGCAAATTTGGTAGAGGGTTTAAGCAAAAGCAAAGTCACAGTGATCTGTTTGTTATAGAACGTACATTCTCATCATACAAAAAAGTTTTGAAGGATTTGTAATGAACTCAAGCACATAATTGTTCAGAAGACATTTGTTTACATGAATCATATCATGAATAATTTTTCCACCTTTAGAAAAAAAAAATGAAAAATAATTTTATTTCAGTACATTTTATTTTTGTCCAGGGAAAAATGTCATGAGAGGCTGAATAATTAAAATAAAACAAATTGTATATTCATATTTTAAGTTTTGGATCCATCTTTTAAGTTATATGATTCATAAACCCAGAAACAAAAACTATATAAATAATAGTTTTTATACCCTACACTAAGAGTAAAAGGGTATATTCAGTTTGGTACGCCGTTTGTAACACCCAGAAGGAAGCATCTCCGGAATGGAAAAGTATATATATTCTTGATCAGCATGACCTCCTGAGTCGCTATAGCGATGTCCGTCTGTCTGTCTGTCTGTCTGTCGGTTCGTCTGTCTGTCTGTCTGTCTGTCTGTCTGTCTGTTGAAATCCCTACTACTTTTAAAATTGAAGAGCTAGATAAATGAAACTTATAACTTAGATTACTAATATACCTACGAAAAAATTGGCGAGATCGGTCCATTGTGACCTATGATCCGACCATTTATGTTCAAACACCTCATATAAAATGTACATATAAAGATCAATTTTTATGTATACGTGCTCAAATACATGCTAATAATGTTTTCCGGCGAAAAGACAAAAAAAATCGAAATTCGGTACACCTACCCATTTGAAATATGGGTATCAAATGAATGGAAATTCTTCAGCGATTGAATGTTTGTAGTTATTTTCAGTATTCGTATACCCTGGTGACCTATATATCACTTTGAATGGTACCCACACATATGTGTAGGGTATTTATAGTCGGCTTAGACCGACTATAATTCTGATAATCCTAACTATCATAATTACACCTACTTTAAAATTTCCCATGTGATCTAACCTTCCCAACTGGTTTATTATTAAAAATAGCCAATAGGATAAATTATAATTTTAATCGGAAAATACCATTAAATACTAGAAAATACCATGACATTGCCATTGAGTTTATATGAGAAGATTTCTTTTTTGTATACCATTAAATCAATAATTGTCCTATTGACCAATTTTAATGGGATTTGAGGGAATTTTTTTCTGGGTGTACTTTAAATTTGTGATCCATATTTTAAGTTTGTGATCCATATTTGTCTTGTTTTTTAATCCATAATCCACACATATTTTCCTTGTTTTTCGTCCATATAATTGTTAGCCTTCATAATCATTATTACGAAATAAAAGGTGATGTGCAATTCGAATTTTCAGATGTTTTAAGGTACTCAAAGTTCTGGAAGTGACAAATTTCAATTAGCTGACAAACATTTTCTACATTCAGAAAAAACATACCATAAAATTAATAGTTTTTACTATTAAAATTAATCAATAGGATATTTGTCCGATAAACTATTAATTCAATCGATGAATCCTATTGAATACAGAAAAATACTATAATATTTATTTGAGTTTGTATGAAAATATTTATTATTTGTATACTATTATTTAAATAACTGTCCTATTGACAAATTTTAATAGGATTTTATGAGTTTTTTTTCTGAATTACTAGGAAGTCAATGTTTGCATTTTTAAAACCGACGAGGAAACTCTGCTTTAGAAACAGTGGATTCAATTTTTTTGTTAAAAATGTTGTTAGTTTAATATGATAATAAATGTATTTTTGGGTCCTTCCTGACCATAGGACACCCAAGACAAAAATGAAATTTTGTCCCTTATTTCAAATTCAATGCTTTTAAGCATTAGAAAAAATTTAAAAAATACATATTTTGAATATGCTATGGTCCTTTTGTAATATCAAAGTTTTTATTAAAGTAAATATAAATAAATGTCGTCTCCACTAATTTAAAACTCCACTAATTTATATAATTAAAAAAATCTATATATGCAGCAAAAAATTAAGGAAAAAAGCTTTTATTTGAAATTTGGTTTGTATGATCAAAAAAATAAATATTTCACAAAAAAAAAAACAATATATTTTTTCTCAGTGTATCTTGACATACAGCGGCATCACTTGCTGAAATATTTGTTGGTTTTGCTCCAAGAAAGCATCAAATGCTCAGCAACAACAGCCGCCAGCAACAACTACATACAACATGAGTAAGTAGAACTTTTTGTACATATGTACGATATCTTGGTACGTGGCATGGTACATGGCCGACAATCACACATTCAATCAAAACAAGAAACATTTTTAAATAATTAATGCAAAAAAAAGCAGTTAAATGCGAGCCATGAACGAATTGAGTGCAAAGAAAATACAAAGTAAGTCAAAGTAAAATACATTATAAAAAAAATATTAAAAAAATAATAAAAATTTACAAATATCCTATGGGAAGAATTAAAGGCGCGTAAATATGGTACGAATGTAAAAATATTTTTGTATAAAAATAACAACAAAAATATTAAATATTTAACATATTAAAAAAATATAAAACAAAATATTTAATATAAAACGATTTTAAGGTGAACTTTAAGGGTCCAAAAGATCATAAAATTTCAAAACTCAATGTATAAAATTTCAAGACTTCATCGGGAAGTTAGTTTAGAACCAATTCCAAAATATGTACCGAACAGACAAACAAGAAAGAGAGCTAATAAAAACTTTTTAAAATAATAAAAACAACTCTTACAAAAAAAAAATACCCATAAATAGTCCTCACAGTAGGGTCATTCCACGTCAGAAATATCAGTCTTTTCACGATGTCTTCCGATTTTTATAAAATCGAAACATCAAAGTACCATAAGGATAATTATTTATATCTTTGTAACTAATTAACATATTTTAATGAAAATAATGGTTTATATAAGCTTTATAATCACGCATTTCAATAAAAATAACAATTTATAAAAATAAAATACATTGAACTTAGGAAAAGTTAAAAATATTTTTCAAATCACTGTTACGTATACGCGCCACTATTTTAAAATCAAAAACAATTTTGTTTTGAAACCCTGGAGTTTACCCCGTCGATTTAAATAATAATTTCGATGGAGTCACCCATAGTTTCTGAACTATCAAGTTTTAAAGATCAATTTCCGATTATTCTCCATACAAAATTGCTTTTACCTCATTTCTTTAATTTCATATTTTGCTTGTTATAATTTTCTACCAGAAATAGTGTGGTAGAGAACCAATTTCGTATGACAATTAAGTACACAGTTATTCTTTACTTTTTGGTCACAATCTATACACAAAATTTCATCAAAATCGGAAGACATTGAAGACATATCGTGACATTTGAAGACATTGAAGACATTTCTGACGTGGAATTCGGTGCATTCAGTCACCATGTTTGTGTAGTCTCTGTATTCTTCACATTTCGCTCTAGAATCTCTTTTACTCATTTTCGGCTCTGCATTGAATAGAACAATAGAACAAATGAAAGCAGTGATTTCTGAAACCATTGCATGATTGTAACAATTAATACTATTATTCTGGCAATCATTCTTATTTAAAAAACATTTTTGCTACAATCATTAACTATTCCAATCATTGAATTTAATCATTCTATGATTCTGGGAATCATTAAATGAATGAAAGTATGATTTTAAAAATTGGGAATTATGGTAGCAATCATTTATGATATCAGCAATCATTCTATGACTACTCCAATCAATGTTTTGTTGCAACAATTATGTTACAATCATTTTTGATTTTGATAATTTATATATTTCAATAAGATTGTTATCAAAAAATGTCCACGTCTTTCTGTTTCATCAAAATATTCTGTAGAAAATTTTTTGCAATATATTATTATTCCACACAAATTACAAAATTATGATAAAAATCTCATTACCATAGAATCTGTTCCTGAATTTATGATACTGAGAACCACTTTTGAACACATTTTTGAATTGTGTTATTCTGATTTTGTCATTCCTTACCATAATTAATGAAAATAAAACAACATCTTAGTCACCTTTTTAATCGTTTAACATTCATTATCCTCCGTATTCGTTGATGGAAGACAAGAATTATGTTTGTTTGTTTGTCTTGAACTTACCAATATCAAAAAGTCGGAAATTGTTCCACAAACGTATCGTGCGTTTGAAAAACACATTATTTCCGTGTACAAAAACCGAAACTGTTACTGGGAGCCGTTATACCAAAACCGTTTCGTTATAACACTTACAACCAAAACGAAATCGAAATTAAAAATGTTATTCTTTTAGATTTCAATCATTGATTCTAATATTCTCTTATTTATTCTGATAACACTGTACGGCAAAATTAGCACTTTTGCTCCTAACTGTCTTCATTCATATCATTTCTACATAATTAAAATGTGCTGATTCGAACTGCGTTTTTAGTGTTTTTTTTTTTAGTGCATTTTTCACTGCATTTTATAAAGAAACTTTTTTATAAAAAGGCCGAACAGCCATTGAATAAAAATTTAAACAGTTATTATTCATGATCAAATCAAGGAATATTATGGCTTTAAGACAACTTGAATATCGTTTAAGATTTGGTTGCAATAATCGGTTAAATTATAAAAATTGAGAAAAAAGGTATTTGTGAAATCGCCGGAGAAGCAGACAGGAAAAAAATTCTTCAATATGAAGAAATTATTTATAAATATTATGAATATTTCACCAACTACCAGATTCATCATATTGATATCTCCGTTCATTAAATGACATATTAATGAATGCATTCGTTATATATATGAACAAAATATTCAATACAATGAATTTGAATTGTCATATTGATTTGTTCATAATATTTAAAAAAAAAAAAAAAAATTCAAAAAAAAGTGTTGTAAAAATTTTATTTAAAAAATAACAGTAACAAAATAAAAAAAATATACCGAAAACAAAATGTTTCGGACAAAAAAAAATTGTTCCGAAAAAATAAATTCGGACAAAAAAAATGTCCGAAAAAAAATGTCTCCGAAAAAATTTGTTTTCTAAAAAAAAAAAATATTGTGGAAAAAAAAAAAAATTTCGAAAAAAAATATAAATTATATTTTTGTTAAATGTGAAAAATTTTATTTTTTAAAAAATATTTTTCAAAAATTCTGACTACAAAAGCATTGTATTAATGCAACATTCATTACATGTGCATTTATATAAGGTATATTGTACAATATGGTAGGGACTTCAAATATGTCTGTGTTTGTTTGAGTTTCGTTCGCCCTGTCTCCGAGGGCGTGTGGAGGATGATTTGCTTGAAATTGCTAAAAGTTGGCGAGCCATTAAAATTTATGACTACTTGCAGACTACGCGCAGCTGCAAATGAAATATAAAAATAAAAAATAGTACCTAAAAAGGCAGGCAGGCAGGCTTCGCGTTGAACTTTTTAATGGCTTTGCAGCACCACAAAAAGTTTTGTAGTACGCGCCAACATAGTAATTTTCCAAAAAAAAAAAAATATTATAAATATACGAAATAAAAAATTATTTTATAAATTATTAAATTTACACAGAATGACAGATTTAAAGTACAGCCCAGTAAAATGTTTTTTTTTTTTTTTTTTTTTTGAAAATGATAATGATGATGGCGTTGAAGACTAATGAGTTTTGTCTGATGATGGTCATTTTTTGGTCTAATGATTTCTTGAGTTTTAAATGGGGACTATTTAGATTTTGTACAGCCTAAACAATAAACGAACTAAATTCGTTTTTAAAGAAAGTAGCAGCTTTTGACAAAAAAATTTATATATGCGAAAATTTGTAAAAAAGCTGATACTATTTAGAATTTCGACTTTATTTCGATTATTAATTGGGCTGGTTTTTTTTTTATGAAATTTCATGTGCAACCATTCCATAAATACTAAAAATTACAATAATGTTTTCGAAAAATAATACTACTCAATGTGCGAATGCATTTTTAAAAATGTTGGGAAATCAAATTTTAAATTTAAAGTGCTTTAAAAATGAGTCAAATTTAGGTTTTTTTTTTCAATTTTTTTTAGTTTTTTGGTTTATTCATCAATTATTATAACATATATAAAATATTTTTCCATTTAGACAAATAAATAAATTATAAATACGGATTTTGTGAGGCTGTATCCTGACCAAAACGCAAATATTTTCGTTTTTTATGCTATAACTTTTTATTAACGCAAGATATAATAGTAATGTACAGGCATTAATTGTTTATTTTTAAAGCACCTATTGATTGGCATCATTATTTAAAAATATTTTGCCAAACATTAATTTGCCATTTTTTATTTGCAGGAAAAATGTTTGGGAAAATATTTTTAAATAATAATGCCACTCGATAGGTGCTTTAAAAACAAACAATTAATACCTTCACAACATAATTTTATCTTGCACCAATATAGAGTTATAGCTAAAAAACGAAGAAATTGGAAAATTTGAAAATTTGGTCATGACAAAAGGGCGAATCTTTTCGTTTTTTTGCTATAACTCTTTATTGGTGCAAGATAAAATATTGATGTAGAGGCATAAATTGTTTGATTTTAAAGCACCTATCGATTGGTATCATTATTTAAAAATATGTTTCCAAACATTTTTCTTGCTAATGATAAAAATTCAAAAAAATATTTTAAAATAACGATGATGATGATCGATATGTGCTTTTAAAATAAACAATTAATAATAATTGGAACACCCACCATCGATGATTGGCATAATAATGTCTTTTATTAATAGATTAAAATATTTCAAGATGAAATTTTATTAAATTCATTTTACAAGTTTATTTATTAGAGGAACCTGGGGTAAAGTCGGACATGAGGTAATGTGGGAAATTGTAATTATTGGTCATGTTTTTGCACTTAGAAAAATAAAAACAGTTTTCAAGTACTTCTTAATTTGGCGTCAAGTTTTTCACGCATGGTTGTAATCAAATTTATAACTTTTTATTGTATTTCGAGAACAAGTGAAAAAAATTGTTTTTGAAAGTTTTTTAGAGTGCTGTTGGTTGTTATCAAAAAATGTGAATTATTGTCGTTTTTAATTAGTCGTAAGAATGTATTTTAAAAATATTCGGATGTTGTGTATTTTTTTTTAATACAGACAAGTTTTTAAAATAATTTAACATCGCTTAAATGGTTCTAAGTTATGTTCAAATTGCGATATTGGGGTAAAGTGGGAAATTTTTGTCGTTTTTAATATATTTTTAAAATGTTCGGATGTTGTATATCTTTTGAAATACCAACGGATATTGCAAATAATTTAACATTGCTTATTTGGGGAAAGTGGGAAACACTTTCTTGGGTAAAGTGGGAAACGTAATTTTAAGTGGGAAATTGTAATTTTACTGAAAAATACTGTGTTATATGAATTATTTCATTTGCTTAGCCAAGAAAAAAACTTCAATCATGGCCACAAACCAATGAAAGCAGACTGCCTTATAACAATTTTAATCTAAATAATTATTGGGGCAATCAACATTTACAGAATTGTTTTAAACATGATTAATAAGCGACTAATATCTTTTTCGCTGCATTTTTGTATTTTTGTTTTTCAAATAAAGAGGCTATTATTAAATGAATGTAGCTTATTCTATACACTGTTAAATTTATCGGCCAGACACAGGGACGGACAGCTATTTGGAAGAACGAACGGACGACAGGTGCGTGCGTGCGTGTAGTTATAATAATAATAAAAACGTTTAAACAAAACGCATCAAATTTGCACACACAAAAAAAAATGACAATTGAAATGTTTCTGTACGAGTTTCAAGCACGTTTCAGACAGACTGAAAAGGACTCTATAAAAATACAAAAACACAAAAACACACACACTATGCATGCATTAAACAATACAGACACTCGCAGCCATAAGAACAACAGCAACATGCCATGCCGTTGGCGACAGCAGTTGCTGCTGGCACTGGGAATCCAACTGAAGCTGAGACTGCGACTGGGGCTGAAGGATGATGCGCGCAGAATAACACAAAATGTAGCTGCGGACAAAGGACGACAACGACGTTGAGTGAGCGCCCGAAAGTAGGCTAACATGCGCTACAGGAAACCAGCAACCAGTAATATTTTTATTGTTGTACTTGGTCCGTGTGTGTGTTCCGTGTGTGTCTGTGTATGTCTCTTTGTCTGTCTTTCTGTATGTCTGTCTGTCCGTCCGTCGGTCCGTGTGATGTGGGGGCGATAATACGAATGTTATGCTGCAACAGGTGACACACTCGCAAACACCCACCAACCAACATATGTTGCTCAGGCACACATCCCACAACTGCCCAGCAACATCTGCTGCTACTATTGATGTTGCTACTAAAGAGGAAGAGGCGGCAAAGAAATTAAGACAGAGAATTATACGTTGTAAATGTGACTATTGTTGAGAATATTTGCGAAATTTTGTTTTTTCATTATTTGTTTGTAACGTTTTATAAATGCAATATAAATAAATATGCTTGGCTGTAACTAAATATGCAGTAATATGGTGCAACGAAAACGTGATTTTCTTTCAAAATAATTGCCTGCAATTAACATAAATTTTAGAAATTAAATAAATTTGTTTTCACACATTACATGTGTTGCTGGCACTATTGTTGTCCATATTTATATATTGAATTACATTTGGTATTTTTGCTTCATGGAATATTTAACATTTTCCGACAACATTTTTCAGAACTTTCATTCGTTTAACACAGTACAACATTTAACAAAAATTGTATTTTTTTTTTGTTTAAAATGTTTTTTTTTTGTTTATTATGTGTCATACCCCTAGTGGAAATTTAGGTAGAGCCATGGTCACGAAGTGATCATGTCATTATTTGAGATGATCGGGATATGACGAAGCCCATAATGTCCTTGTAACGCAGGGTCCGGATCATGTACTAAACTCAGGCCATGATTATGTACTGATCGGGCAATTCCCCATTTTATTATTTACCCGACAATTGCCTTGTCAGAGCCCGAGCATAATAGGGTTTCTCTCATTAAATCTCGATCATTGTTTGATGCTAATTTCGTTATGAGGAACAAATAATGTAGCTAAAGGGTTTTTCAACAGGGACGCTACAAAAGTAGAGCGACAGGGACAGCAAACGACGTCATATTTCTTGCCGCTCTTTTGACATTTCTCTTCAGTACGGTTTGCCATTTTATGATGGAAAGATATACGAATTCGAATTTCTGTAGTAAATTTTAATAATTTCGACTCGTTGTTGGCTCTTATTGAAAAACCCTTTATAATCGGGACCATTGACTATTTAGATAATGTAAACCCTGGTATGGTAAGCCTGATAAGGGCATGCAAAGGCAATGATCATATTTTCTCTAATAGGGCTTACCCAACGAAAACCCGATCATTTCCCGATGGCGCATCGGGCAAATTTCTACTAGGGACAAGATCCACTGGATTAAATAAATTGTTAATATGTTCAACCCAAAAGATGCCAATTCTTTTATTCAATGATCTATGGTAAACATTTTCTTTTTTGTAATACATATTTACAATCTATATTCAGTTCACATGTTCTTAATTTTCAGAAATTTATTATGATATGGGCAACGATTGAAACCAAAACGAATAACCGTTTCGATTCCAGGTTTCGATTTCAGGTTTCTTCCTCGTTTCGGTTAGGGTTTCGGTTTTTATTTCGGTATTTGTATTAAAGTTATTTTTTGTCCATATTAATCAATGTCTTGAACAACAAAAAAAATATATTTTACTAACAAAAATATATTTTACTAACCAAAATATATTTTAAGAACTCATACCATAATTTTGAATTCTTTTTAACCAAAAAAAAACCCAATGCATCTAGTGATCTCGATCGATATCGTTTAAAAAAATGAAGAAAGAGATTACTTTTGACAGTTCAGAAAACGCGATTGACTATAGTTTTGAAACTCACAAAAATTAAAAAAATGTTTTAATCGGGATTTTAATGCTAGATCTGATAAATTAGATAAATGCCATTATATGTTATGACATACTTAATTTTGTATGAAGTAAGTTCAGAATTGAGACTCAAAATAGTTTTCTTTCTTCTGTAAAATTCATTTTGTAAGAGGTATTCGAAAATGTAGATAGGCGGTTTTGCAGTATCACCGACGATATATTGTAAGCCTCTAAAGGTACAAATGTATACCTATCACAAAAATAAAGCCATATTTCGTATGGGCATATTTCAGTTTTCGTTTCTACCCTGTATAAATCACATGACAACAAATTGACGCATGAGACACACACATTACATGTCTGTATTCTAGTACTGCCATCCACCCGGCAACAAAAACTTCTTGCAGAACACTCACGAATTTTGTTTGCTGTACAAAAAATGTCCATCCAAAAAATACATTACATGCTTGGATGCTGCGTTCATATTATTTGTTGTTGCACTTTCAAAAGAAGCAGAAGAGATGCGAAACAGTGTACAATATTTATGGTTCGTCGATATCAATAATTCAGGGGGTCATTCTATGACTCAAAAAAAACAGAAAATATAATATAAAAATATCTCTAATTTTGCACACAGTTTAAGATACAGGGTGTTTATAAAATGCATATTACTAACATAACTTAGTCGAGAAAATTTGATAAATAATATTAAATTTTTAACTCCTGTTTTATAAAATTAAATTACCTTTATAATTGCATATCATATCTTTGAACTCCATGATTTCTTCCTTTTTAAAATGTACGTAAAGTTGAAATTTACAAAAATACACATTTTTTACTTTGTCATTGATTTTCTCAAAATTTCGTTATCGATCACAACATTGTTTTCGAATTTATAATGATAGACCAGTTCATTCCCAATATTGACTTAACTATTACAGGGATTGTAACTGGGTAAGAAATGATGCAGAATTAATTAAACAGTGGAGAGTCTTATTTTTAAATTTCAACCATCAAATCACAACACCTGCCACTGTTTAATTATTTCTGCAGGATAACTTGACAGTTTAAAATCACTGCCATTGGTTAAAAAGTACTTGGAATGAATTGGACTATCATTATAAATTAGAAAAAATGGAGGGATCAATAACGAAATTTTGAGAAAATCAATGACAAAATAAAAATGTGTATTTTTATTTTCGGAAATATCAAATTTACATACCTTTTAAACAAGAAAGAAAACATGGGGTTCGAAGATGTTATATACCATTTGAGTCATATGAGTCATGTATATTAAAAATATTTGTTTTGTGTTTTAAATGCACAAGTATTTTCGGTATCGGTTCATTTCTGTGATTATGGGTTAAACATATCAAGGAATATGAAGAGGAAAATGACGATGGGTGTAAATATTTTATCGCGAACAATTATAATAAATTTTGAATATTATTGCTAAAAATACCCACCAAAACTACACACAATTATGGCTTATTATTCCATAATAACAAACCCAACATAATAATAATAGTTTGGCACTACAGTCCTGTAAGAACTAAGGCCGAGCTCTCTCACCATTTTGAGCTGTGCGTGTTATATTTGTACTCAAATTGGTGGGACCTGCAGTTTATTGCCGAATCCAGCAATCAACGGGTGAGAGCATTTCATAGGCAATATTTTTACTCTCGTAGGTTTGCCATTTACTGCCGAGAGGTAGCGCGGTATAGAAAAATGTTTCTATGAAAAGATGTTGTTAGGCCCAGTTCAGACTTGAACCAGGGACCTTTCGGCTCGCAGTCCAACGCACTAACCACTGAGCTACCGCGGCTACAATATGCCATTACACTTAATATTCACTTGCGAATGCATTGAAATTTATCATTACTTTGAAATCATATAGTTGAGGTTAAGGTTTGAAACACCTTTAACCTAAATTTAAGAAGCATAGCTTTTTCAATAAAAACTGGTAGCTTAACCTTAACTTGAAAATTCCTTTATTCTTAAATCAATATCACCACTAATTCTCAAATTGATGTCAAGGTTTACTTCAAATCAAGATTTCGCCTTATTTTCAACTCGATATCAAATTAACCTACATTTAGTTTTTTGATTTTAAATATTGACCTACAAAATAAGTAAAAAAAGGGGATTCTCATATAGGACAACAAAAAGGGCATTTCTCAATTAATTATACCGTTATATGCCATCCAACCAATATCGTAGACCTCAAGCCCGAGCGTCAAGACAACCGCAGGAAATCGATGCCAGCATCCAAAATGTGGTAGGCGTGTTTTTTTTAAGCTTGTATGTTTCAAGCTCTCGAATTCCATTCTGGAGCCTATTCAAAGTTTGCGGGGGCGGTTGGTATATTGTTTTAAAGATTCACAGAAGTCCACACACTAATAGATTTCGGTAAGATATTAGATTTGGACGCGCGTTGTTATGTTATATTTTTTGTCATGGTTTATATTGTAATTAGGTCACATGGGTAAGTTCGGTCACATGGGGTGGATTTTTATAGTCGGTCGGGCCCGACTATGGAATACCCTACACCTTTGGTGGGGATATAAATGTGGAATATTTAATTGCATACCTTAATTTTAAAGTTTTTAATTATGCTGAACCTCCCCACCCTCAGAATATTATTCATAAATCAGAAATTTACGTCTTATATCCCCATAAATTTAAAAAATTATATAAAAGTATAAACAACTAAAAAAAAAATGAAAAATATAATTGGGCGGACCACGCCTATATTTAAAATTTTGAAAGGCTAATATTTCATAGATTTGATTTTAATAATTTACGGATCAAATTTCCACTATGAAAACCCGGGAAATAATAAAAAAAAAGTGGGCGGATCACGCCCATTTTTGGACCACATATTTATAGGTGAATTATAACAATACCTTTTAAATTTTATAACTATACCTTGAATACTTTTCGAGTTATTAGTTCCGAAAGAGTTATATAAAAGTGACTTGTATGGGAGGGCGTGTCCGTTGACCGATTTGGCTCATTTTCAAACTCAGTTCCTACTTTTGGCTAAAATATATTGAGTCGAAATTTCATCGCATTCTGATCAGTATTTATCAAGTTATTCTGTATTCGGTCAGCAAGACAGCAAGACGGACAGACAGACGGACATGGCTAAACGGACTCGGGTAGTGATACTGATCAAGAATATATATACTTTTCCATACCGGACACGCCTCCTAAGGGTCGTTACAATATATGCACAAAGTTAATATACCCTGTACCTCACAGGTGTAGGGTATAAAAACATACTGTTTTTAGCGTCACTTCTTTTTTATACCCTACACCTATGAGGTACAGGGTATATTAACTTTGTGCATATATTGAAACGCCCCTTAGGAGGCGTTTCCGGTATGGAAACGGATGCTTGATCAGCATCACTACCCGAGTCCGTTTAGTCATGTCCGTCTATCTGTCCGTCTTGCTGTCCGAATACAGAATAACTTGAGAAATACTGATCAGAATGCGATAAAATTTCGTCTCAATATATTTTAGCCAAAAGTAGAAACTGAGTTTTAAAATGAGCCAAATCGGTCAACGGACACGCCCACCTCCCATACAAGTCACTTTTATATAACTCTTTCGAAACTAATATTTCGAAAAGTATTCAAGGTATAGTTATAAAATTTAAAACGTATTGTTAGAATGTACCTAAAAATATGTGATCCAAAAATGGGCGTGATCCGCCCACTTTTTTTTTCATTATTTCCCGGGTTTTCATAGTGGAAATTTGATCCGTGAATTATTAAAATCAAATCTATGAAATATTAGCCTTTCAAAATTTTAAATATAGGCGTGGTCCGCCCAATTATATTTTTCATTTTTTTTTTTTTGTTTTTTTAACTTTTATATACATTTTTTAATTTATGGGGATATAAGACGTAAATATCTGATATATGAATAATATTCTGAGGGTGGGGAGGTTCAGCATAATTAAAAACTTTAAAATTAAGGTATGCAATTAAATATCCCACATTAAAATCCCCACCAAAGGTGTAGGGTATTCCATAGGCCCGACCGACTATAAAAATCCGCCCCATGTGATCGAACTTACCCATGTGACCTAACTTTCCCAACTCGTTGTTCCTAATTTTCACTGCCCTTTTTGGTAATGTTATTATTAAATCATTTTCAAATACAGAGTTAGCGCTAAAAATAGCACTTATATTATATTTGAAACTGATTTGAAAAACACACTAGACCTTAAAGGCAAATATGATTATTTTTTTAAACACTTGTGGCCTTTGGCATATTGGGAAGGGATTTGGTGTACCAGTTTCTAATGTACGTTCGGTTTCCAATTCGTTTCTTTTTAATTAAAATTAGTTTCTGTTCATATTTTCAATATCTGGTGCAAAATTTTAATTATTTTCAAAACAATTACAAGATTTGTAATCAGCGACCTCGAAATTACATCGTAAAATGATTTTTTTTTTTTTAACCCAATAAATTTTAACAGCGCCAAAAATTAGTTGCCTGTTTTCAGTTAAATTGAATGCGAAGCTTTTAAACTAGTATCTAACTTTCCTAATGTTCGTTGGATACCGATGAAATTTTGAAATCGAAGGCTTTTAGGGTCTTCAAAGCTAACAAAATTTTAGTTGAAATACTAAAAAAATATATTCGATTTTCTCAGAGCAAAAATGAGACATATCATAGAAGCAAATTTTTCCAGTCATATTTTTGTGTTTATTTCTTGAAAACAAAAATAAAAATATTGTTCTCAAATTTTTTTTTTTATTTATAAATACATATAACATCAATAAAAAAATGTTCATGAATTATTCTCATACTAAAATAAAAAAAAAAAAATTGGACCTCTAGTTTATAAGTACTTCAAAAGACGGTTTAACTCAACGTTTATCTTAAAAAGTAGTTTATATACATGAGATGTCATTTCTGATGTGTTATGATGACCTTTTGTATAACATGATATTTAATTTATTTAAGGTTAAAAGTAATTATAACATAATATATATTATGGAAAGATATTTCTAAAAAACCCATATTTTTAAAATTTTCAAAACAAATGTTATTGCTAATTACCTTCTAGTTTAACACTTCAACATCGATTAGTTAAACTAAGTTTAAACGACTTTTGAGGTACATTCAACAATTTGATTCTCACTTTAATTTAAGTTTAAACCACATACTAAGTTTAACTACCACTGAAAAACTGACTCCATGTTGGAACTTAAAAGTAACTTATGCGGAATTACAAAAATTATATATACAAAGTTTAAAATATCTTACCTTTGGCTCAAACAATGTAGTATCCTTGTAAATGTTAGCAGCAACTAGAGTTTAACTTTTTTTTACATATTTCTAATTTATTTTAATTATCAATGCAGCTACTTTTTTGTGTGTGTCGTTAGAAGGACTGCATAATTTTGTTGCATTTTAATTAAAATGTTGATGCACAACGATGACACCAAATATGTGGGCAACAGAAACAGTGACAAGCAACCGTATTTCCGACACTGTGACGCGTGACGTGATGTTAAATTGTGAGAGTTGTGCACACTGCAAATATTTTAAATATTGAATTGTTGCCGCAGGAACTTTTACGAACATGCCAATAAAAGTGTATTTTTTTAATGTGATTAAAACTTTAACTTTTACAAATTTAATTTAAATGTTTATTATTTTTAATTTTAGTTATATTTTTGTTATTTGTTATAATTCACTAAACACTTTTGATATATTTTATTTGCTTTATTATTAAAAACACTTTTTGTTTTTAAACACTTTTTTGAATATTTAAAACACTATTTTTATTATTTGAAACAATATATTTTAGTTTAGAATTATATAAATTAATTTGTAATTTATTTAATTAAATTTACTAATTTATTTAATTGAATTTACTAATTTATTTAATTACATTTACTAATTTATGTATTGTTTAAATTTCTTGTAATTTGTATTAAACACTATTTTTAATTTTTAGTTTGAATAATTTTTTTAGGAACACTGTTTTGAATTATTTTCTGCTTCGATTGAACAATATTTTTTATTGATTTTTTTCTGTATTGTTTTTGATTAATATTTTTTCAAGTTGAGCAAAACTATTTTTTATATATATTTAGCATTTTTAGTTTATGCGCATTTTAATGTTGCACTGAAAATATATATGAAATATTTGATTGTTGAATTTCATGTATTCAATAAAATATTTTCCACACATTGCACTTTGGTATATTTTTTCTGGTTTGCTATTGTTGCTGTTAAAAAAATAAATTTATTCAATGGTATAAAAAATTTGATTAGAACTATAAAAAAGGTATTTTTTTTTGTATTTTGTATAAACCCGAAGTGATTGTTTTTTATAAACTACTTTACATTTTCAATTTTGTACTCATTTCACACATAATGTCCAACCATCGCTCTAGCATACAACCTCCACCCAACCTCCACCCTCCATCCGTCCAGGCCACAGAAACACATAAAGCTGAAAACCAGGCATTCGATTTTGCTGGCCAATTTCAGCCTTTCGCAATGCAAAATTATCGAATTATCTACAAGTCTTAGCCAATTGCCTTACTGGCCAATACTTCCGCACAAACGAGTGCAGTCAATATGTAACTGGGTTTGTGCAAACGGACCTTGAAGCCATACAAATGACAGTAGTCAAATGCTGTGAATTTCTAACAAATCTACATACTACATACCACATAGTAGTAGGTACACGATGACCAAAAAAAAAAAAACAGTACAAATATTAAATACTCGATAACTGGTCTAAATGTTCAAAATTATTTTGGACATGTGATTGGTAAATATTATCCAAATTTGTAATTCTAATTATTTTCAAAAACTAGGTTAGAACAATAAGAGATACATTTAGAATCGAACAATTTTAAAATTAAAGAGGTTTAATTTTGCGAAAATATAAATTTTAAAGAGAAAGATCAAACAACAATTTGTGTGTAGTTGCTGTGATTTATTTTTTTAAAAACCAACTTAATTGGGTCCATATATTTTGTGCGATAATACCTAGGACTACTCAAATTATTATTCTACTCTCTCACTAACATTAAGTAAGACAAAAATAATCATAGCACAATCGTATTTCTCCCATAAAATGAAATATAGATTACTATTCTTCAAATATCAATCTGCTGAAACCTAATAACTGGATGGACCTAGATGAACAATAATTTGGCGCTACATTCCTATAAGAACTTAGGCCGAGCACTCTCACCATTTTGAGCTGTGCGTGTTATATTTGTACTCAAAGTGGTGGGATCTACAGTTTAATGCTGAATCCGGACGGCGGGTGAGAGCTTTTCATAGGCAATGTTTTACTCTCGTAGGTTTGCCATTGACTGCCGAGAGGTAGCGTCGCATAGAAAAATGTTTTCTATGAAAAAGATATTGACAGTCGCCGCGGATCCAACCAGGGACCTATCGGCTCGTACCCTAGAAGAAATTTTCCCGTTGTGCCATCGATAAATGATCGGGTTTTCGTTGGGTAAGCCCTATTAGAGAAAATATGATCATTGTCTTTGCATGCCCTTATCATGCTTACCATAGCAGGGTTTACATTATCTAAATAGTCAATGTTCCCGATCATAGCTACATTATTTGTTCCTCATAAAGAAATTAGCATCAGGCAATGATCGAGATTTAATGAGAGAAACCCTATTATGCTCGGGCTCTGACAAGGCTATTGTCGGGTAAATAATAAAATGGGGAATTACCCGATCAGTATATGATCATGGCCTGAGGTCAGTACATGATCAGGACACTGCGTTACAAGGACATTATGGGCCTCGTCATATCCCGATCACCTCAAATAATGACATGATCACTTCATGACCATGACCCTACCAAATTTCTACTAGGGTAGTCGAACGTACCAGCGACTTTTCGCTCGTAGTCAAACGCACTAACTAGATGAGCTACCGACGCCTAATTGCTTCGACGAAAAATAGGTTTATAGAGCATATTTTAATCATCAAATCAAAATCAATCATCATCAAATTGGACTATGTTTCAGATAACCATGAATTCTTTTCTTTTGTTACATTGCCCGAGACGAGGCAAACAAGCATTTTTTTTTATTGAAATCTTTAGGCAGGGAATTCGGACAAAACCTGCCTATTTTCTGCCTATTCTGTGTACAGAAATTTGTAAATAACTGGTAGACAGAAGTAGAGTGAGTGTATGGTTGGCAAAAGAAGGCTCCGGCTCTGGTAGGTAATATGCATATTTTGACTAAATTTCTCAATAATGATTTTTCATCCTAGAGATAATATAGATAAAATGGACTATTTTCTAGGTAACCATGATCACTTTCTTATTTTCACATTACCCGACACAATATTTTCGGAAGAAAAATGATAGGAAACTAGCAGGCAAGCAAACAGTTTATTGGTACAAATTTTTGAATTAAAATCATTCAAAATTCACAAAATTATATTTCTACCTGCTAGAAGCAGATTCGGCTACGGAAACTTTCTTGCCTGATATAAAGTTACTTTCAAAGTTACACGAAAACAAACATTGCGAAATAATGTGCTTGTTATAAAGCAGATTTTTAAATATTCAAAACAATATTTTTCTCTGCTTAAGGCTGAGTTAAACAGATCAGTTTTCTACATAAAAGCTACCTATTTTCCACACATACCGTAAGTCTGCCTTTAAAAATTCATGAAATTTTATTATCTCTCGAAATAAAATACCTGCCATTTTTCAATAATATTTCCGGCATATTCAAGGCAAACACACAGCTAAATGGAAGTTTGTGGAATGCGTATAGCAGATTATATGGAATTTTAAATGTAGAGCAGACAAAGGTCGAGTTTGTAGCACGAGCACTCCGTTTTCTGCCGTGAATCTGCCATTCAAATTTCATATAATTTTACAACCGAGTATTCTTCTTTAGCTCCTTGGATCCCTACACTCAGAAAAAAAAATGTCCTCAAATCTCATTAAAATTGGTCAATAGTACAATTATTGATTTAATAGTATATTACCAAAAATAAATATGTGCATGTAAACTCAATGGCAATGTCATGGTATTTTCTAGTATTTAATGGTATTTTCCGATTAAAATAATAATTTATCCTATTGACTATTTTTAATAGTAAAAAACTATTATTTATATAGTATTTTTTCTGGGTCTAGCGGGACATATGGTAATTCCCAAAATATGCCATTTATCTATTCCACTATTCCTAAAAAATGACATAAATATTGTGTAGAGACCCCAGAGCAGTTTAGAAACATTTTTTCGATTAATTTCAAGCAGACAAAGGCGTAGTTTGTATCAAAACCTGCCTATTTTCTGACCGTTCGCTAAATATGCCGTAAATCTGCTATTCAATTTCACAAAAATATGACAATACACTTTCCAAAATATTTCTGTGTTTTTGCCGAAATATTCCCGAAAAATTGCAGACATTTTTTTCTCATTTCTCATAAAAAAAACAGCCCGAAACAAAATATCTGGCATTTTTCTGGCATATTTCTGGCATATTTCCGGCAAACGCACAGCTAAATCGAAAATCTTGAGAAGTGTATAGCAGGTTGTAAAATTTGAAAGCATTTTAATGTCAGATTCACGCCATATTTTGGGAATGGGCAGAAAACAGACAGCTTTTGATACAAACTCCGCCTTTGTCTGTTTGAAATATGTCAAGAAAATGTTTCTCAACCGCCTCGACCCTGTCAAAAATTTTGTCTGGAGAGACAGCTTTTAATACAAACTCCATCTTTGACTGCATAAAATATTTCGAAATATTGCTTTGACCCTGTCAAAAATTTCGTCCTCGGCTGCGATAGGTTTTTCAAAATTTATCAATTACTGTTTACCTGAAAATTTCCCGTATTATTCTAGAATGGGGATCATAAAAAAAACTATTAATAATTTAAAAAAAGGTTCAATAAATTAATATTTTTCAAGTTTAGTTTCGAAACTAACTTAAACTTTAATTGCAGTATGCATTATTTTTTATATTAAAAATTACATTGCTAATTATAAAAAAAATCCATTAAAAGTTTTTAACTGGATAAGTACTGTAAAGAGCAATAGGGACAGCAAACGACGCCATATTTCTTGCCGCTCTTTTGGCAAACCTCTTCAGTAAGGTTTGCCATTTTATGATGAAAAGATATACGAATTCGAAATTCGGTAGTAAATTTTAATAATTTCGACTCGTTGTTGGCTCGTATATCTTTCCATCATGAAATGGCAAACCTTACTGAGGAGAAATGTCAAAAGAGCGGCAAGAAATATGGCATCGTTTGCTGTCTCTGTCACTCTACTTTTGTAGCGTCCCTGTTGAAAAACCCTTGAAAAAACTTTTGTAGCGCTCTTATTGAAAAACCCTTTATATATTTTATTCTAAGTACAGCTGGAAAGTGCCAAAAATTTTGTAAGCAATTTTCATAAAAGGAAAAATATGAGTATGCAGTTAGCGTTCCTCAGTTTTAGAATTGAAAAGGGCTCTGACAATATGGAATTAATTCACAGTTTTGTTTTTTTTTAATTATTTGTTATATTAATTTTATTTTTTATGCTTCTCCGGAATTGTGGAACATTTCAAATCATTTAAATTAGTTTATACATTATAAACTTTTTTATTCTGTATCTTTTCAATATTTCTGTTGTATTTATTTATTTATTTTTTTATTTATTTTTATATTTATTTATGCAATTTATCTGAACTAGTCTTAAAGGCAAATCAAATTCCAAATTTATACGAAATCCCAACATATGTAAGCATTCATAATAAATAATAAAAATTACATTTGCAAACATTATTGATTTTGAACCCTATCATTACTTCGGTTTGTAAAGAAAGAATTCGTCTGCTATTTGATTGGCATACGCAAGAAATGGCAAAATTGTAAAAAGGGTTTTCATTTTTCTTAGTCCTTTGGCTAATGCCAACAATACACAGCCATTCACATCGAGGACACGCATATTACACACGGACAGACAATCAGACCCACACAAGTATATCGTATAAAAGAAATCGAATTAGAAGTAATTTGAAAAATGTTCTACGAATTTTATTAGATTTTTTACACAATGAATTAGGGTCGAGAGACACTTGTGTAGTTTAGAGAATTTATAAAATTTTGAAATGCGAGCTTGTGATATGAGATTAAGAAACTCAATAAAAAATTTAACACATTAGAAAAATCTTAAAGAATTCACAAATTTCTTTACTTCAGGTTCATTTAAATAAATGTGATTTTGAGCAATTTCAAACAAAAAAAAATCCTTCCATAGTAGCTCAGCAACTGCAGCATATCCCAGGTGAAAGTGAGCATCTGCGGGATACTCACTCGTTTACTCACTCAGAGACACACGCACACACACACAGATGACGAAGACTTTCGCAGTTAACTTGAAAGTTAAGCGAAAGCTTGACACCAAAAAACTGCGAAAAAGACACATGCGAGATACATAAAGCGTTACAGATATGCGCATAAAATGTATCTAGATACTAAGTAATATGCCAACAGAAATAACACACGTTTGTAAATTGACTTTTATGCTTAAAGTTTATATGTAAATTGTACTAGAATCTAAATCATTTAAAACAAAACATTTCTAAACACTTAGAGCACACAGCGCCCAGTATCCCCAGTTTCCTGTAGATACTTTTTTATGTTTCGATACTTTTAGTAGACACTACGTATGTCGAGGGTAGTGAAAATCATGTGAAACAAGCGCAAAAATATGCTCGGCACACAATTCAACAAATTGTTGAATGTATATAGCGAAACGTACACCATATATAGGATGCAGATACATATGTATCTTAATGTACATAAGCCATGAGTAACGCACCGCACTGCCCCGCGCACTGAGCGAACGTGTATCCCGTGAATTTTCCGCACTGGGCGCCCGTTACGACGACAGCACAACAAACGTACGATGAACGAACTAACAAACGACGAACGAAAGAGCAAACGACGAACGCGACGAGGACGAGGACGAGCACAAGAACGTGACGTGCAAGGCGCAGCTAAAGGAAATCCCGCAAATACTCAAAAAAAAAAAGAAGAACACACTACACCAAAGCTAAGCTCTGACTAATGTACCGAGTGAGTTTTATATTTTGCGAATACGATTTGCCGTTTGTGTATCCTGGAGATGCACAAGCAGACATTTTTTTTTCTTTTAATTTTTACTGTTTTGCTTACTTTTGCGAAATCAGCAACACACACATTCACACAAACACGCACTCACGCACGCACGCACGCACACAGAGAACGTGTATCCATGCGTTGGCACGTATAATGTATCTGTCGGATACAACAACCAAACAGCTCTGATACTCGTTTTGCACTGGACGCTTTGCATGCAGAAGCAACATTTCAACGTCGACATTTTGTTCTGCGTCTGCAAAAAGGTCTCTCCCAACTGAATTATTTAACAGCGCTGTATTTACAGAGTGAAAAGCAGAGAGTATCTGTTAATTTCATACCTGGGTCGTATGAGGCATCTTTTCATCAGTCAATAGTCTGGGGAAAGTGCTCCTTTCATGTAGACTATGCAGATGAATAGCACTAATATTTTTTACTGAGAATAACTCCAACATGAAATTGTTCAATACTTTAATAGTTCGAATTAGAGATGGGCGCGTGCCTGTTTTTGATGGCACGGAGACGCACGGGCACGCCGATAGGTAACACGCACGAGCACAAGCCCGACGACTAAATTTAAAGACATGCACGAGAAGCACGATAAAAAACTGGATATAGAAAGACACAAAGAAGCACGGAAAACACTAAAAAGCACGGAATCACATGAAAAACTAGGCAAAACGTGATAAATTATATTATTAACAGGGACTAAAACCCTTTAGAATTTCGGTTTCGGTTCGGGTTCCAAGATTTTTAAAATTACGGTTCCGATTCCTGTTTCAACCAAAAAATTATATGTTCCGGTTCCGGTTACAATTTCGGTTCTTTGCGGTTCCAGAGTGAGAATAAAACCCTTGAAATATCGGTGCCGGTTCTCGTTTCAAGATTTTAAAAATAACGGTTCCCGTTCTGATTTCGGTTCCAAGCAAAAAAATTATATGGGTTCTGATTCCGAGTTCTCGCATTTTTTTAATTCGATTGTGGTATAGGTTTTTTACGGTCCCTTATTATAAATAATACAAAAATTAACTTTGGTACTTTTTTATTCTCTGAATCGGAACCTCTTCGGAATTGGAACCTGTGGGGACCGCAAAGAAAGGGTTTTGAAATTGGAGTATGAACTAAAAACCAGTTGGGAAGGTTAGATCACATGGGAAATGTTAAAGTAGGTTTTAGTATGATAGTTAGGATTATCAAAATTATAGTCGGTTTAAGCCGACTATAAATACCCTACACATATGTGTGGTTACCATTAAAAGTGGTATAAAGGTCACCAGGGTATACGAATCCTGAAAATAACTACTAACTTTCAATCGCTGAAGAATTTCCATTCATTTGATACCCATATTTACAAATGGGTAGGTGTACCGAATTTCACTTTTTTTTGGAACCACAAGTCGTTTCGCCGGAAACCATTATTTTTATGTATTTGAGCATGAGTCAATATATATTTGACCAAAAACGTTTTCCTAAGCACGTATACAGTAAAATTGATCTGTAGATATAAATTTTATACGAGGTATTTGAACATAAGTGGTCGGTTCTCAGGTCACATTAGACCGATCATGCCAATTTTCTTGTTCAGACAGCTTAGATATATAAGTAATCTAAATCTAAAGTTTCATTGCTATAGCTCTTCTATTTTTTCTGTAATCGTGATTTCAACAGACAGACGGTCAACGCTAAGTCGACTCAGGAGGCCATACTGATCAAGAATATATATACTTTTCCATACCGGAGATGCTTCCTTATGGGTGATACAAACGGCGTACCAAACTGAATATACCCTTTCACTTTTAGTGTAGGGTATAAAAATCTTTAATGGGCGCGTGCCTGATTTTAGAGGCACGGACAAACACGGGCACTACAACAACCAGCACGCACGGAGATTTGCACGCACGAACTCAGGTTTTCGGGCGTGATACGAAAAAAGCAATGCACGCGCCCTTCTCTAGTTCGAATATACAAAAATATTGTTATATATGGTACTGATTTACCCTACAAAAAATATTTATTTATGTGAATTTAAACACTATAATCATATATAATCATATATTATGAATAAAAACTAAATCATTATGATTACTTATTCTTGGCTTGATATCATGCTTAACTTTTGCAAAATGCATGCGTATAATATTTGATTTATGAGAACATTTCTCTCCGTGTAGTACGTACAGAAAACGAAAACATAGGTTAGTTTTTGCAATATGTAGAAAACGATTTTCTAATACATTGTGTAGTAAAATCAAGTAAAAATGTAGTAGAACTAGTATTAGTACTTTTAAAACAAGTACGAACATCTTTAAAATACCACTGCATTAATTTTCCTCGATGCACAACGCATAATAATGAAGTCAAGACGATTTTAAATCAAAAAATGTTAAAAACCGACTGAAAGCATTTTCAAAATATCGATACCTTACAGGCAAACGATCGTAACCAACAAAAAGTCAATTTCACAGGAGGCGAAAAAACATTTCAAAATCGAGTAGTTTAATATTCAATTGATTTTTTCTTACAGTATCCTTTAAAAGAGCTAACAAAAATAATAGTGTGGCCCAATTTCCAAAATATCCATTACATGCAGAAATATTTGAAGAAAAATGTATTTACGATGCTTTGCCTGTTCCATATATTTCGATTTTTTTTTATTGTAAAAAATGTTTAGTGAATGTCTCGATACCCTTTATCAGTTGCCAAAAGTTCATTAAGATCGAAAAGGTAAAATCTCAAATTTTACTTTTTTTGGCCGATTTGGTGTGGAATGGCCCATATTCGATAAGAAGTGTTATTTCGCTTTATTTCAAATTAGGAACGCGAAATTCAAAAATATGACTTTGCAGGGACATTCTACTTATAAAGAGGTTTCCAAAACTGCAATAAAAAAATCACAAGATGTTGGTTACGATATTCTGCCAGTAAGGTATCGTTATATAATTGAATATGTTTAATAATATATTTTAAAAATGTTTTATATCAATTATTTTTATCAATATAACTATTGATTTCAGATGATAGCAATTCATGTGTTCAATCGTCCCTGGAAAACTTAGTTGAAGATGAAAATTTAAAACACAATAAATAAAAAAATAATCGTATTCACTGCAAAATGGACAATTTCAAAATCGTGTTGTTCCCCCAAAGTGTTCATATTTATAAGTATTAGGTATTCTATACAAATGTAAAATTTAAAATATATTTTTTACTAATGACACAAGATATTTTTAATATAGACAAGATTAATTAAATTGATATCATTGTTATGTTAGTGGTATTTTATTAAAATTTAACAATTAACATATTTTAATAGAACTACTTGGGCCCGAAGATGAAAATACAGATGGATTTTCTTTAACGTATTCTCGCACAGCAGACTTTATAAGTTCGCGCATTTCATGTTGCGGTATCATTCCACTGTCTCCTGTAATATATTAGCATTCGTATTATTTCTAATTTAAATATAACAAATGAATTTCGTACCTTTTGGTCCGGGATTTCCCGGGTAGCCATCAGTTCCTGTGATACATAAATTTATTTTAGAACTTATATAAATATTTGATAATATCTATTAATAATAATAACTTTAAAAATAAATATGAATATTGAAATTTTATAAAAATCAATCATACCTCTAGGACCAGGTGCACCAACATTTCCAGGGACTCCAATACTGCCAGGAACACCAGGAATTCCTAACAAAATCAAGAAAATTCCAGTTATTCATTATGCAATATAATAAAGTAAATTATTACCTAAACCAGCAGGTCCCGTTGTTCCATCAGAGCCTGAAAAATTTTAATTTATAAATTTAATAAAAAATCATTGCCATTTGAAATGATATATATTTTATATATCGAAGTACCTTTTGGTCCAGGATTACCAGTATTGCCAGGAGGTCCTAAAGTAATTTAACATAAACAAATTATTCTACGAATCAATAAAAACTTAAGTTGCAACCTTGTGGTCCAGCTGTTCCTGGTGTGCCTGGATGTCCAATATTTCCAGAGGGCCCTACATAATAAACGATCATTTTCAAGCATTACTATCCAAACAAATGGACTAAACAAAAAATACCTATAGGTCCCGTTGGTCCAACAGTACCTGGAATACCACTACTTCCAGAGACACCTACAAAAATTGAGGAAATCGAAAAAAAAAGTCTAAGAAATCAGTTTTTTTATATTACCTGGAGGTCCAGCAGGACCCTTCAACCTATATGAACTTGCATAAACGCAAGTATCGACTCTTGTACAGAAATTACCGGTGACTTAATAAAAATATTATATAAGAATTTTATAAATTTTACAAATATATGAATTATGTACTTAGAACGAAACCATTAAATGCTAAAACACACAGAAAAATTAATTTAAATTGTGACATATCTTTTGAGGTTGAATCACACTTTATTCTTTTCAGATTCAAATTAAATATCTAAAGATTTTGTGGCTTGTTTGGTCGAATGCTTAAATTTGACTAAATCAGAACTGAACAATTGTATTATTTTAATAACTTTGTGTGAGGTTATAAGTCATATTTCTTATCATATGTTGTATTAATTAATTAAAATTGGAATATTTACTTACCAAATATAAATTGAATCATTTTATATTATTAGGTGTCTGACATTTAATATCTGCTATATCAGTACTTATTATTATTTATTAGTATTTTGACTTTTAGACTACATTCCTACGATACGATCCATAGACATTTTGGGTTCATTGCATTACACCCAGAAAAAAATTCCCTCAAATCCCATTAAAATTGGTCAATAAGACAATTATTGATTTCATAGTATACAAAAAATAAAAATTTTCATATAAACTCAATGGCAATGTCATGGTATTTTCTAGTATATAATGGTATTTTCCGATTAAAATAATAATTTATCCTATTGAATATTTTTAATAGTAAAAAACTATTATTTATGTAGTATTTTTTTCTGGGTGTACCATCTAAGTCTAGGATGCTACTACACACAAAAAAGTTCTTTGTTGGGGAAACCAACAGACGTATTCAGTTGTAATAACAAATCGTGAGTTCATGGTAAGACCTTAATCAGTTGAAACAACTGATTTATTAGTTCTTTTTCTAACCACACTAACAAATTTAATTTTTTCGTCTTTTTGGGTTTTCGGACTAGATTAATTAATACCTACTATATAATTTCGTTAAGTTTTACTTTTAGTTTGCTATGTATTATCTGAAGACATGGGAAATCCCAGTGAACTCCCATACTGAACAGTTCAAGTAGATTTCATTTTCTAAGATAACATATAAAAGTT
Source organism: Dryomyza anilis (assembly GCA_951804985.1). Taxonomy (NCBI): domain Eukaryota; kingdom Metazoa; phylum Arthropoda; class Insecta; order Diptera; family Dryomyzidae; genus Dryomyza; species Dryomyza anilis. The sequence continues at coordinate 6,335,987 of OX638133.1, forward strand.
TGATGTGAGCTATTGCAGATTTTTAATATTTTGAAAACAGACAAAAGCAAGCAAAAAAATTCAGTGCTAAATTTGAAATCTGTACAAGCAATTGTTCAGGTTATTATCTTTATTTAGAAAAATGTTTGTAGATTATTTAATATTGACTTAAATTATTGGAGAGTATTCCTAATCTCGACTAAAAGTAACTTTTAACGATTTATTAATTGAACTAAAAATAATGTAATCAAAGATCTAATGATAATGATAGAAATTTCTATCAATAAAACTAAGTATACTATTTTGGTCAAAAACAACAACATTCAAAATATATCGAAAAAAAAAAATAAAATTGTTAGAAAAAATATTCAAACTAAAAAAAAAACACTTTTAGCGTATTCACAATTCATCGTATTTTAGCATATATACGATATAATAACACAGAAACGTCAATTTGTTGTTTGCATCCCTTATAAAAGTGGAATACCACAAGTGTTGTATTTGAGAGTAGCCCTGAGGAATGTTTTTTGGTGTCGTATTTGGTGAAATGAAGAAAAATTGTGAAATTGAAGACTATAGTGCACATCAAATGTTAATTTATTTGTTATTCTTTTCAAATCGAGGAATATTAATGATAATTTCAAAATATCCTAACTTTATAAGAATCAGCTGCATTTATTTGACGAAAGAATTTAACAAACAGAAAAGTGGTATCCACAGTTCAATTGCCGTACTCTCGTATTCGTACAATGTCGTACCAATACCATGAAATGTGAATACGCAATATGTACGAAAAATTTGGAAAAAAAAACAATGACTTGGGCCACCACAAAAATTTGTTAAAAAAGTTGTTGGACGACAAAAGCAACGCAATGTTTGCAAACAATATTTTCGAAAATTACGAAAAAAATAAAAATTGTATGCGATAAAAACAACGCTATGTTCGAAAACAACATTTACGAACAAATAAATATTATTCGACAAAAACAGCAATGTTCGTCAAATTTCGAAAATAACTATTAAAAAAATGTTTTCCAACATTTATTTTTTATTCGACAATATTCGAAAATATATGAAAAAAATATTCGAAATTTTCGAAACAAAATTTTTAAAAATAAAATAGTTGGACGACAAAAGCCACCGTGGTTTTAGTCACATCAAATTTTTCGAACATTGTTGTTACTGTCGCATACAAAAATATGTTCGCGAAAAACATTTTCCAACCAAATTTTTGTATGCGACAATAAGAACAATGTTCGAAAAATTCGAAAAATTAAATGCGACTAAAACCACGCAATGCTCGAAAACAACATTTACCAACAGTAAATATTATTTAAAAAAACAGCAATGATCGTCAAATTTCGAAAATAACTGTTTTAAAAATGTTTTAAAGAGACGACAATTTCAAATGCAATTTTCGAAAAAAATATTTTTCAACATTTATTTTTTATTCGACAATTTTCGAAAATTTTGAAAAAAAAAGTTGAGCGGTAAAATTCACGCAATGTTCGAAAACCAGATTTCCTACAAATATTTTTTATTTGGACAAAATCAACAATATTCGAAAATTCTCGAAAAAAAAATTGTTGAAGAAATGTTTAGTAGTTTCCAACAAATTATTTTTTTCGATAAAATCAACAATTTTCGAAAATTTATGAAAAAAAAATTATTGAAGAAATGTTTGGGTGATCAACCTTTATTTTTGGAAGGACCTTTATTTTTGGAAATAAAATATATCTCTCAACTAAAGTCCTTTATTTTGTAAAATCGAAAAATACTTCTCAACCAGAGACCAATTTGTGCTGGACTTAATTATATGTACATCTCTGAGAAAGACATTTATTATTTTTCAAAGTGAAAGACGAAACTGAAATAAAGGTTAATAGTTATTTTTGATCTCTGTTAATCTGTTAGGTTTTATTCATTTTGAAAGATTCTTATACCACACGTTGCAAAAAGTGCTATCCCAAACATGTTTTGTAACAGCCTGAGAAACATATCTTTGTTTAACTTCAAAAAGTATTATGTTTGCTTAAAAATATATAGTTTTAGAAAGTAGTCAAACCCACATCTAAATATTTTGGAAAGAAATTCTGCAAATAAAAATAAAATATTGTATTTATTATATTTTTTTATTAAAAATCGTAGGCAGAAAATGCCGGTCAACGAGTGTCAATTTCGCGTTGCACTTTTGTGCAATTGAAATTTCAATGTATTATAATAATGAGTTAGACAATTAGTATTTATTAAACTTTAAGTGATAATAAACAATGAATATTAAAGCAACTATTGGTTGCATTCTCCCTTTTGTCCCATCATGCCTGTTATTCCTGGATATCCTGGTGCTCCTATTATTCCTGGAAATCCTGGTGGACCTATTCTTCCTGGTGGTCCTAATAAGCATACATAACATACATTTATAAAATTAATAAAACCACCCCATATATTAGTTCAACCTCCATGCCCTGGTGGTCCTATGGGTCCAATTAGACTATGTTTATTCTCTGCAACATAAATCTTGATCATATCACCCACTAATTCGCGCATCTCACTATCGGTTTTGCAGCTACATTGAGTTTCAGCTGTAATTTTAGATTTTATTTAAATACTTAACTTGAATAAAATGGAAACGTAATTAAAAACCAACTAAATACAATACTGATAGCACCAATCAAAATTACAACGATCAACAAATGGTGCAGTCTCGACATTATAAACTCAACTAAAATAAAATTCTACTTAGTCAAAGAAAGTTGGTTTTGTTATAATATATGTAATATGTTTTTAAATTGATCTCTATTTGGGGTTATCAACATTTTAATTGATACTGATTGATTAGCAGCAATTACACGGTGCGACACCCAAAATATACAACAATTCTGAGTTATATTTTTGATAGCTAAGGACTGCGTCGAATAAAATTGTCAAAAATGAAAAAATCTAGAAATCTAGTAATCGAATTTTCATAGAATAAAATATTTTATTTTGCAAATTATTTTTAGATTTAAAAAAAAATATAAAAAACCAGAAATTAATATTTTTTAATAAAAAGTTTTAATTTTTCCGGAACCCCTTCCATTAATGTTGTAATGGTAGTGTCCGACACCCTTACAGCTGCTGAAGACCACTTTCTTTTAAAGTCTTGAAGGTCTTTGGCCACTTTTTTTGTTGTCTTCATCTCCCTTTTTACTAAAGCCCAGTATCTCTCAATCGGCCTGAGTTCTGGACAGTTTGGTGGATTGGCTTCTCTAGGCACCAAAATCACTGCATTTTGTTGGATCCACTCTAAGCCGTTTTGCTGTAGTGACATGAAGCGAGGTCAGGCCAAAAAAATGTGGACACTTCATGTTGGCATAAAAATGGAAGCAATCTCTTTTGCAAGCATTCCTTCACATATATTTCGCTATTAATTGTACCCGATGTCACGAATGAGCTGCTCCTTTTTCCACAACTGCAAATTGCCTGCCAAACAAGGAATTTCTTTGGGAATTTTGTCATTTTTTTTTATTTGAATTTTTCAGCGACATTTCCTCGAGAACCGGCTGTATAAAATTCCTGCCCAGGTAGCAGAGAAAAGTTTCGTCGTCCATTATGCAGCAATCGAATTTTTAAAAAAAAAATCTTGGTTCAGCTTTTTAGCTCGTTGTTTTGCGGTTTCATTCTTGACGGCATTTCTATCCGGAACTTTTTGGACCTTGTACGTCTTCAGCCCAGCTTCTTTCTTAGTCCTGCGCACGAAAGATTCTGAGCAATCCGCCTTTCTCGCCAATTTCCTTCCGGATATGCTTGGATCTTTCTTTAAAATATTCACAACCTTCTTCGACTTTTCAAGATCATGTGGGCCTTTTTTTCCCAGAACCTTTCTTCCGATCAATACTCAGGTCTTCCTTAAAGCGGTTGATAACGCGAGAAATGGGCTTAGGGTTAGCCCCTACCTCCTTGGCAATTTTTTTAAAAGACCAACTAGGTTGTTTTTGAAAATTTTTAATTATATTTTCTCGCACTTCCACTTCGTTTGCCATTTTCGCGTTAAATAAATTTTGTATTGACTATAACTGACACAAATTATTTTCTGCCATTTAATTCAGAGCTACTATGATCAAATTTTTTTAATTTGAATCTTGCAATAGCACATTATGGGAAGATATGTAACGGACAATTTTATTCGGCGCAGTCCTTATCGTAAAAAATGATAAAACCCCATTTAAAATTTTTGTATCACTTCGAGTTTTTTTTTATACCCTACACTAAAAGTGAAAGGGTATATTCAGTTTCGTACGCCGTTTGTTACACCCAGAAGGAAGCATCTCCGGTATGAAAAAGTGTATATTCTTGTATATATTCTTCATCAGCCTGATCTCCTGAGTCGATTTAGCGATGTCCGTCTGTCCCTCTGTCTGTCTGTTGAAATCACGAGTAGAAGATCTAGAGCAATGAAACTTTAGATTTAGATTACTTATATATCTAAGCTGTCTGAGCAAGAAAATTGGCATGATCGGTTCATTGTGACCAGAGAACCGACCACTTATGTTCAAATACCTGATATAAAATGTATATCTACAGATCAATTTTACTGTATACGTGCTTAGGTAAACTGTTTTTGGTCAAATATTTTTTCGGAATTTTCACAAAGAAGTGAGTATTAAAAAAACAACTCGAAGTGATATAAGAATTCTGTAAATGTTCTTCAATGCCCATCTAAATAGCATTCAATTATTTATAGCAATTAATTGTTGCGGTACCTAAACTCATTTCTGAAAAAAAAATATTTGAACCGTGGATATTTTTCTGACTGATTCTTCTTAGAAAAAAAATTGTTGAGGGGTTTAGTTATAGGTAGACCGAATGTTCACAAACAAAAAACCCAAATAAAAATATAAAACAAATAAAAAGCAAAATCAAACTCAAAAACAAAATCAAAAACTTTAAATCAAAAATAAAGGACAAGCGTAATTCCAAAAATACAAAAAAAAACAGCAAATCTAAATAAGTACTAAAGTAAAAACACATAAAAATCTTAAATCAAAGGAAAACAAATCAAAAGCAAAAACCCACAATAAAAAAACAACACAAATACAAAAGAAAAAGCAAAACAAAATCAAAACCAATCTAAAATTAAAAACAAAAGCAAAAAATAAAAAAACGAAATTAAAAAAATATATGGGCCATTCCACACCAATTCGACCAGCGGTTGGAACTCACTTTCTTCAATGAAATTTGGGCAGCTGATAAAGCTTATCGAGATATGCATTGACATTTTTTTTTCGACCTCTACTTCCAGAGATACAGTGCTTCAAAGTTACAAAAAATGGGCCGAAATCACTTTTGAAAGGTTGTTCATATTTCAATATCTCTTCAAGTAGATATGCTAGAAACTCAATTGATGGCTCGTTAAAATTGAAATCGAAGAGGTAAAATCTCAAAATTTACTTTTTTGGTCGATTTGGTATATAAAACTAAAACACAAAAAAAACTTAAACCAAAAATCAAAAGAAAAACAAAAAAGTCCAAGTAGGAATTAACAAGCCTGACACAGGACTGACACAGGTTTGTGCCAATGCTTCTCAGGCCTGTGTCAACACTGTTATCCAGGCTCGTTCCAATACTGTGTCAAGACAGGAATGATAACTACTTATGTAACGAGCCTGTAGTTCATATTTTTACCAAGCTTTGTGTCCCAGACTGGGTCCAAGTCTTAATCTCCAAGCTTGTACCAAGGGTTGTGCCAAGGGCTGTACCAGGGGTTGTACCAAGGGTTGAGTCTCAGGCTTTAAACAAGACTAAGCCAGAGACTTGCGACAATACTTGTATTACGCATGAAGCTCTTGCTATTGGACATAATTTTTCATGGGCATTGCATTAATTCATCATGACATGACGCCTAAAAGTCGAGTCTGTAGATAAATAAATATGTTAGCGCTTAACCACCAATTTAACAGTAAAACTTACGTTAATTTGAAGACTTTTTGTTCAAACCACTCCAAAGAGTTTTGTTTATCAAATTTAATTAGTAACGTTTTAAAATTTGTAAAAAATATATTTTTTTTCATTAGTTAAACAAAACAAAACTGCAGTGAAGATGTCTATGATGTGTGCAATAAAAATTCAAATACAGAAATGAACTGCTTATGACACCGAGTACTTATTGCAGTTTACATTTTTTTTCATCATTCTTGGATATATTGCTTTTCGATCAAAGCGTTGTTTTTGTCGTACACAATTTTTTTTTTAACATTTTTTTTTTAATGTTTTTTTGTATTTTTTATTAACACATAAATACCGTCGAACACCGAGCGGCAGATTTGTTGTTGTTTTCAATGTTCGTCTTCTCACTCGTTACTAGATGCGCTCACTCACTGCACTCACTGTATTCGTTGCATGTTCAGCGACAGTATTGTGGATTGGTTTTGTTTTTCAAAACTTTGAATGTTTTGAATCGCTTGATGTTTTGACAGTACTTGGCACCAATAAAACAAATACTGCAGTGAATTGAAGTCGGACGAGAGACTTCACCATAATACTGTCGACTGTCATTTGCAAAATGCATTCAAAACTGCAGAGTGCAGTAGTGCATATTTGCAAAGGAAACTTCAAAATCAATTGTGCAGTTGTCTACTGTGCATAACCCGTATACAAAATACTATTATTACTACAAAACCAAATGAAACGATTTATTTTTTTTATTTTTATCTCAACACCAATTAACCCATAGTTTTAATGAGACATCATAAATTTTACGCATCCGCAAAATGCAGCCAAAACAACTGCATAAATCGCTAATTTTATTACGTTAAAAATCGCCAGCTGTGAACAACGCTGGTGTCTGTGGCTGCGTAAATTTTCAACGCACGAAAAATAGTATAAAACAAATATAACTTCCGTTTAATTAGCTGCACTGTGGGCGCTAAACATCCACATGAACTCCATGAAATTCTAAAGTATTCTTTATAATAGGAGGAGGTGGCGGCAAAACTATCAGAGTCGGTGCTTCAAAGGTGGGCGAGAACACCTGCTGGTGCTGCTGTGATTTTTGGCTTAACGCCATGTGGTTGGCCACGTTAAGACACCGCATGCATTTGGCTTTGAATGGGTTTAAATGCATGAATATGCTGCAGTTCATGAATTTGTAGCTGTCCGACAAACCAACAGCATATGCATCTTTGAAAATAATGAACTTAACTTAATTTATATAATAACCTAAATGCCAGCATACTACATTTCAATTTCATATTAAATTTCAACCTTTTAAAACTCAAAAACTATATTTTTAAATCGGTCATTTTAGCCCAAAAAGTGTTTCCCACTTTACCCTAATATTACAATTTGAACTAAGTTATAGCACCATTTAAGCAATGTTAAATTATTTTAAAAATCCTTTTGTATTTCAAATGATATATAACATCCGATCATTTTAAACACACCTTTCTAATTAAAAACGACAATAATTTACACTTTTTGATAGCAAACAACAGAGCTCTAAAAAAACATTTCACACATTATCCCATGTCCCACTTTACCCCAAATTTCCCTAATATAATGTCCAAAAAACGTTTTTTTTTTTCGGATAAAAAGTAATTTTAATAATTTTAAAGTTGATCAGTTATTGAATTTTTTAAAGTTTTGGTTTTATTAGAGGAGCCACGCCACTTTGTCCAATTCCTTCCAAATTTATAAAAAAGATAAACAATCACAATATATATCACTTCCGAACTTCCATGACGGTGACTATCTTAACTACACAGATATTTTGAATAGAAATGTCAGTTTGTCACGCCCATTGTTCTACCTTCCAAAAAAATACCATCTTATGACCGCCTACGTCGGAAGAAGAACCAGCTGTCCAAATTGCATGTCCTGACCCTAATTTCGATTTTTTTTTATTTTCCGGCTTTTCATTGTGAAAAAATCAGGCAAATCCGTAAGTTCATTCTGGCACACAGGACATTTAATTTTTATATATACTTCGAACCAATCGTAACTCATATATAGAGTATATTAATTTAGAATCGGCAGAATTATATTCTGGACCACTGTGCTCTCTGGTGTGTTTTTAATTTGTACGTAATATAAATATACGAACTTTTGAACCTTTTTGTAAAGACTTAATTTTCATATATATTATAAAGTTAAAGTCGATAAATTAAAAATATCATATTACAAGTTTTTGGCTGGCTTTTTATAGTTTTGATATTTCTGAAATTTCTAGGATGAGTCCATTAAAGATTATTTTTTGTATCTACTTCAATTTAATAAACTTTATTTCGAGCATTAAAAAATAAATATTTCGTGGTCTTAAAAATCTGTTATTTGAGTTCTTCTTATGGATTTAAGAGAATTATTTTTATTTATTATTTATCACATTATTTTTCACGTTTCGCCTGCTTAATCGTATTTTTCGTGCTGTTTTCGTGTTTTTCCGTGCTTTTTAGTGTATTTTAATATCTCGTATACGTTCTCTCTGTGCGTGCAGTCCCATCAAAAATAGTCACGCGTCCATCTCTAATTTTTACCCTGTCATAACTCGACCAGTTACATGATAATCATAATCTTGTCATGTCTTCCCTGAAATGGAAAAGTAGTACCTCAACAAGATATTTCAGACTTCATTTTTAGAGTGATGGAAATTAGTTTTTATTTCATTTATGGTCGTCATAATCGTCCTAGCAGATCAAAAATTGAGCGTCTAGTGGAAAAATTTGAATCCACAGGCACAGTACAAAATGTTCCCGTGCCAGTGAGACAAAGAAGTGCCCGTACTGTCGAGAATATTGCTACTGCTGAGGCTTCAGTTGAAGAAAGCCCAAATGTGTCTCTCATATGTCGTTCTCAAGCGTTGGGCATCTCTGTGTCGTCCTTGTGGCGAATTTTGCGAAAAGATCTTGGCCTACATCCTTACAAAATCAAATTGACGCAAGAACTGAAGCCGCTTGACCACCAAAAGCGTCGTATGTTCGTGAATTGGGCTGAGCAACAACTTGAAAATGATTCGGATTTTCATCGAAAAATCATCTTCAGCGATGAGGCTCATTTCAGGCTGAATGGCTTCGTCAATAAACAAAATATGCGTTATTGGTCAGACAGCAATCCACACGTACTCCATGAGTCATCATTGCATCCCGAAAAAATTACGGTTTGGTGCGGTTTATGGGCCGGCGGCGTCATTAGGCCGTACTTCTTCCGTGATGATCAAGACCGGCACGTTACTGTGAATGGGAATTGCTACCGTTCAATGATAACCGAATATTTTTGGCTCCAATTGGATGATATGGACTTGGAGAACATGTGGTTTCAACAGGACGGCGCCACAAGCCACACAGCGAATGCCACAATCAATTTATTGGAAACCAAGTTTGGAGAACGTGTTTTCTCACGAAATAGTCCAGTCGATTGGCCGCCTCGGTCGTGCGATTTGACGCCGTTAGACTATTTCCTGTGGGGCTACGGCAAGTCTATGGTCTATGCCAACAAGCCAGCGACAATTGATGAACTTCGTACGAATATCGAACGTGAAATTGCAGCAGTATCGGCCGATTTATGCTTGAAAACCGTCGAAAATTGGGTTCAGCGCATGAACTTCTGCAAGCGTGCCCGTGGTGGCCATGCAATGCCATTGATATCCAAAACCGTTTTTGTTTTATTTAAAAACACTTTTGTAGCGCTCTTATTGAAAAACCCTTTATATTCCTGATCAGCATCAATACCCGAGAGTTTTTAGTCCGTCTGTATGTATGTCTGTCCGACTACACGGTAACTTGAGAAATGTTGGTCAGAACACGTTGAAATTTGGTTTCAATGTTTTTGGCCAAAAAATGGTTCAGTATATGGAAATGAGCCAAATCGGTCAACGGACACGTCCACCCCCAATACAAGTCACTTATATACAGGGTGTTTGGTTCATCGATGTCAATAATTTAGGGCATCATTCTATGACTCAAAAAAATTAGAAAATGTTAAATAAAATTATGTCCTATTTTGCACCCTGTTTGATATACAGGCTGTTTAGTAAATGCATATTACTGAGATAACCTAGTCAAGAAAATTAGTTTTAAAGTATAATATAGTGATAAATGAATAGCAACTCTTGTTTTAGATAATTAAATTACCTTTCCAATGGTATATCACATCTTCGATCACCATGATTTATTCCTATTTTAAAATGTACGTTAAATAGAAATTTACAAAAATAAAAATTCAAATTTTTACTTCGTTATTGCTTACCCCATTTTTTTCTAATTTATAATGATAGACCATTTCATTTGCAGTATTTCCCTTTCAATCACAGTGATTTTAACTTGATAAGAAATGCTGCAGAAATAATTAAACAGTGGCGGGTCAATTACAAGATCCGCCACTGTATAATTATTTCTGTGGCATAACTTACCAGTTTAAAATCACAGTAATTTGTTTAGAAAGTAATGGGAATAATTATTAATTATTATAAATTAGAAAAAATGGAGTAATAGATTACGAAATTTTGAGAAATTCAATGCCAAAGTAAAAATTTTGAATTTTTAATTTTTGTAAATTTCAACTTTACGTACGTTTTAAAAAAGAAAGAAATCATGGGGCTCCAAGATGTGATATACCATTAAAAAGGTATTTTAATTTTCTATTTATCTTTCTATTTATATTATATATCCAATTTTCTTGACTACGTTATGTCAGTAATATGCATTTACTAAACACCCTGTATCTTAAACAAGGTGGAAAATAGGACATAATTTTATTTTACATTTTCTTATTTTTTTGAGTAAAAGAATGATCCCCTAAATTATTGACATCGATGAACAAATTACCCTGTATAATATTTTAAGAACCAATAAATCGTAAATTATTCAAGATTTAGTTATAAAATTTAAAATGTATTGTTAGAATTCACCTAAAAATATGTGCTCCAAAAATAGACGAGATCCCACTTTTTAACAAAAATTATTTTCCGATTTTTTTTTTTTTTTGTTTTTATTATTAATAAGAACCAATTATCCCACAAAGTTATACCAGTAATATATCCACCAAGAGTGTAGGGTATTCCATAACCAGGCACGACCGACTATAAAAGTCCGTTCCATGTGACCGAACTTACCCATGTGACCCAACTTTCCCAACTCGTTAACTAACATCCGATACAAAATTTAAAACTGCCAATTTTCTGTGTATTAGCAGGAAATACGTTCGAAATATTTATAAAAAATGTTAACTCGCGTTACAGATTTTTTTCTTAATTCTTATTAATATTTAAACGAAATTAAAAATTTTTAATTTATTTCTTTTGTTTGTGCAATCTTTTCCAAGCTACTGCATAAGTTTGCAACCCTGTTTGGAACTTTTTTCAACAGCTTTGCAAGCTTTCGGAAAAGCTCTCAAGTTTTTATTGCTCTCCATTGTAAACAACGAATCGAACAACCAATGTGCCATGTGCAGATAATGCTTTGACTCTGTTATTTGCAGCCTCAATGTGTAATTAACAGTGGGCACTACTAATCATGTTAGTGTCGCTGTTAAAGTAGATACTGTTGCTATGTTTCAGTCGCTATTGCTGTTAATTTTCCGGTTGTTATTACTAAAGCTGTTAGTGTTGCTGCTGTCGCTGTTAATGTTGCTGCCGTCAATTCTTCAGATGCAGCTGGGCTGCTGTGCTGAACGCGGTTCATTCATCCGGACACCTTTTGACGGCTGGCATCGCATTCGTCTGACTAAATAAAATAAACAAAACAAATAAAAAAAAAAAATTACGGCGTAAAAAAATGAAAAGCTGAAATACATTCAACACGCTATTTTATCAGGTTGACTTTTTTTTGGTGATTTTTTTTTTATTTTTATTTATTCTGTTATTTTTCGTATTTTGTGCAATAAAACTTAAAAAAAATATTGCGCGTGTCCAGAACTGTGCGCCGTTGTTGATCCGATAAGATAAGAATTGCTCTGTCTGATCTATTATGACTCGTAAGTGATGCGATCTAAAGTCTGCTGGTAGTGTTAAGTGAGAGTATCTCGTGTATCCGCAAGATACGCGCGCGTATTTCAAAAACGTTTTCAGTGCGAGTCTTCAACGCAGTGTGCCAACAACAAGCAAGTCAGTCAGTGGAATCAGTCAATCAGTTGTTACACGACTGACACAAAATACATTAGTGAAAAAATAGTGACTTTTTTTCTGACTAACGAAATTAAAGTGCATCCATCCATCAGATACTTTACCACTGTACAGTTTGTACTGCATTTCGTAAGTGTTTGTTTCACAATAAAATTTAATAAAATTTATTCATGTTTTTATTTTGTCATAACTGTTTCTCTGACACGTTTTTGTTGTGTTCACGATTTTCGTCAATAAATAATCGTCAGTTTGTTGTGTTTTTCATTATATTATTTGACGTTCAATGCCACATATAAAAAATAGTTATTGCTGTTTTAATTTACTGTAATTATACAGCCCAACTATTTGCTTCGAGTGTTACCAGCTGATAAAATTATTTAATTTATTATAAATAGATAATTATTTTTTTTATATTTTTTATCATTTAAAAATTAAAAATAAACACTTTGTAATTATAATACTACACTCAGAAGAAAAAAAATCATAAAATCCCTTTAAAATTTGTCAATAGGACAGTTATTGATTTAATAGTATACAAATAATAAATATTTTCATATAAACTCAAATAAATTTTATAGTATTTTGTAGTATATAATAGGATAGTATTTAATAGGATAGGAGTTAATTGTTTATCGGCTAATTTTAATAGTAAAAACTATTAATTTTATGGTATGTTTTTTCTGAGTATACATTTAAAATATGAATGCTGTGTAATGTAGAAAGCAGTGTCAAACTCTTATATTGTAAATAGAAATTTACAAATAATTAATATGAAAATATTTCAATTGTCGAAAAAAATCATATAACTCTCAGAATAAAATCATTAATTCTCATTAAAATTGCTCAAGATCAATTAATGATTTAATAGTATTCAAAACATAAATCTAAACAAAATTACATCGTATTTTTTAAATATGATTATAATAGAATGTAATACATACTATTATATAATTATAATATAATAATAATAGTTTGGCACTACAGTTCTATAAGAACTTAGGCCGAGCTCTCTCACCATTTTGAGCTGTGCGCGTTATATTTGTACTCAAAGTGGTGTGACCTGCAGTTTATTGCCGAATCCAAACGGCGGGTGAAAGCTTTTCATAGCTTTTCATTTTTTGGTGTATATTTCATTTGGCGTTTATTTCATGCACGCTGCAAAAGAAGGGGCTCTCCCAAACATAATTTTGCAGGTATTACATTTTTATAATAACGGCCAAACATATTTTTGCTTTCGTTCAAATATATTAATGTTCAGAATTAATAATTTTTGGCGTTCTTTCTAACATATATATGTTTGAATTTGAAAAACATTTTATTTACACGTAAACATATTTATGTTTACATTAAATTTTGATGTTAAAAAGTAAATTTAGTGCTTCTAAGTTCTATACACAATATTAATTTTTCCCTTTTTTTAAATTACATTTTATTTTTATTTATATTATATAATTATTTACTTAAACTATTATTTTTTTATTACACATCTTTTATTTATACTTAATATTTTAATTTACATCTATTGTTCCTATTTTGGATTCTGTTAATTACGGATTAATTTGATATTTCACAAACAGCCACTATCTGGTATTTAGAGTAATTGGCGGTAATTAAACAAATTCTTTCCACCAAAAAGAACTTTTGAACTATATGAAAAGTATTAATGTGAGTGTTACTTAGTGCTAAAAGTAGGCAGCGTTGTTATTTAATTGTGATATCGTAATGCTAAACATACATATAATTACATTCAATTATACATAATTATAATTACATTCAAACATATTCAAACAAATTTTTTCTATTAAATTTAAATATGGAATAATCATATTTCAATCTGAACAAAATAATTATACAATTCAATTATAATGTAATTGGATTTTACTCCTAATATTTATATGGTCATTTTGAATTATGTTATAATTACATTCAAACATATTCAAACAAATTTTTTCTATACGTGTAGCGTCGAAATTGCATTGCAGTCACTATTTAGAATTATATAAATTACACAACTTTACAAAAGTACACACAAAATACTGTATTAAAACCAAATACATATTTTATTTTAAATAAATACATTTGTAGTTGTTTTCTTTTGAAAGACAATTGGTATTGTTTCATCTGAAAAAAAAATCAATTAATAGTTTTATAACTATTTTTATACCCTACACTAAGAGTGAAAGGGTATATTCAGTTTGGTACGCCGTTTGTAACACCCAGAAGGAAGCATCTCCGGTATGGAAAAGTATATATATTCTTGATCAGCATGACCTCCTGAGTCGATTTAGCGATGTCCGTCTGTCTGTCTGTCCGTCTGTCTGTCCGTCTGTCTGTCTGTCTGTCTGTTGAAATCCCTACTACTTTTAAAATTGAAGTGCTAGATAAATGAAACTTAAAACTTAGGTTACTTATATACCTACGCTGTATGTGCGAAAAAATTGGAGAGATCGGTCCATTGTGACCTATGATCGGACCACTTATGTTCAAATACCTCATATAAAATGTACATATAAAGATCAATTTTTATGTGTACGTGCTTAGGTAAACTTTTTTGGTTAAATATATATTGACTCATGCTCAAATACATGATAATAATGTTTTCCGGCGAAAAGACTTGTGGTTCACAAAAAAAAAAATCGAAATTCGGTACACCTACCCATTTGTAAATATGGGTATCAAATGAATGGAAATTCTTCAGCGATTGAGTGTTTGTAGTTATTTTCAGGATTCGTATACCCTGGTGACCTATATTTGAATGGTAACCACACATATGTGTAGGGTATTTATAGTCGGCTTAGAACGACTATAATTTTGATAATCCTAACTATCATAATTACACCTACTTTAAAATTGCCCCTGTGATCTAACCTTCCCAACTGGTTTGTATTTTTTTTTTAAATAAACGACAAAAAATTTCGGATTATTCAAAAATATTTATTTTACAAATCAAGCAAGCAGTTTTTCATATTTCGATGCTTAAATTCAGAAGCTCATTTTTCCGTTTTAATCTAATTTAAAAAAATTATTATTTAAGAAATATAATTAACCAAGTATATTTCTATTTCTTTATTACTTTTTTTTGTTTTTTTTATTTCTTTATTTCTTTATTTCTTTATTTCTTTATTTCTTTATTTCTTTATTTCTTTATTTCTTTATTTCTTTATTTCTTTAATTCTTTAATTCTTTAATTCTTTATTTCTTTATTTCTTTATTTCTATATTTCTTTATTTCTTTATTTCTTTATTTCTTTATTTCTTTATTTCTTTATTTCTTTATTACTTTATTTCTTTATTTCTTTATTTCTTTATTTCTTTATTTCTTTATTTCTTTATTTCTTTATTTCTTTATTTCTTTATTTCTTTATTTCTTTATTTCTTTAATTCTTTAATTCTTTAATTCTTTATTTCTTTATTTCTTTATTTCTATATTTCTTTATTTCTTTATTTCTTTATTTCTTTATTTCTTTATTTCTTTATTTCTTTATTTCTTTATTTCTTTATTTCTTTATTTCTTTATTTCTTTATTTCTTTATTTCTTTATTTCTTTATTTCTTTATTACTTTATTTCTTTATTTCTTTATTTCTTTATTTCTTTATTTCTTTATTTCTTTATTACTTTATTTCTTTATTTCTTTATTTTTTAATTTCTTTATTTCTTTATCTCTTTATTTCTTTATTTCTTTATTACATTATTTCTTTATTTCATTATTTCTTTATTTCTTTATTTCTATATTTCTATATTTCTATATTTCTTTATTTCTTTATTTATTTATTTCTTTATTTCTTTATTTCTTTATTTCTTTATTTCTTTATTTCTTTATTACTTTATTTCTTTATTTCTTTATTTTTTAATTTCTTTATTTCTTTATCTCTTTATTTCTTTATTTCTTTATTACTTTATTTCTTTATTTCTTAGTTTTTTTTATTTCTTTATTTCTTCATTTCTTTATTTCTTTATTTCTTTATTTCTTTATCTCTTTATTACTTTAATTCTTTATTTCTTTATTTATTAATCTTCTGAATTTGAAAAAATTGTCTGTATTTGTGTTTGATTTCTTTCTTCTAAGATTTCCTCTATATGGCAACGCTCCAAACGCATTTTATTCGCTTGCAACAACAAATTTATTTCCGCTCATGTAGCAAAAGTGCAACGACTTCAATTAATTGTTTAGAAGTCTCGTAGTATTAGACCAATTTTATTGGTTTTATTTTTTTTTTAGCTATTATTGTTTTTGTGTAGTTGACATTTAAATTCATCTCACACTATTCTATACATCGATGTCCCACATTCATTCGCATTCAATAAGCGAATGCGTAAAGTGTTGAATGATTTTCGATTATAAAAAATATTCATTGTTCTACAAATTTGTTTATAATTGATAGAAATGCAATGTATTTAGCATTAATATTTAAATAGTTTAATAAATACAAATAAAATAGAGAAAAATACAACAAACATAATTGGAATCATATAATTGATAATGAAAGAAAAATAATAATAAATGAAAGAAATAAAAAATAATTTTTAAAAAATATAAAATAATATAACATAATTAAAAATAGCATTGAATGTATTTGAATAGAGTTAAGTTAATAAATACTTAAAATTATATAAAAATCATTTATCAAATCTTAATAACTTTTAACATTTAAAATTTCGTTCAAAATAATTTTTAATTTAATAGTTTTATATTTTAATATATATTAATGTTTTCTTTTTTCCAGGAAACTTAACGTCATTCATCTCCTAACAGTTCCGCATTCAAGTGCATAAATCACCAATGATTTTTAATAAATACCACTTAAAAAATTAAAATCCATTGGCTGTATTCGAAAGTCATACATACGACAACACTGTGCTGTTAGAAATTTAAACCAAGTGGCAACACTTGTTGATATTTAACTAACTCTCCAATTCAAGTCCAACAAATTCAAGTGGTTTTTAATACCAGGTGAGTTCTATGAAAAATATTTTAATTAAACAGTTTAATGAATATTTAAAATCAACTTAATTGAGTGAGAAAGCGATTTTGTGTCATATATATTTATGCTAAATGTTTAGACAATTTGTATAATTACATTAATCTATTATTACAGCTCATTAAATATTTATATTTACACTTTTCCCAATTGTAGTTAGGGCGACAAATTAAATGTAGCAATTTTTAAACTATTTCTAAAAAAAGTTCGAAAACAATTTTGAAAATGTTTTGCAATTGTTTTCTTTTTTTGTTCTTTAACAATTTTATTAGTTACACATATTAGGTACACTGCAAAGTAATTCTGCAAATTTTTTCTCGGGAATTAACAGACAATGATAGAGTTTGCTGCCTATTTCCCGCCAGACCCTAAGCTATGTTGGGAAACAATCTATAAAATTACAAAAACTGTACCCAAAACAATATTTCTAGTATTTTTCCCGATAAAATCACACAAATCATTGGAACCCCAGCAGGGTCGAGGTCATGAATCGGACAATTAAATTTCACGGAATTAGTCAATCTTCTATATACTTCCGAAAATATTCCATTTTATGCCAGACATTTTGTTACGGGAAATTTTGTGGAAGCAAATGTGAGATTATCAAATGTTATGGAATTTTCAACGCAGATTTCCGGCAAATTATTGGAACGAACAGAAAACAGATGCAAATTTCGCCTTTTTTTCTGCTTGAAATCTTTCGAAAAAATGTTTTTAAACTGTCAAATATACTATCTGGAGGTATTAACAATATCCCATTTAATTTATTGTATAATATAATAATAATATAATAGTTTGGCGCTACAGTCCTGTACAGAACTTCGGCCGAGCTCTCTCACCATTTTGAGCTGTGCGTGTTATATTTGTACTCAAAGTGGTGGGACCTACAGTTTATTGCCGAATCCGAACGGCGGGTGAGAGCTTTTCATAGGCAATGGTTTTTACTCTCGTAGGTTTGCCATTTACTGACGAGAGGTAGCGCGGTATAGAAAAATGTTTCTATGAAAAGATGTTGTTAGCCCCAGTCCAGGCTTGAACCGGGGACCTTTCGGCTCGCAGTCCAACGCACTAACCACTGAGCTACCGCGGCTACTATTGTATAGTATTTACTAATTATGAAGAAACTTTAATATAAGTAGAAAACTCTAAGGCCCTGCCATTTATACTAATTCCTCTGCGAAAATTTCCACTTTCCAATTTATAAAACATTCGTAATTGTTTGTTCGTACTTCACAAAATTCTAATAGCTCTATTAATTATTTATTTACTGTATAAATATTTGTCTGCTTTTTTTCTTGTTATGCATGCCATTTTTTATTACATGATTTAATCATTCTGTCAACATTTTATACATTTTTATATAATATATTGTTGACTGTTTTAAATTCAACTAAATCTGTTGTTGCTTTTTGGCTCATTTTTGATTATATATCTTATGATTTGTTGTTATTTTCTGGCGAGTATAGATAAGAAATTTATTAAAAAAACAATCCTAAAATTGTTTATAATATAATGACCAAAAAAGTCTATAAACAAAAAAAAAAATCGAAAAATTTCACATCTCAAAACATGATTCATTTTATTATATAACATTACTAATTCGTGTATAAATTTCAACCCAGTACGTCATTCGTTTCGATATCTGTACGAGATCAATGCGTGTATATGGATAAATTACACGATATCGGTAACGGGAATCGAGATATCACATCTCTAACTTCCAACTTTGAACTTTTTATCCCATAAGAAGTCTGATTAGTTGGTATACAAATTATAAAGATCGATTTAGTGGGAGTCGAGACATTACATCTATAACTTCAAATGGCTGTAGAATCTAAACGGAGCGTCGTAGAGGGGTCAAACTTCACACTTTTTATCGTAACTTAAAGTGGCTATAGAATCTGAACGAAGTGTCGTGGAGGGTCCAAACTTCGCACATTTTATCCCCTAATAAATCTGATTAGTTGGTATAAAAATCATAGAGATCGATTTAGTGGGAGTCGAGATATTACATCTTTAACTTCAAATGGCTGTAGAATCTAAACGGAGCGTCGTAGAGGGGTCAAACTTCACACTTTTATCCTAACTTAAAGTGGCTATAGAATCTGAACGAAGTGTCGTGGAGGGTCCAAATTTCGCACATTTTATCCCCTAATAAATCTGATTAGTTGGTATAAAAATCATAGAGATCGATTTAGTGGGAGTCGAGATATTACATCTTTAACTTCAAATGGCTGTCGAATCTAAACGGAGCGTCGTAGAGGGGTCAAACTTTACACTTTTTATCGTAACTTCAAGTGGCTGTAGAATCTGAACGAAGTGTCGTGGAGGGTCCAAACTTCGCACATTTTATCCCCTAATAAATCTGATTAGTTGGTATAAAAATCATAGACATCGATTTAATGGGAGTCGAGATATTACATCTTTAACTTCAAATGGCTGTAGAATCTAAACGGAGCGTCGTAGAGGGGTCAAACTTTACACTTTTTATCGTAACTTCAAGTGGCTGTAGAATCTAAACGGAGTGTCGTAGAGGGGCCAAACTTCGCACATTTTATCCCCTAATAAATCCGATTAGTTGGTATAAAAATCATAGATATCGATTTAGTGGGAGTCGAGATATTACATCTTTAACTTCAAATGGCTGTAGAATCTAAACGGAGCGTCGTAGAGGGGTCAAACTTTACACTTTTTATCCTAACTTCAAGTGGCTGTAGAATCTAAACGGAGTGTCGTAGATGGTCCAAACTTCGCACATTTTATCCCCTAATAAATCTGATTAGTTGGTATAAAAATCATAGAGATCGATTTAGTGTGAGTCGAGATATTACATCTTTAACTTCAAATGGCTGTAGAATCTAAACGGAGCGTCGTAGAGGGGTCAAACTTTACACTTTTTATCCTAACTTCAAGTGGCTGTAGAATCTAAACGGAGTGTCGTAGAGGGTCCAAACGTCGCACTTTTTATCCCATAATAAGTCTGATTAGTTGGTATAAAAATCATAGAGATCGATTTAATGGGAGTCGAGATATTACATCTTTAACTTCAAATGGCTGTAGAATCTAAACGGAGCGTCGCAGAGGGGTCAAACTTTACACTTTTTATCCTAACTTCAAGTGGCTGTAGAATCTAAACGGAGTGCCGTAGAGGGTCCAAGCTTCGCACATTTTATCCCCTAATAAATCTGATTAGTTGGTATAAAAATCATAGAGATCGATTTAGTGGGAGTCGAGATATTACATCTTTAACTTCAAATGGCTGTAGAATCTAAACGGAGCGTCGTAGAGGGGTCAAACTTTACACTTTTTATCCAAACTTCAAGTGGCTGTAGAATCTAAACGGAGTGTCGTAGACGGTCCAAACATCGCAAATTTTATCTCCTAATAAATCTGATTAGTTGGTATAAAAATCATAGAGATCGATTTAATGGGAGTCGAGATATTACATCTTTAACTTCAAATGGCTGTAGAATCTAAACGGAGCGTCGTAGAGGGGTCAAACTTTACACTTTTTATCCTAACTTCAAGTGGCTGTAGAATCTAAACGGAGTGTCTTAGAGGGTCCAAACTTCGCACTTTTTATCCCATAAGAAGTCTGATTAGTTGGTATAAAAATCATACAGATCGATTCAATGGGAGTCGAGATATCACATCTTTAACTTCAAATGGCTGTAGAATCTAAACGGAGCGTCGTAGAGGGGTCAAACTTTACACTTTTTATCCTAACTTCAGTGGCTGTAGAATCTAAACGGAGTGTCGTAGAGGGTCCAAACTTCGCACTTTTTATCCCATAAGAAGTCTGATTAGTTGGTTAAAAATCATACAGATCGATTCAATGGTAGTCGAGATATCACATCTTTAACTTCAAATGGCTGTAGAATCTAAACGGAGCGTCGTAGAGGGGTCAAACTTTACACTTTTTATCCTAACTTCAAGTGGCTGTAGAATCTAAACGGAGTGTCGTAGGGGGTCCAAACTTCGCACTTTTTATCCCATAAGAAGTCTGATTAGTTGGTATAAAAATCATACAGATCGATTCAATGGGAGTCGAGATATCACATCTTTAACTTCAAATGGCTGTAGAATCTAAACGGAGCGTCGTAGAATGGTCAAACTTTACACTTTTTATCCTCACTTCAAGTGGCCGTACTTCGCACTTTTTATCCCATAAAAAGTCTGATTAGTTGGTATAAAAATCATACAGATCGATTCAATGGGAGTCGAGATATCACATCTTTAACTTCAAATGGCTGTAGAATCTAAACGGAGCGTCGTAGAGGGGTCAAACTTTACACTTTTTATCCTAACTTCAAGTGGCTGTAGAATCTAAACGGAGTGTCTTAGAGGGTCCAAACTTCGCACTTTTTATCCGATTAGAAGTCTGATTAGTTGGTATAAAAATCGTAGAGATCGATTTAATGGGAGTCGAGATATCACATCTTTAACTTCAAATGGCTGTAGATTCTAAACGGAGCGTCGTAGAGGGGTCAAACTTTACACTTTTTATCCCCTAATAAATCTGATTATTTGGTATAAAAATCATGGAGATCAATTCAGTGGGAGTCAAGATATCACATCTTTAACTTCAAATGGCTGTAGATTCTAAACGGAGCGTCGTAGAGGGGTCAAACTTTACACTTTTTATCCCCTAATAAATCTGATTAGTTGGTATAAAAATCGTAGAGATCGATTCAGTGGGAGTCGAGATATCACATCTTTAACTTCAAATGGCTGTAGAATCTAAACGGAGCGTCGTAGAGGGGTCAAACTTTACACTTTTTATCCTAACTTCAAGTGGCTGTAGAATCTAAACGGAGTGTCGTAGAGGGTCCAAACGTCGCACTTTTTATCCCATAATAAGTCTGATTAGTTGGTATAAAAATTATACAGATCGAGTCAATGGAAGTCGAGATATCACATCTTAAACTTCAAATGGCTGTAGAATCTAAACGTAGCGTCGTAGAGGGTTCAAACGTTACACTTTTTATCCTAACTTCAAATGGCTGTAGAATCTAAACGGAGTGTCTTAGAGGGTCCAAACATCGCACTTTTTATCCCATAATAAGTCTGATTAGTTGGTATAAAAATTATAGAAATCGATTCAATGGGAGTCGAGATATCACATCTTTAACTTCAAATGGCTGCAGAATCTAAACGGAGCGTCGTAGAGGGGTCAAACTTTACACTTTTTATGCTAACTTAAAGTGGCTGTAGAATCTAAACGGAGTGTCTTAGAGGGTCCAAACTTCGCACTTTTTATCCCATAAGAAGTCTGATTAGTTGGTTAAAAATCATACAGATCGATTCAATGGTAGTCGAGATATCACATCTTTAACTTCAAATGGCTGTAGAATCTAAACGGAGCGTCGTAGAGGGGTCAAACTTTACACTTTTTATCCTAACTTCAAGTGGCTGTAGAATCTAAACGGAGTGTCTTAGAGGGTCCAAACTTCGCACTTTTTATCCCATAAGAAGTCTGATTAGTTGGTATAAAAATCATACAGATCGATTCAATGGTAGTCGAGATATCACATCTTTAACTTCAAATGGCTGTAGAATCTAAACGGAGCGTCGTAGAGGGGTCAAACTTTACACTTTTTATCCTAACTTCAAGTGGCTGTAGAATTTAAACGGAGTGTCGTAGGGGGTCCAAACTTCGCACTTTTTATCCGATAAGAAGTCTGATTGGTTGGTATAAAAATCATAGAGATAGATTCAACGGGAGTCGAGATATCACATCTTTAACTTCAAATGGCTGTAGAATCTAAACGGAGCGTCGTAGAGGGGTCAAACTTTACACTTTTTTACCTAACTTCAAGTGGCTGTAGAATCTAAACGGAGTGTCTTAGAGGGTCCAAACTTCGCACTTTTTATCCCATAAGAAGTCTGATTGGTTGGTATAAAAATCATAGAGATAGATTCAATGGGAGTCGAGATATCACATCTTTAACTTCAAATGGCTGTAGAATCTAAACGGAGCGTCGTAGAGGGGTCAAACTTTACACTTTTTATCCTAACTTCAGTGGCTGTAGAATCTAAACGGAGTGTCTTAGAGGGTCCAAACTTCGCACTTTTTATCCGATAAGAAGTCTGATTGGTTGGTATAAAAATCATAGAGATCGATTCAATGGGAGTCGAGATATCACATCTTTAACTTCAAATGGCTGTAGAATCTAAACGGAGCGTCGTAGAGGGGTCAAACTTTACACTTTTTTACCTAACTTCAAGTGGCTGTAGAATCTAAACGGAGTGTCTTAGAGGGTCCAAACTTCGCACTTTTTATCCCATAAGAAGTCTGATTAGTTGGTATAAAAATCATACAGATCGATTCAATGGGAGTCGAGATATCACATCTTTAACTTCAAATGGCTGTAGAATCTAAACGGAGCGTCGTAGAGGGGTCAAACTTTACACTTTTTATCCTAACTTCAAGTGGCTGTAGAATCTAAACGGAGTGTCTTAGAGGGTCCAAACTTCGCACTTTTTATCCGATAAGAAGTCTGATTAGTTGGTATAAAAATCGTAGAGATCGATTTAATGGGAGTCGAGATATCACATCTTTAACTTCAAATGGCTGTAGATTCTAAACGGAGCGTCGTAGAGGGGTCAAACTTTACACTTTTTATCCCCTAATAAATCTGATTATTTGGTATAAAAATCATGGAGATCAATTCAGTGGGAGTCAAGATATCACATCTTTAACTTCAAATGGCTGTAGATTCTAAACGGAGCGTCGTAGAGGGGTCAAACTTTACACTTTTTATCCCCTAATAAATCTGATTAGTTGGTATAAAAATCGTAGAGATCGATTCAGTGGGAGTCGAGATATCACATCTTTAACTTCAAATGGCTGTAGAATCTAAACGGAGCGTCGTAGAGGGGTCAAACTTTACACTTTTTATCCTAACTTCAGTGGCTGTAGAATCTAAACGGAGTGTCGTAGAGGGTCCAAACTTCGCACTTTTTATCCCATAAGAAGTCTGATTAGTTGGTATAAAAATCATAGAGATCGATTCAATGGGAGTCGAGATATCACATCTTTAACTTAAAATGGCTGTAGAATCTAAACGGAGTGTCGTAGAGGGTCCAAACTTCGCACTTTTTATCCCATAAGAAGTCTGATTAGTTGGTATAAAAATCATACAGATCGATTCAATGGTAGTCGAGATATCACATCTTTAACTTCAAATGGCTGTAGAATCTAAACGGAGCGTCGTAGAGGGGTCAAACTTTACACTTTTTATCCTAACTTCAAGTGGCTGTAGAATCTAAACGGAGTGTCGTAGGGGGTCCAAACTTCGCACTTTTTATCCCATAAGAAGTCTGATTAGTTGGTATAAAAATCATACAGATCGATTCAATGGTAGTCGAGATATCACATCTTTAACTTCAAATGGCTGTAGAATCTAAACGGAGCGTCGTAGAGGGGTCAAACTTTACACTTTTTATCCTAACTTCAAGTGGCTGTAGAATCTAAACGGAGTGTCGTAGGGGGTCCAAACTTCGCACTTTTTATCCCATAAGAAGTCTGATTAGTTGGTATAAAAATCATACAGATCGATTCAATGGGAGTCGAGATATCACATCTTTAACTTAAAATGGCTGCAGAATCTAAACGGAGCGTCGTAGAGGGGTCAAACTTTACACTTTTTATCCTAACTTCAAGTGGCTGTAGAATCTAAACGGAGTGTCTTAGAGGGTCCAAACTTCGCACTTTTTATCCCATAAGAAGTCTGATTAGTTGGTATAAAAATCATAGAGATCGATTCAATGGGAGTCGAGATATCACATCTTTAACTTAAAATGGCTGCAGAATCTAAACGGAGCGTCGTAGAGGGGTCAAACTTTACACATTTTATCCTAACTTCAAGTGGCTGTAGAATCTAAACGGAGTGTCTTAGAGGGTCCAAACTTCGCACTTTTTATCCCATAAGAAGTCTGATTAGTTGGTATAAAAATCATACAGATCGATTCAATGGTAGTCGAGATATCACATCTTTAACTTCAAATGGCTGTAGAATCTAAACGGAGCGTCGTAGAGGGGTCAAACTTTACACTTTTTATCCTAACTTCAAGTGGCTGTAGAATCTAAACGGAGTGTCTTAGAGGGTCCAAACTTCGCACTTTTTATCCCATAAGAAGTCTGATTAGTTGATATAAAAATCATACAGATCGATTCAATGGGAGTCGAGATATCACATCTTTAACTTCAAATGGCTGTAGAATCTAAACGGAGCGTCGTAGAGGGGTCAAACTTTACACTTTTTATCCTAACTTCAAGTGGCTGTAGAATCTAAACGGAGTGTCTTAGAGGGTCCAAACTTCGCACTTTTTATCCCATAAGAAGTCTGATTAGTTGGTATAAAAATCATAGAGATCGATTCAATGGGAGTCGAGATATCACATCTTTAACTTAAAATGGCTGCAGAATCTAAACGGAGCGTCGTAGAGGGGTCAAACTTTACACATTTTATCCTAACTTCAAGTGGCTGTAGAATCTAAACGGAGTGTCTTAGAGGGTCCAAACTTCGCACTTTTTATCCCATAAGAAGTCTGATTAGTTGGTATAAAAATCATACAGATCGATTCAATGGGAGTCGAGATATCACATCTTTAACTTCAAATGGCTGTAGAATCTAAACGGAGCGTCGTAGAGGGGTCAAACTTTACACTTTTTATCCTAACTTCAAGTGGCTGTAGAATCTAAACGGAGTGTCTTAGAGGGTCCAAACTTCGCACTTTTTATCCCATAAGAAGTCTGATTAGTTGATATAGATATCACATACAGATCGATTCAATGGGAGTCGAGATATCACATCTTTAACTTCAAATGGCTGTAGAATCTAAACGGAGCGTCGTAGAGGGGTCAAACTTTACACTTTTTATCCTAACTTCAAGTGGCTGTAGAATCTAAACGGAGTGTCTTAGAGGGTCCAAACTTCGCACTTTTTATCCGATAAGAAGTCTGATTAGTTGGTATAAAAATCGTAGAGATCGATTCAATGGTAGTCGAGATATCACATCTTTAACTTCAAATGGCTGTAGAATTTAAACGGAGCGTCGTAGAGGGGTCAAACTTTACACTTTTTATCCTAACTTCAAGTGGCTGTAGAATCTAAACGGAGTGTCTTAGAGGGTCCAAACTTCGCACTTTTTATCCCATAAGAAGTCTGATTAGTTGGTATAAAAATCATACAGATCGATTCAATGGGAGTCGAGATATCACATCTTTAACTTCAAATGGCTGTAGAATCTAAACGGAGCGTCGTAGAATGGTCAAACTTTACACTTTTTATCCTCACTTCAAGTGGCCGTACTTCGCACTTTTTATCCCATAAAAAGTCTGATTAGTTGGTATAAAAATCATACAGATCGATTCAATGGGAGTCGAGATATCACATCTTTAACTTCAAATGGCTGTAGAATCTAAACGGAGCGTCGTAGAGGGGTCAAACTTTACACTTTTTATCCTAACTTCAAGTGGCAGTAGAATCTAAACGGAGTGTCTTAGAGGGTCCAAACTTCGCACTTTTTATCCGATAAGAAGTCTGATTAGTTGGTATAAAAATCGTAGAGATCGATTTAATGGGAGTCGAGATATCACATCTTTAACTTCAAATGGCTGTAGATTCTAAACGGAGCGTCGTAGAGGGGTCAAACTTTACACTTTTTATCCCCTAATAAATCTGATTATTTGGTATAAAAATTATGGAGATCAATTCAGTGGGAGTCGAGATATCACATCTTTAACTTCAAATGGCTGTAGATTCTAAACGGAGCGTCGTAGAGGGGTCAAACTTTACACTTTTTATCCCCTAATAAATCTGATTAGTTGGTATAAAAATTATGGAGATCAATTCAGTGGGAGTCGAGATATCACATCTTTAACTTCAAATGGCTGTAGAATCTAAACGGAGCGTCGTAGAGGGGTCAAACTTTACACTTTTTATCCTAACTTCAGTGGCTGTAGAATCTAAACGGAGTGTCGTAGAGGGTCCAAACTTCGCACTTTTTATCCGATAAGAAGTCTGATTAGTTGGTATAAAAATCGTAGAGATCGATTCAATGGGAGTCGAGATATCACATCTTTAACTTCAAATGGCTGTAGAATCTAAACGGAGCGTCGTAGAGGGGTCAAACTTTACACTTTTTATCCTAACTTCAGTGGCTGTAGAATCTAAACGGAGTGTCGTAGAGGGTCCAAACTTCGCACTTTTTATCCGATAAGAAGTCTGATTAGTTGGTATAAAAATCGTAGAGATCGATTCAATGGGAGTCGAGATATCACATCTTTAACTTCAAATGGCTGTAGAATCTAAACGGAGCGTCGTAGAGGGGTCAAACTTTACACTTTTTATCCTAACTTCAGTGGCTGTAGAATCTAAACGGAGTGTCGTAGAGGGTCCAAACTTCGCACTTTTTATCCGATAAGAAGTCTGATTAGTTGGTATAAAAATCGTAGAGATCGATTCAATGGGAGTCGAGATATCACATCTTTAACTTCAAATGGCTGTAGAATCTAAACGGAGCGTCGTAGAGGGGTCAAACTATACACTTGTATCCTAAATTCAAGTGGCTGTAGAATCTAAACGGAGTGTTGTAGAGGGTCCAAGCTTCGCACTTTTTATCCGATAAGAAGTCTGATTAGTTGGTATAAAAATCATACAGATCGATTCAATGGGAGTCGAGATATCACATCTTTAACTTCAAATGGCTGTAGAATCTAAACGTAGCGTCGTAGAGGGGTCAAACTTTACACTTTTTATCCCAACTTCAAATGGCTGTAGAATCTAAACGGAGTGTCGTAGAGGTATCAAACTTTACACTTTTATCCTAACTTCAAGTGACTGTAGAATCTAAACGGAGTGTCGTAGGGGGTCCAAACTTCGCAATTTTTATCCCCTAATAAATCTGATTAGTTGGTCATGGAGATCGATTCAGTGGGAGTCGAGATGTCACATGTTTAACTTCAGGTGGTTGTAGAATCTAAACGGAGCGTCTTAGAGGGGTCAAACTTTACACTTTTTATCCCCTAATAAATCGGATTATATTTGGTATAAATCAAAGAGACAGATTTTTAGGAGACGATTTATCACAATTTTAAATGGCTGTAAAATCTAAAAAGACTAGAAAAGTTCTAATAATTTTAATGATATTTTATTTAAAATATTTGTGTATGTATTTTAACAAGAGTTTCAATTTCTTTTCAATTCATTACAATACTATTTGTTAACATATTTAATTATACATTGAGCACGCGAGTTTCTACATTCATTTTTTGAATTTTTATTGTCATTTTTAATCAAACTGATCGACATGTAACTAAATACATAGTATATAACCATATATTGTAAATTGATTGCATTGATCAACAAATTATATTTTATTAAACTGACAGACGACTATATGGAATATGGAAGGAATTTTATAAAAAAATTATTTTCAATGCGATGCATAGAGAAAATAGAAAAATTTTAATGATTTTTTGTTAAAAAAATAATATTTTTGTATTATTCTTTTAGCTATATACAAATTGTTATTATTATTTTTTGAAATATATGTAAGTGGCTTTCAGATTTACAAATATTTTGTAAAATAGATTCTGCAATATGTTCTTATTCAACTCTTTCAAAAGAATCTTATAATAATTAAAAGATTATGTCCAAAGTATACATGTGAGATCATGTAACATTGAGTAGCACTTCTGAAAAATGTTACTTCGTACTTTTTTTAAAAAATAAACATTATTTTTATTGCAACCTGCTGCCATTAACCTAATTCAAATAAACTTGTATTCTTTGGTCACTTTTGTGTTTATTTTTGCTGATTTTTAATGGTGCTGAAAATAATCACACTGCGAAAAATGTAATTTGCCGAAGTGCATGCTGGAAACGGAAGCAAGAATAATTAAAATATGAGTGGAGGATGTGAAATGAAGAGCAAACAAAAATATTTTATAGCTTTTGATTGTGTCTTAGTTTGGGAGAGTTTGTTTTGTGATTTCAAAAATTGTACATTTTATTTTTATCTTAAACATTTTTTATACACATTTTTTATCTTCTAAAAACAAATGATTACAAAGAAAAAAAAATAGTAGTAAAAATCGTCTCAAAAATCATATCTACACGGAGAGAAATAAAAGTATAAAACTCAAGAAGAATTCGGTTAGCATGGTTAGTAGAATTTGACTAATATCAATAAAATACTACTAAAATTCAAGAATTTGTCATCTGAATATTAAGAAGCAAATTACTTAGTTGTCAAAAAAATAAACAAACTTTATTCTACTGGATTTTCAGAAGTTAATTTATTGATTATTAAAAACGAAAAAGAACACGCAAAATTGTTGATGTATTCTTCTCAAAAAGAACACGTGTTCATGTAATATTCGCTCGTATGCTCTGATGTTCTGATGTCGCCATCTGTGCGACTGTGGAAAGTAACTAAGTCAAATTTTATAGATATTCAGACATTATGTTCTTAGGTATCAAAAAAGAAACTAAGTACATTTTGTCTGGATTGCAGATGTTTTTTCTTAGGCATCAAAAAACGACATTGTATACATTGTTTTCATGTGTGTGTTTTCACGAATAGAACAACAAAGCACAGCTAGACAAGCAAGCGTCTTTTGGGACGAAAACAGCATCAACATTTTTTTTATAACTAAGAAATTAATAATTGTATTCAAGAATAAATCTACTTAGTTACTTTTTTGCTACCTAAGAAAATAATACCTGAATTCAATTACATTAATTTTTTGACACTAAGTAAATCCTATTCTTGAAATTTATGATTTTTCGGTTTAGCTGTTTATCACTCCGTATACTTCTTGATTTCTGCTGTATTTTAGAACTTTTTTCTCTCCGTCTAACAATATAATGTTTTTTTTTTCAAAACAATATTCATATATGAATGTCCAATAACACTCTATATATTAAAATTTCTGCGAGATTGTAAAATCAAAGTTTCTCTAATTAAAACCGAAAAAACTACCCAGGAAACCAAATGATATCGACACAAATTCTTTATGATCCAAATTGTCGATTTCAATAATCTTAAATGATACAAAAATCTTAAATGATACAAATGTATCAATTGAAATTTATAAATTCCAATTGAAGATCAAAAGACGTCAATTGAAATTTCATTTGAAATTCAAATTACATGAATTGAAATTCAGAAATTCCAAAGACATCAATCAATAAAATTAAAAAGATATCAGTTGAAATTCAGAAATTCCATTTGAAATTCAAAAGACATCGATTGAATTCTTTGTTACCCAATAATCGTATATGATACGAAAATGATAGGATTCTCAATGGAAACGAACATTTCTAAACCATTTACAAATGTAATTCAGAAAATATCAATTGAAATTTATAAATTCCATTTGAAATTCAAAAGACATTAATTGAAATTCATAAATTCTAAAGACATCAATCAATAAAAATAAAAAGAGATCAGTTGAAATTCAGAAATTCCCTTTGAAATTCAAAAGACATCAATTGAATTCTATGTGACCCAAATTGTCGATTACGATAATCTTATATGATATGAAAATGATAGGGTTCTCGATAAAAACGAACATTCTAAACCATTTACAAATAATATTCAGAAAATATCAATTGAAATTTAGAAATTTCAATTAAAGTTCAAAAGACGTCAATTGAAATTCCATTTGAAATTCAAAAGACATGAATTGAAATTCAGAAATTCCAAAGACATCAATCAATAAAATTAAAAAGATATCAGTTGAAATTCAGAAATTCCATTTGAAATTCAAAAGACATCGATTGAATTCTTTGTTACCCAATAATCGTATATGATACGAAAATGATAGGATTCTCAATGAAAACGAACATTTTTAAACCATTTACAAATGTAATTCAGAAAATGTATTTTGAATTTGAAATGTAATTTCTGAATTTCAATTGGTCTTTAATGAATTTCATTTGTAAATGGTGTGGAATGATATCTTTATTTTTGTCGTTATAGATATCGAATAGATATGTATTAAAAAAGTTTTAATTTTCGATAAACACATTTTATTTGTTCAGAAAAGTTTGTTTTTTTGATGTAAAATAAAAGTATTTGTCTTCAATGTATAGTCTTATGAAATTCTTTAATCTTGGTTTGTTCAGTATTTTAAATCAGTATGATGCCCAAACGTTCTTTGTTAAAATTTATTTAAATAAATGAAAAAAAAAAACTAAGAACGTTAATGTATGGTTCATAAAAACAATGAAAAATCCCTAAGATATGAACATCTTCACCAATATACGTAATTTTAATGTTCTTATTCATTAAATTTCTTGTGTTTTTTGTGTTTTTATTATTTTAAATCAGGCTGATTACTTCAACAGTTTATTATCATTTTGCTGAACGATCGTTTATTGATGAAAAATCCATCATATTTATGAACAAACTCATAACATTGATGAATAGTTAAAATAAACAGTACATACACACAGAAAAATAAAATAAGTTGTACCAACTAACTTCATTCGGTTTACAAATTTTCTGGCGGAACTGCCATATTAGCCTATACACACTCCTAATGGTTCTAAATCAGTACTCACTTAATCAAGCCTTGTACTCATCATATTCATTAACATTATCATAAATAAGACAATTACTTTATCGGTTTATAAATCATGATAATATATAAAAGTGACAATCCAATAAGGTTGTTTTATGAACAATCTATATAGGCAATTGTAAAATAATTATTTTAATTAAAATAGTATTGTACAATTTTGTATATGCCCATGAAACCAGTAAATACAACAATATAAACAAACTTTCTACTAGAACAGTAAATATCGTCGTTGTAGAACGAAAACTCACCAAATACATTTTCAAAATGCCAAATATTCATTAACATAAAACTTTATATATCTGTCAATTTTTATCTCAATTTTTTTACCACATGATAAGAAAATTTAAATCTATCAATTGATATTTCCATTTTAAAAATACATCAATTACTTTTTAAAATATTAATCAAAAAACTCAACATTTAAGTTTTTCATAAAAATGTATTTGGTGACTTTTTGTGCTACAACGACGATATATTTATTTAAAAGTGATAAAAGTCGTGTGATTTTACACTCCTTCCAATGAAATAATAAATTAGCGCAGAAATAATTGTGGCAAAATATGTGACGTTGCAACAATGCATTGTAAGTAGAGCTAAAACTATACACAGAAAATTCTCTTTCGGTTGGTTGGTAAAACGTATAAGTTGGTTTTAACAACCGACTTAAGACGGCTTAAATTAAAGTTCTACAATTTGTTGATGATTGAATAATTATCATATACACAAACCAAATTATATTAAAACTGTTCTAAATTGGTTGTACTCTTTTAGTCTTTTAGTTAGTGGTTATAAAAATCGACTTAATGGCTGACAGAACCGAATATGTTGCTTGTAAATAAATTTCAGTTGTATTGTCATGTATTAAATACAATTTTTAAAATTGTGATGAATATATTTCGTTTAAAAACTTTTTGTTTTTATATTTGGGGTGTGTGCGAATTCGACTAAATTGCTGACTAAACTAAATTGTAGAAGTTTTTATGCGACCGCCATTCGGTAACCGGTAGTTGTTAAAGTATCTAATAAATCGATTATCATATGTCTGTTTGATGTCTTCCAATTTAGATCAATTTAGTTTGCTCGAAAATTTGTTAAATTGAAAAATAAACGCTGCATTACCGACAAAATTTAGTTTAGTCAGCAATTTAGTCGAACTCGCACACACCCTTGGTTTAAAATTTTTTATTTTATAAATATTTCAAAACAATATAATTATTTTACAAAACTAAAATGTTTTTTTATATAATCTTTATGTAATCTTTATTTTACCATGTATAATTAATTTTCTTTAAAATAAAACTATAAACTATAAATAATTCGTGATTTGGGTAATAATAATTTTTAATTTTAAAAGCGCCCATAACATCTAATTTTAATATATCGTCGTTGTAGAACGAAAAGTCACCAAATACATTTTTATCGAGTTTGTTGATTAATATTATATAAAGTAATTGGTGCATTTTTAAAGTTGAAATATCATTTGATAGATTTCTTATGATGTGGTAAAAAAATTGAGATCATCGATTAAAAATTGACAGATATATAAAGATTTTTGTAAAGGAATATTTGGCATTTTAAAAATGTATTTGGTGACTTTTCGTTCTACAACGACGATATGATTTTTCTTTGCAATGTTGAATATTCAAAAAAAATAAATCTAATTTTATATATATAATATAAATACAAACATCATCATTAATATTTAGAAATCATCATTTATTTCTCAAACTAGTTTTCCTGAAAATTTACATTAATATAACTTAATGAAACAAGTATCTCCTTAGTACCTTTAAATGTTTATATCTATAATTATAAATTTTGTATAATTATTTTTACTCACGACTTATTTGATAATGAAAAAAAAAATGTGTACTATAGAATATATGGGATTTACTAGTAATTAAGTTGAAATTAAAATAAAATATCTCTATATGAATTTAACTTAACGTTAACATAAATTACTAAATTAGCTACTTTGCTATCATAAAGATAAAAATCTTCACAAGAATAGGCTATAAAAATATAGATCGTTTTTTTTTTTGCAATCTTCAACAGACATTGTCATAAATTGCGCTGTTTGTTGTTCTAGTTCTGAAGTCTAGAAATTTTTATAGGCCAGTTAACCGTAGTTCAAATATCGCATCATCTGAGTATTTTTTTATTTTTCGCACGCCAAGATTAAAATATTTTATGAGCTTAAGGTAGGTGAATGAGCGAATAATGTAAATATTTAAATATTTATCTTATTGCATTTGTGAATGCCTTAGTTAGTTAATGTGTTATATTAGTTAATAGATTGTTGAAGATGATCTGATTTATATATAAAAAAAACTCATAAATATCACACAGAAAAAATCTCTTTTGAAATAAGTTTGGAGAATATAAAAAGTTCGATGTAAACGACCGACTTCATTCGTATAAAACAAAAATGTCTACAAATTTATACATAAAACTGTTATATTCGGTTGGTATTTAAAATATTATCATATACACAAACCAAATTTTTCTAAACTGGTTGTTCTACAAACTAAAACGCTTTTAGATTTGACTATTAAAATCGACTTAACAGTTTAGAGAACCGAATAAGTTGGTTGGCGTAAAAACTTTGTTTTATATGCAGTTGCATGATTCGAGGAATCATTTAATTTTACAATTTAATTTTACAAAACAATTGCATTGTTTTTTAAAACATATTTACATGTTTTTTTTTTTGTCAGAATCATTAAATATTGTAGAAGACAAGTAGTATACACACACACAGAAAAATCCTTTTTTGGCATGAGTTTGGAAGAATGAAAAAGTTAGTTGTACCAACTAACTTCATTCGGTTAAATCGAATTGTCTTCAAAATGGTTGAAGGAATATCTATATTAGCCTATACACTAGAAATATTAGTCTATACCCACTCCTAATGTGTCTAAATCTGCACTAAATTGTTCCAAAAAAGTTCGAAACTTTTAGTTTTGACAACAACAACCAACTAAGCGGTAGAGAGAACCGAATAATTTGGTTGGGCAGAGAGTTGCTTGGCGAAACAAATCTCTATTCTGCGTGCAGAAAATTAGGTTGGTAGAATGGAAAAGTTAGTGGTAAAAAAACAATTTCATTAGATTTAAACGAATTTTCTACAAATTTGTTGACGCTGTTCACGCTTAAAATAGTTGCAAATACATACTCCAACTTTTTCAAAAACTCTTCGAAATAGGTTGAAGTCAAAACTACAATACTTTTACTGACGGCTGCAACAATCGACTTAGCAGTTAAAACAACCAAATTAATGCGTTGGACAAGTAGATTGTTGGCGCAACCAATCTCTATTCTGTGTAGATTATATGTCTTAATTACCGATCGCCAACTAAAGTTTTTCCACAATAAAATCATAACAAAAAAATTCTCACACCTTTATTGCAACCAGACAACAACTAAACTTGTAAAAATTATTAACAATGTAAAAAAAACCAATTGACTTTTGAACCTTTTGTAACTGAGTTCTCAAATATTTCTATATTTAATGCACAAGACAGACAAGCACCAATCAGGGTTGCCAGCAAACACAGAAAACTTTATCCATAAAATTAAAAGCCAATAGCACAGAAATAGTATTAAAAGCTATAACCATAAAAAGTAGTATTGAAAGTGCAATGATTTCATTTAACTTTACTTGTACAGCTTCAATATTACGAGTTGTAAATTAATAATTAAATGAATAGGCAAAGTTTGAATGCATCGTCATGACTCAAGTTATCTATTCAATTACATAATTCTAGTGCTCTTCCAACAATGTCTAGAAATCGGGTTTTACAGGTATTTTTAATTAAATGCATAATAGACTTTTTTTAAATACATAAATTCGAATATTTTTATAAATTTGCATTTGAATGGAATTCTATGTAAAACCCTTAAACAAATTGTTTCTTTTTTATACTATGGAAGATCTCAACTGTTATGTTTATCAACTGATATACAAAAAATACTATATATTTTCTTAAATATAAAACTATAAATGCACGTGCATATCAAATGCTAATATAAACCATAAACGTAATACTTTATAAAAAAGGTTTACCAGAACTTTGTAATTAGTTCCACAATTTATTTAAGTGTTATAAGTTTCCTACACACAGAAAAATCCTCTTTTGGCACGAGGTTGAAG
The DNA here is from genome assembly GCA_951804985.1 of Dryomyza anilis. Lineage (NCBI taxonomy): Eukaryota > Metazoa > Arthropoda > Insecta > Diptera > Dryomyzidae > Dryomyza > Dryomyza anilis. Next base: position 6,371,788 of record OX638133.1, read on the forward strand.
TAATAAAAAAGTTAGTTGTACCAACTTCATTCGGTTAAATCGAATGGTTTACAAATTTGCTGGCGGAACTGTCATATTAGCCTAATGATTCTAAATCTGTAATAAATCGTTCTAAAACAGTTCGAAATTTGTTGCAGTACAAACTACAACTTTTTTAATTTTGACAACAACAACCAACTAAGCGGTTGAGGGAACCGAATAAGTTGGTTGGGCAAAGAGTTGGTTGGCGCAACAAATCTCGATATTATAATTTTTAGCATGATAATAACAATTGTGACAAACAATTAGAATCGAATATTCTTTATATTGAACCTGCATTTCATTTATATATTTACATTTTGAAACTTATTCGAATATTTATCCATTTTATTATTTTATATCTTCACTCAGAAAAATCCCCTTTTGACATTAGGTTGGAAGAATGAAAATGTTAGTTGTACCAACTAACTTCATTCGGTTAAATCGAATGGTTTACAGATTTGCTGGCGGAACTACCAAATTAGAATATATACATGCAATATTAGTCTTTACACACTCCTAATGGTTCTAAATCTGTACTAAATTGTTCTACAACAGTTCGAAATTGTTTGCAGAACAAACACAACTATTTTTATTTTGACAATAACAGCCGACTTAGCTGTTGAGAGAACCGAATAAGTCTGATGGGCAGAGAGTTTTTTGGCGCAACAAATCTCTACTCTGTGTGTACAAACGGTTTTAACACTTTTATTTGTGTTTGTTTGTGATAGTTTTTACCAGAAACTATTCAGTTTCTTATATGTGGTAATAATTGTACTTCATAGAATATTTTTTTAAATCTTGCACACTTTTCTTTAAATCAATGACCATATCAAAAAAAAGTGTTTCTTAAAAAACTCGTCTAAGTTTTCTTCAAAGATTAATTTTCTATTTAGCTTATTTAATTATATAAATCGTCGTTGTAGATCGAAAAGTCACCAAATACATTTTCAAAATGCCAAATATTCATTTACAAAAATCTGTATATATCTGTCAATTTTTAATCTATGATCTCAATTTTTTTACCACATGATAACAAAATGTAAATCTATAAATTGATATTTTAACTCTAAAAATGCATCAATTACTTTTTATAATATTAATCAACAAACTCGAAATTTAAGTTTTTCATAAAAATGTATTTGCTGATTTTTCGTTCTACAACGACGAAATTATTTTTTTTTCAGTTTTTATATTTTTTATGAACTAATAAGAAACTTCTGATTAAAATATTAAATACTTTTAATTTGTTCCACAGTGCATCCACATATAAATATTAATCGTATTCAATTTAAACATCATCTGTCTGACAAGTGGAGAATGTATGCATTTAATATTGTTTTCTTTGTTTCTTTGTTGTTTACGGCAGTTACATATTATGTTTCATTACGCAATTATTGCAGCATCTGTTGGCATTGCTACTGCTTTAAACTTAGGTTGCAAGATGCAGTTGAACCGCATTTCAAAAATCCTACATAACTTAAAAATATCTTTTACAGTGGTTTGTAATTTAAGGTTTGTCGTACAAAATTTTATAACCATCAGCATAGCATATTAAGAGAGAGTTTATTGTAATACTTTTTATATTCATACAAAAAAGGTTGTTTGCAGCAAACATAATATCATAAAATTTGATGATTATAATTGACTTTTACATTTATTTTCTAATTAATCTATTTATTTTAGTATTCATTTCATGAAATATGGTTGCATAATACCATAACAAACATAATATGTTTGCTGCAAAACATATTCGGTGCTCTCCTCGATTTTTTCGACTCTAAACAAGTTGTGTATTTCAAATGCCAACAGAATATGACAGTTCCATCAACAAACGAAATGAATTGATTGCTACAACCAACTTTTTGTTCTATCAACAAACTTATAAAAATTTCCTTTTAACCATATGATTTGGTTGGTACAACTAACTTTTTATGGTTTTTGCTATGTTTACGTATTCGTTCCACTGTTCATGCAGTGTGGTTATTACGTATGTAACTATATAAACGTCATTTGCCAACAACATTTACCAACAACAACTACAATATGGTAAACAATAAGCACAACAAACACATTGTTAAATAAATTAAATTATGGAAGAAACCCAAAGTGCGGCACTATGACAATCAGTACAAAAATAACTTTTTAACGCGCTAAACAAATTTAAAAAATGAAAAATGAGAAAAGCGACAAATTTTTGAATTGTGTTAGAGCAAAGAAAGTTAATATTTATTTTTATGAAATAAAACTAGTTTTAGAATAATTTTTAAGTTGAAAAATACATAAATAGATCGATATAAAAATCGATAGATATTTTTCGATATTTTATTAAAATCATTCAAAATATTTATATTGTATTCAATATTAAACCCACCAGTTTCACTACTATTTAAAAATATGTTTTCTTATAAAATCTAAAAATTACAATAATTTATTCTATAGACTAATTTCAATAACAAACATAATTAAAATTACAAAAAAATATATATTTATTGTGTACTCTTTTAAATTTTTAAACTTAGATTAAACTTTTAGGCATTTTTAAAACTATATAGTTACTAAAGAAAAAATGCCGAATATTAATATATTTTACAGTGAGAAAGACAATTAGCAAACAGTCCATATTTATGATATGTTTACTTAAAAAATAAAATAAAATCTAATTTAAACTAAGTTTAATTTGAAAATGTGACTCAAAAACTGAACATAAGTGTACATCAGACTAAGTTTAAACTTTGTTTCATCAATTATCAATTTAAATTAAATAAACAAACTTTGTTAGTGGTTTTTTAGTAAGAGTTGGAGTCATTTAATATGCCCCCCCCCCCATTTGTTCTAATTTATAATGATAAACCTGTTCATGCCCAATACTTTGTAACCAATTACAATGATTTTAAAATGTTAAGTTATGCTGCAGAAATAAATATACAGTGGCGCATCTTGTAATTTGGTGGTTTAAATTTTAAAAAATTGATATAACTGAGAAATAATTTTAAACATTTATGAAAATTATATCCATTATCAGTTTAACTCACAGAACATATTTGTTGATCATATTTCCAAATATAATTTTATTTTTTAATTTCAACCACCAAATCACAAGACCCGCTACTGTTTAATTATTTCTACAGCATTTCTAATAAAATTAAAATCACTGTGATTGATAGAAAAATACTGTAAATGAACTGGTCTATCATTATAAATTAGAAAAAATGGGGTGATCGATAACGAAATTTTGAGAAAATCAATGACAAAGTATAAATTTTAATTTTTATTTTTGTAAATTTCAAATTTACGTACAGGTTAGAAAATGAAGAAATCATGAAGTTCGAAGGTGTGATATATCATTGGAAAGGAAATTTAATTTTCTAAAACATGAGTTAAAAATTGTTATACATTTATCAACATACCATACTTTATAACCAATTTTCTTGACTAGGTTATGTCAGTTATATGTTTTTACTAAACACCTTGTATCTCAAACAGGGTGCAAAATAGGACATAATTTTATTTTAAATTTTCTTATTTTTTTTTTGAGTCATAGAATGACACCCTGAAATATTGACATCGATGAAACAAATACCCTGTATAATTTCAGTATTATAAAATATAAGAAAAAGAATAGAATTCTAACCGCCAGACAACTTTAAAGTGAGAAGAATAATACTCAGATTTTTCCACAAAACATAAAATACCAGCTTCCAATTTGATAACAATTTTAGGGTAACATGTGGTCGCTGATCTCGAATCTGTAGTCCGTTCTGCTCCATCACCTCTGAGTCTCTCACAATTTCGGGTCAAATAGGAATACTTAGGGTGTTGACAGTACAACAAATTTTCAGCTATCTAAAATATTTGTCACATGCCCTAGTAGAAATTTTGGTAGGGCCATGCTCATAAACTGATCACGTCATTATTTGAGATGATCGGGATATGACGAGGCCCACAATGTCCTTGTAACGCAGTGTCCTGATCATGTACTCACCTCAGGCAATGATCATGTACTGATCGGGTAATTCCCCATATCATTATTTATCTGACCTTGTTAAAACATGAGCATACGAAAGCACTACAAATACCCGATGAAATAAAATATCATACCTCATTGAAACCTGATCATTGCCCGATGAAAATTTCTTTATGAGGAACAACTAATGTAGCTTTGATCGGGACCATTGGCTGTTTAGATAATGTAAACCCTGCTATGGTGAGCATGACAAGGGAACGATCATATTTGCTCTAATAGGGGTTACCTGACGAAACTCCGATCATTTCCCGATGGCGCATCGGGAAAATTTCCACTAGGGTGTGATTGCAACATAATAAACAAAATACAAAATTTATTGTTTTTTTATTATAATTATTATTATTATTAATCTGTTTAATGGGTGGATCTAAGGCAATTTTGTTATTTGAAGACCCCACCTCATTTTTTATATGAAACATATTTGCCAAAGAGTATAATAGTTCTCTCAAGCGATTACGCGGTATGTCGAAATTTGTATTTAGTAGGGTTCAAAAGCGAAACAACGAGGGCTATAGAAAAGCGTTGGGACGACGGTGTCAAAGTAAAAAAATACGCAAGTATATGATAAAAAAACGTTCCTGAAGACACAACATCTGCACAATTGAATTTTAAATATTTATTGTACTGTTTGTAAACACCCTAATTGTATTTATTTGAACACAAATTGTGAGGAACCCAGAGGTGATGAAGTAATACGGACTTCAGATTCGAGATCAGCGACCCCATGTTACCCTAAAATCGTTATCAAATTGGAAGATAGCCTTAAACACATTGAAGAATTTAAAAAAGTTTAAAAAATGTTCTATTCAAATAAATTTGGCGATCACTTTACTGCAATAAATTTATTGGTTTATGTCGTACATTGTTCACAGAGAAAAATCCTCATTTACCATATGGTTGAAATAAAGAAAATTTAGTTGTAACAACAAACTTCTTTCGGTTAAATTGAAATTTCTACATATTGGTGGATGGAACTGCTATATTTTCGTCAGTATTAATTGCTTATAAATTAATTACACATTGCAACAAATGTGCAACTATATACCAATATTCCGATTTATTAAAGATTTTAGGATAATATGAAGTCGCTGAATTCACAATTGGCAGTTCAAAAGGAAATCCTAGAGTATTTAAAAACTGTACAAAAAATAGTTCAATATCAAAAGATACGGATTTGATGGTTTCAGAAAAACTATTTATAACACCCATAAATAAAGTCCCTCAAATTCCATTAAAATTGTTCAATAGGACAATTATTGATTTAATAGTATACAAAAAATAAATCTTTTCATATAAACTCTATGGCAATGTCATGGTCTTTTCTAGTATTTAATAGTATTTTCCGATTAAAATAATAATTTATTCTATTGCGTATTTTTAATAGTAAAAAACTATTATTTATATAGTATTTTTTTCTGGGTGCATGAAGAGATGTCATCGTTCAATCGCTTTTCTATAAACCCCCCATTTAATGACATAGTAAAAACCATGCACACAGAGTTGTGATTTGTTGCGCCAACCAACTCTCTGCCCAACCAACTTATTCGGTTCTCTCAGCCGCCTAATCGGTTGTTATTGTCAAAATGAAAATAGTTGTAGTTTGTACTGCAACCAATTCGAACTGTTTTAGAACAATTTAGTACAGATTTAGAACCATTAGTTTTAGAACAATTTAGTACAGATTTAGAACCATTAGGAGTGTGTATAGGCTAATATGTCAGTTCCGCCAGCATATCTGTAAACCATTCGATTAAATGAATGAAGTTAGTTGGTACAAATAACATTTTCATTCTTCCAACCTCATGCCAAAAGAGGATTTTTCTGTGAGGGTATAACAGTTCGCGGACATATGTCACAATTTTTTACAAAAATATCCACTAAAACCACAAACAGTATTTTTGAAGAACTAAAAAAATTGTAGCCGCGGTAGCTCAGTGGTTAGTGCGTTGGACTGCGAGTCGAAAGGTCCCCGGTTCAAGCCTGGACTGGGGCTAACAACATCTTTTCATAGAAACATTTTTCTATACCGCGCTACCTCTCGTCAGTAAATGGCAAACCTACGAGAGTAAAACATTGCCTATGAAAAGCTCTCACCCGCCGTTCGGATTCGGCAATAAACTGTAGGTCCCACCACTTTGAGTACAAATAAAACACGCACAGCTCAAAATGGTGAGAGAGCTCGGCCGAAGTTCTGTACAGGACTGTAGCGCCAAACTATTATTATTATTAAAAAAATTTAACATGGCTTACGATATATTGTTATATATAATGATATACATCGAAAAATATTCAAAACCTAATGAACTACTCCCCAGTAAATCAAACGATATATTAACTATATCGAAACGATATAATTTATAGGCCAAAATTGTCCATTTCCAGAATCTATATTTATACGAAAACGATATGATTCTCGATAAATACGATATCTTTGATATCTTTGTTTTTGTCATATTTGAAATAGTTTTATTGAAATAGTTAATATTGAAATAGTTTTCATTTCCGATAAAAAAAAATTATTTATTCATAAAATTTTGTCTTTGAGATCACATAATTCAATTTAAAAATATTTTCAATTTCATATCGAAAATGTATCATTATTCAAAATTATCGTCAATTCAAAATTATCGTCAAATGGTTTGTAGGGTTATAATTTGGTTTTTTATACAATAGGCTTCATTGTTTTTTTTTCAATAAGTGTATAAATCAAGTGAAGTAATATTTTGTATAAAACAACCAAAACTCCATAATTACCATTAACAATTTCCGCGATGGGGTTTCCCTGACGTTGGCGCCCCATTGTTCTCACGCGCTCCAAATCACTCTACATATTTGACGCTCTCATTGGAGCCAACGCTGCCGAAACGAGTTATCGACTGAATGAGAGCGCTTGTGATCGTTGACACAATCAAAGTAACGAGTAAACCAAAAAAAAAACCAGCGAAATGTTTCGATTTCAGTTGGGGTAAAAGAAAAAAAAACGAGTAAATTATGGGGAAACAGAAAAGCGCAGCCGATTGAGACAGTAACAAAATATTATTTTTTATTGTTTTGTTGTTGTTATTTTATAAAGACAGACAGACAATTGCGCTGAGCACGAGTCAGAGCAACGAGTCAGTCGGCAGCAACAACAACGAGAGGTTGGCGATAATATATTTTTTTTTTTTTTTGTTCAGACGACAATGACGACGAGCTTTGGCGGTGAATTGTGAGCTCGGTTTCAGTTTGTTTCCGAAAAGGCTGGTGAACGTGCGCGCTTTTGGATTGATTTTTATGTTAAATTTTTTCGTTGTACGAATGAAATTATTTTTCGTTTATTTTTTATTATTTGCGCTATAAACAAATTGTGTTAAGGCAGAGCTTTTATAAAACTGTGATAAAAACCAAAAAAAAAAAAAAAAAAATTGATTAAAAATATTTTAAACATTAAAAAATAAATCAAAAAAATAAATCAAACGCATTTAATAACAAAGCAAACAAATCAATTAACGTGTGTGTGTTTCGATCGTCGATCAATGACAAAAACTATAGAAAAAGCTTAAAAAAGCATTAAAAAAAATTCCCAACACAAAAACAATACAATTTGTGCTAATTACGGCATTTAATAAAAGCAACTACCTAATAGAAAAACATTTAATTTGCGACAAATGAAACATAAGAAAACCGTCAAAGCCATAGTCAGAGCCTGATCTGAGGTTAACGTGTGTTAACAAGTGTTTCGAATGTTTTTTGTTTTTTAGTGTTATTTTAACAACTCAAAGTTGCCAAAACAAAAAGTCCACAAAAACATAAAAAACTTGTTTTGCTGCACTTGAAATATATTTTTTATTTTTCAATTGTTGCTGTTGACGTCGCAATTGTGCGGCCAGCGTGTTAGTAGCGCAAAACTATTACAACAACAACAACAACCACAACAACAACAAAAATCTAAAACCAACAAATAAACTCAGTTTTAGTTACCTTCGTCTGTGGTTAACCGCGTTTAAAACGAACATAAAAAGATAACAAATAAATGTATTAAACTCAAAAATTACGTTTCATTTTATAAATAGTGCAAAATTTTAAACAAGTACTTCTTATAATTACAGAAAAAAAACACGAGTAACCATATTTCAATAATCGTGACATGCAACAGTTTGACCTAGTTAAACGTTTCAAATACTAAAACACGTAATTTTTATAAAAGAATTAGTAGTAATCACCATTTAAGCTCTAAAAACCCCAAAAATTATGTTTCATATTCTAAATAGGGCAAAAATTTTAAACAAGTACTTCATATAATTACAAAAAATACGAGTAACCATATTTCAAAAATCCTTACATGCAACAATTTTACCTAATTAAACGTTGCAAATACTAAACCACGTGAATATTATGAGAAAATTATAAGCAATCAACATTTAAATAATCGTTACTTTAAAAAGGCACCAAGAAACAACTAAGAACAACATTACCTAAGTGTGGAGTTACAAAAATTACGACAAAAAAACTACAAATAATCGACTCAACTTAATCGTTACATGCTAATCTTGAGACTTAATTCAAAGTTGCAAATTCTTAAAAGCAAACAAAGTTATATTGTAATGAGAAAAATATAAGTAACTTTTATTTAAATAATCGTTACTTTTAAAAATTAGCAATAAACAACGAAAAACTACAAACTACATTGAGTGGAAAACTAATAATCGATTAAATATAATCGTTACATGCTAATAACCAGACTCAATAAACTTTAAAAATACCTAAAAACTAAAAGAACGCCTATTTGTAATGCAAAAATTATAAGTAACCGTCATTTAAATAATCGCCACACTAAAAAATTATCAATTACGACGTTATAAGTATAAGTAACCGTCATTTAAATAATCGTTACTTTTCAAAGTTATCAATAAACAACGAAAAACTAAATCAACTGATTGGAGAACTAATAACCGATTAAATATAATCGTTACGTGCTAATAATTAGACTCAATAAACTTTATAAATACCTAAAAACTAAAAGAACGCCTATTTGTAATGCAAAAATTATAAGTAACCGTCATTTAAATAATTCTCACACAAATAAATCATCAATTACGAAAAACAAGTAATTAAATCAACAAAATCGTTACATAGTAAAAATTACACTTAATTCAACGTAACAAATTCTTAAACTCTAAAAAAAAATTAATTTTATGTCGATTATTATAAGTAACCGTCATTTAAATAGTCATTACTTTAAAAAGTCATCAATAAATAACTAAAAACTACGTCACCTGAGTAGAGAGCTACGAAAAATTCGATATTACATCAATAAAAAACTACAAATCGAATCAATTTAACCGTTTCATGCTAATAAACAGACTAAATTCATTGTTACAGAAACTTAAACACTAAAAAACGCGTAATTATATGTCGAAAATCAATAAAACAATCGTTACTTTAAGAAATTCACTGTTATCTCAAAAATATTAAACGTTACTTGCTGAAATTGTGCACTGTGCCTTAATCGTAAACGTTTCTACTTAACCGTTGCATAAAACTACATAATAAAGTAACATAAAATCACACAATATCTCATAGAAATCTCTACATGACCAAAAATAGAAAGTAATCACATTTAATTAAACAACAACAACAAAAATAGACAATCTAAAGCAATAAAACAAAAAAAAACTTAATCGTTACTCAAATTGAAATACCTCAAAATACAAGATATTATTTAAAATATCACATTTTACAAAGCACCAAAGCAAATAATCATCAGAATACACAAAAACCGAAGCTGATTATTCGTTACAACACATTTAAAGCAGCACCAACTAGAACTATTAAAAACTTAAAAAAAGTAACCATCAGCAGTTAATCGTTACTTTGCACACTAACGCCTTAGCAACAACAACAAAAACAATAATAACAATGGAGCGCTCTCAGAGCTGCACGAGTTTTGACGCCTCTAACAATAGCAACAATGACAACAACCAGCACATGTTATCCTTGAACCTGCTTCCAAAGCTCGAAATGCGCCAAATTAATTTACAGCAACAACAACAGCAGCAACAACATCTACAGCACTGCGGAAGCAGTGACAGCATCTGCATTTCCGGTAGCAGCGCTTCCTTCAGCGCCTCTTCCGCATCCGCCTCCTTCTCCGCCTCATCCTCATCGACGACAGGATCCAGCAGCAAACCGTTTCACTTTCCCTCGCAGCGACGTAAACAACTGCGCCGCCAAATGTCCACAACATCTTCCGGCTGCAGCAATGACATGTCTTCGGACATGTTAGATCCGCACGATGACATCGCCTACCATGCCGACCTGGAGGAGGAGGACGAAGACGAGGATGAGCAGTCAACACAAGATGAAGCTGTTAAGAACGCCACCGCCGCCACGCATCAGAAACATCTACATTTTCAGCAACATAAACAATCACAAAGTGATTCTATGCTTTTGGCTACGCCCACTACAATGACGGGCATTGTACATCCCAAAGAACGTCGTCTGACACATGCCGAATCCTTTGATTCGTCGGGCACCACCGCTGACATGAGTCCATGTAGTCAACGTCGTCAACGTCTCGGTTTCCTGATGCGCGACAATTCGGTGCAATCGGATTCGAGTCGTTATTCGAGCGTCGACAGTCTGCTGGAGGCGCGTAAACCTGATCCCGAGGCAATACTACTTAATCTCGGTTTTGGACCGGTTGGGTCCGAGGATATTTTGTCACGTATACCGAAGCGCTTTCTGAAGCCGTCACAGGTACGCGGCATCGATACGGAGGCCTTTGTCAAGCGATTACAGTTGGCCAGTAATCTGGCCGATCACAGCGTCTTGGGTTATCGGGGTCTGACGGGTAATCCGGATGCGCCACCCTCGTCGATAGTTGCCAAGATCATGCATCGCTTTGAGGTGAATCAGCGCAAGAAGTCGATGTGCTCCATAGAACAGACGATGTAAGCGGCAGCTGGGAAGTTCAGAAAGGATTTTTCAATAAATAATACCCCTGTTGCAAGGAGGTTAAATTGTGGTTATACAGTTTTCGACAAATTTAAGGTTTATTCCAAATTTTCAAGACTTCAGAGGCTCTAAAGTCGTTTTCAAAGTTTGAAAAAGGTTACATATTAGCTGGAAAGTAATTGAGTAACTGTACGTAGTCTCAGTTTTTGGGAATTCAATGTTTCAAACCAGTTGCATTTTGTAATAAAGTTTTTAAATCAGTTTAAACATTTCAGAAGGGTTGCAATTTTTTGCCAAATTAACTATATTTGCTATACGAAGCCTAAATTACTGAGATTCTAAAATATAATTCACATTTGTTCTTTATTAGGTTTTTAAATCAGTTTTAAACTATTCAAAAATGTTGCATTTTGGTTGCAAAGTAACTCAGCTGTTTCCGAAACCTTTCTATAAATTATCATTCCCAACATTATTTTATAAACTGTTTTCCAGTTCAATTTATAAGTAACATTGCAATTTACAAAACCTAGAAAATTACCTAACTGTCACATAATTCTAAATTTTAAATATTATAAGAAATAAGTTACATGATAGTTTTATAAGAAATAAGATTAAAAAGTTACAAATTAATGGCAGCATGTTCAAAATGTAACCTAAGTTTTAAGGGTAACGTGTTTTATGAAATGACAGAAAGTTCAAAAATTAACCTAAATTTTAGCTAACATTTTAAAAATTCAGTTACAAAATGGTTTTATTAAAAGTCAACCTAAATACGTTACAAATGTAACCAACATCTTAAGTTAAATATCAAATATTATGATACAAATGAAATATCAGGTTATGAATGAAAATCTTTTGTAGAGTCAATATTAAAAAATAAGTAAAAATCATTTTATAAGGATTATAATTTAATTTAGAGTAGTTGCTTTTATAGTTTTTTGTGTCGCTAATAACCTCAGTCTAAAGCGACATGGCCATGTTTAATTTGTATGCAATATGTGATCAATGTTACTTTAAAATAATTTGTCTGTACTTAAGTCTAAACCATAATAAAAATATATATGTATTTAATAATAATTTAATCAAATTGTTTAGTCAACTTAAATATTGTTACTTAATTTATTTTAAAATATTTAGTAAAACATTTTTTATAATAAAAACAAATAAAAATAAATCACACTAACGAACTTTAAAACTGTGCATTTCTTTTCTGCGTGACATTTCAAAAGACAGCCGCCGAGAGGGCGCTTAAAAGGGGTATTCATTATTTACAAATAGCTTAATCAGCAAGATTAAATAATTTCACGAACACAAGGTAGACAGACAGTTTAGTAATTTAGTAAATATTATAAATACGTCTACGCATTTCTGACTCGGTTTGCTTTTCTATTATTGCTGAAAATAGATAATCATGCAATGGAAAGATGCTCATTAAAAATTTTAAATAACAAATAACACTGATAAGATTTCTCGATGCAAATATTTGTATAAACAAAAATAAAAGATACAAGGGAAATAAACAAAAACTAGTTAACAAAAATAAAATCACTATTCACAGTAAATAAAATTATTCCGCCAACCAGGGATAAACAGAGATGAAAAATTTTATCGAGATTAGTCTGCCACTATAATAAAAACGTTGGAAAAGTCCTCGTAGTCCTTCATCTTACCAAACCGAAGATATTAAAAATGAAAAATCACTAACACAAAATATTTAAAAATTCAGGTCAGTGAAAAGTACTCAAGTTCATAATTAGCCCTTCAAAAGGGGCCGATCAAATCTATTTTGGACTTAAACTATAGAAGAAGATCAACATGGACAAAAACTGTAATATTACCATAATCGCGGCATAAAAAATAAGTCAAATTATAAAGGTTTTAGTGATATTTCACTGAACGGCAATCGTCGAAATCTGAAAAAAAACGTGTTGAGTCCACCAAAATAGTCGTATTTCAACTGAATTAATTGGTAGATATTATTCAGTTCTTTTTGTCTCGAATTCAAACTGAAATCCGATACAATTATTGGATAAACTGGAGCACTGTTACTGTTTATATGGGACTTGTGAATTTTCAAATAATTATTTGGATAAACTGAAGCACTGTTACTGTTTATATGGGATTTAGTGACTTTCCAAATATGATTAAAACGATGCCGAGTCCACAAAAATGGTCGGATTTCAACGATTTTTGAATTAAATGATTGATATTATGCAGTTCTTTTATCCCCAATTTAAACTGAAATCCGATACAATTATTTGGGTTATTTATATCTTTTATCTCATTACTCAATTTTTGACTTAGTGACTTTTCAATGAACGACGACGATTTATATTTTTTTATAAGTTTTATTTTTTACTGAAATTATGATACAAATATTTGGTAATTATTTTTTAGTTCTTGTTTTAGTAAAATAATTCGGATTTTGGTTCACGACATTCAAAATATAGACAAAATCGAAACCATAACTTGCAACCGGTACAGCTAAACTACTTCGTTATAAAATTTTAGACCAAATTCAGCGCGAAAACAAAAACCGAAATCGTATCCGATTCGTTAAGTTTTCAATCCTAGCTTGAAACTGGTACGTTCAGACATTTATTAATCAGAAGAAGCCGTTGTCTGTCTACATGGTCCTACACCCAGAAAAAAATTCCCTCAAATTCCATTAAAGTTTGTCAATAGGACAATTATAGATTTAATAGTATACAAAAAATAAATCTTTTCATGTAAACTCAATGGCACTGTCATGGTATTTTCTTATATTTAATGGTATTTTCCGATTAAAATTATAATAATATATCCTATTGACTATTTTTAATAGTAAAAAAAAATATTATACATATATTATATAGTATATATTATATAGTATATATTATATATTATATAGTATTTTTTTTCTGGGTGTATTAGATATGAAATTGAATAGGCCTTCTCTACGTCTGATAATTGTAGAATATTTTTCGAATTCTCGTATATTTATTTGTATGAATATTTAATCTTTGCGAAATTAAATATTTATTGGCCGATTCACCGAAGAAGGCATGGTTGAATCGTATGGTAATTTCGTCCCTGACGACTGATTCTCTAATGTTGTATCCATTTTTTAAATAGCCTCATATTGGATAACCGACTATCACAGTTCCATCAATAAATTTGTTAAAATTTAGTTACAAAAGCATAGATACCATTTTGTATAAAATACAGTCGAATATGTGACATACTCTGTTGTGTTCCATCAATAATAATTCAATAATTAAAATAATTTATTTGGTTATGACAAAAAAACTGGTTCTTTTCTCTAAAAGTGCTGAACGAATTAAAAAGTTTGTTGTAACAACCAAATATCATCAAATTGGTTAATGAAACTGCCATATTCGGTTGACACTGCAGATATTATAGTATCACACAGAAAAATCCTTTTTTGGCAAGAGGTTGGAAGAATGAAAAAGTAAGTTGTACCAACTAACTTCATTCGGTTAAATCGAATGGTTTACAATTTTGCTGGCGAAACTGCCATATTAGCCTATACACATGAAATATTAGTCTTTCACACTACTAATAGTTCTAAATCTGTACTAAATTGTTCTAAAAATGTTCGAAATTGATTGAAGAACAAACTATAACTCTTTTTATTTTGACAATAACAACCGACTAAGCGGTTGAGCGCACCAAATAAGTTGGTTGGGCAAAGAGTTGGTTGGCGCAACAAATCTTTATTCTGTGTGTATACACACATCGCATTGTTTCTGTTCAAATTTGGTTGTAATTCAATCTTTTAATTTTGGCTTAACATTCGAGAGAACATTCATAAAACATATAAATAAAACTTAAACTACAAAGTTGTATTTATCATTAATTAATCAATTTAATCAGCAAGACCAATAGTGTGGTATTGCGCACTATACTTCTAATTTAAAATTTTGTTCAATCATGACTTTTAATTTTATATTTCGTATATCATAACTAATTGCATGATTAAGCATAAATTGCCAAGTTCCTTCTCACCACTTCTGAAACATAGTTTTATTTAAATTTAAACTAACCGGTCTCATAATATTAGCAAACATAATTATTTATAATAAAAAAAACTCATTAGTAAAGATTTTTTTTATATTTTCACATTCTTTAAAATTCTTTGGAATTTAGCATAATTAAAAATTGCCATAACAGAATAGTTATAACATAATTGAATGCAATTACTGTGCATTCATTGTACGCAATTGATTTTAATTGAAGAATTTTTATTGTTTCACTGAAAATATTATGCAAGTCTAACTGGCACATTTTGAAGTGTTATTCAATTGTTTTATGAACATTTCTATTCAATAAATTTATTTAGTAAACAGTGCATTTCAAAATTGAATTCTAAATATTTATTATAAAAACATATACAGAACCATTATGAATAATTTGATATCTATTAAGAACAATTTGATATTATCAAAATTAAATTTATTTCAGTCTGAAATGTTTGCAATGCGAAAATAAAATGAAGTGTATAATTAATGATAAGCCTGATAAACTTTTTAGTTACATCATACTAAATGAAATCACAATTTAATTATAAATTTGTTTACTATATGACATATTTACATAAATAGTAAATAGTTTATATTTATCGCTTTTACAGAAATATTTGTTAAATTATCCATCGGTCACACGTAAATCTTAAAATAAAATATATTTGCGTTTTGGAACTATTAAAAGTAGTTTTAAAATTTTTTTCCGTTTTGTTTGTTTTTTTTTTATATTTAAGAATATGTGTTCTTTATAATTTTTGACAAAAAAAAAATATCTGAAGAAATAAAATTTGTTTATCGAAAATAAATTCATTTATGATATCATCTCGATATTTTTAACCACAAACACAAATATATCGATTTAGACAGGTTAGTTTTAATCGAAGACCCTATCGTTTTCGTATCATTATAGATTATTTGTTTATCGAAAATAAATTCATTTATGATATCATCTCGATATGTTTAACCACAAAAACAAATATATCGATTTAGACAGGTTCGTTTTTATCGAAGACCCTATCGTTTTCGTATCATTATAGATTATTGAAATCGACAAATTGAGCCTATAAATGATATCATCTCGATATCGTAAAATTATCGTTTGGTTTGCCGGGTTGTATTGAAGATTCAATGAAACAAAACTTAAATATTATTAAAAGATTGACGATGATGTCGAATACTTAAAATTATTACCAAAAAAAAACTATACAAAATTTGAAATATTCATATTGCAAAAATTAATTAAAACAAAAACTTATAAAGATATTTTATTAGCAGTGCCATTTAAATCTTATACAGCACACAAAAGATTAGATCTTGCATGACAGTCGATGAAATTAGTATTCATATCATCAATTTCTAAGTATCAATGTAATTGTCTTTTAATTAACATTATTATTAAGCACTTAAAATTACTATATTTACAGTGATAAAATTGTGTACTGTTTGTATATATAAAAATAATTATCTCAACTGCATTCATATTATTCATATTTTATTTCCAAAGAATAATTTAAAAATTTTGGATGTGTAAACATAATTAGCATATTGTTGAAAAGCAAGCAGATAACTACTTAAATATTTTGCGATATATATGAGATTAAAGAATACTAAAAATAGAAATTCCACATAAATATAAAAGTAGGTATTTATTTTTAAATTTAAAAGAAACAAGTATATTTGAAACAACTACGTATGATCACAGATAAGAGTTGGGTAATATATTTTGTCAAAGAAGTACTCGTTTGAAAATGTTAAAGAACAAATAAAAAAAAACATTAATAAAGTTTCTAATAAAAAAATGCGTATGTTAACCATAAACGGGGTATAGGGTTTGGCTATAAGATAACATATAACTGCACCCATGACCTAATCACATTTTTAATTATATATGAAACAATTTTATTAATGTTGGAATTTATTATATTACTGGATTATTTTATCTATATATTGTCTGTGTAGACGTAAAACTCACATCTTTCAATAATTGATTCACTTAAATCTGTATAAGTCTGATAATTAATGATCGATGAGAAACGGAATGTAAATTTGTTGCGGCAATCAACTCATTGCCTAAACAACTAATCGGTTCACTCAAATAATCATTTGGTTATTATAACCAAACATAAAATTAATATAGTCCGGACTACAACCAATTTAAATCGGTTTTAAAATAGTTTATCGTGTATATATGATAAACTTTCAAGTGTCAACCAAATATCAACTAATTTGTAAAAATTTCACTATAACTGAATAATGTTGGTTGTTACCACAAACTTTTTGAGTCTCTGCAGTGGATTTTTCTGTGTGTACCAAATGCTGATAACTGAATAATGTTGGTTGTTACCACAAACTTTTTCAGTCTCTGAAGTGGATTTTTCTGTGTGTACCAAATGCTGAGAAAAAAAAAATCAAACATATGGCAATTCTTTGTAATAGCAACCGGTTTTTATAATGAAATCAATTATTTAAAAAAAAAAACGTTTAATTATAAAAATGTTTTCATTAATCACGTGAATGACGATTTTGTTAAAAAAAAAAATTTTTTTTTTGGTTTTTTGGCACTGATGATTATAAAACACGCAATAGTGATCGCGACAGGAAGTGTCTTTTTGCAATTTATAAAACACAATGTCAAGAATGCATGTAATTTATTTTTATAAAATTTAAGCTATTTTTATTGCAATTAAATTCGTTTTTTTGTTCTTCTTCGAATATAGCTGATATTCGGGCATATTCTGAAATTCACTTTCAGTCGAATTTAAAATATTTTACAAGAAAACACGTAGTGCTTTCGTTTCATAGAACAATAATTCGATTGAAAATGTAAATTTTGTATTGAAAAATCAACTTCTCACTAGTCCCAAATCAATTAGTTTGAATTGAAATTCGAGTAAGATTTAGAAGTTGATACATGCTGGGTTATAATTATTTAAAATTCTAAATTATCCACTGAGCTAAAAAAAAACTATAAAATCAAGTGATTTTGCGGAACATGCAACCGACACGAGAAGAATATTTGAATAAAAATCGTTAATTTCGGTTTAAATCCAAATTTTAAATCGGTTTTGTGAATGATTTCAATTTTATTATTTATTTTTATTTAATTTATGAAACATCAGATATAAAATGTTATCATCAGACAAAAAAAAAATGTTATAATAGGACAAAAAAAACAACTTTAAAAAATAATGTATTTATTTTAAAGAATTTAATTATAGGTAAATAATATTAAAATTTAATTAAAATTTACATTTTTAAATGTTTTTATTTTATACACAAACCACTTAATAAAAAGCTTAGCTCAAAACCTTGATTTGGGCACCATCTGTAGTCTTTTTATTGCACTATGCTGTAGTGAAACAACCACCAGTGTTGCATTTTCTTAAAATAAAAATATATCATCAAAATATCATGAAATATTTTCTGTTAAATTGTTTATATCATGATAGAAATGAAATTTTGACAGATTCAGACCTTACAGAATTTACAGAATTGAAAGAGTGGGAATCTATTTCCATCACTGGAACACCAAGGTAGAAGTATCGCAGAGCGCTTCTCACAAAATTTTCTTATCCCATACAACATTTTGACATAAGCACGGGATTTTTGACAGTATCTGGCGTTTGACAGAAGTACGAGACGCCTACTTCTACCGCGTATAATTTCATTGGCAACACTGATTTGAAGAAATTGACAGTTGATTTGCAAACGCGTTCGAGTGTTGTTGTGTCTTGTGTTTTGTCACAGTACAATTGCTAATTATTTTATTTGTCGCCGATTGGCTACGTTTTTGTTAAATAATAATTTTGTGCTTTGCTGTTAAAAATAATTTTGCAATCGTTAGCACAATCTCAGCAAATAATACAACAATTTACATGCAATAGTCGTGCAATTAATAAAAATTATTATTTGTTTTTATACGTTTCTCTTTTACCGATACACCGACACATCAACTGCATTCAACATGGATTTACATTGTGCCGCAGCGTCATGTCTGCTATCTGGACAACAAGTTCTGGCCTAGAAAACGCGCTTGGTACCATCAACTCGCTGCAATTAAAAGCGCTCAGTTGTCAGCAATTGAATAATAATAATAACAATAATAGTACCGGCAACCCGGGATTCCTTAGCAACAACAATAATAATTCATTTACTATCAGCCAATTGCCCAGTGGCGCCACCAGCAGCAGCAATCATTCAACCCATCAGCAGCCACATCTGCAGCATCACTCTTCATTGCCCAGTCAAATATCGGCTACAATTGTAGCTGCCGCTGCAGCCTCAGTAACCAGTGGTCCTGGTCCCTCTGGTCACCATCAAAACAGCAACAATAACAGTAACTGGAAACGCCACAGCGCTTCACACTCATTGCCCCAATACACGCCGCCAAATCCAAAGGTAAGTCTATCTGTTTAAAAAAATTTAATATTTATTCAGAAAAAATGTGGATAATGTGAAATGGGTTTTAAATTAGATTTTCAATTTAATTTAATTAATTTGTAATAAATATATTTAATAAAACGTTTAAAAAGATTCTTTAATGAACTATTTATTTTATTGAAAGGTACCAAGAAATCAAATCGGAAATATTTACTTATTTGCCGCAAACATAAATATACTTGTAGCTAAACATTTGATTGAAATTGAAAAGAGTAGTTTTACTTATCGTAAAACGGAACAAAAAACTAGTAACCGTTAAAATTTCGTAACGAAAAGTTTAAAGAAATCTTTCAAAATTAAAACTCAAGTAATATTTGACAAAATATCTGCTATTTTTCAAGCGCACTATATTTGAAAATGTATTGTATTGCATTAAAATTATCGGTAAACTCAAAAATATTTTTTTATAAACATATAATTACATTGGAAATAAATAAAAAAAAAAAAAAAAAAAAAAAAAAAATTAATAAAGATTATGAAACTATTTGCTATAAAAAAATAAAACATTTGCTACAATTATATTTATGTTTTTATTTATAAATGAATTCGCATAGTTTTTTTCTTAGTGTATTTACGTTTTTAAAATGAGTACAATGTGGTACTCGTGGTCTCTGCGATTGCTACGGTGCGCGGTAAACGCGCGAATTTAAACCGCCGTCTGTTAAAAAAACGTGAAACTGGGTCTCTCGCCAAAGTTGGCGCTTGTTGTTGGTGTTAACGCTTGTAGCGTCGTAGCCTTCATCTCAAGATGAACAACGTACATAAAACGTTTGTCGTTCGTGTTAAGAACAATTTTTATTTTTGTAATACAATCTACGTCGTCGATACTTGGCTTACAATTTGGAAACTTTTTCGTTTATTGCAGCATGACGTCACTTGCAGTATATTTTGTTGGCTTAAATATTTACATTAGAAATAAATAAATAAATAAAGAAAAGTTTTTTTTTTAATTTTAATTAGATCAAGAAAAAGTCATTCGCACATTGCAATTATTCGTATTATTTCTGCTACGTATTTTTGTACAGGGGTAGAATTCTGAACAGAAGTAGAATTCTATATACAATTGTGGAACCGATTTATTATGTATCTCTCATAAAAGGAGCCATTTAGAGGCGTCATTTGTGCTAATATTGTGATTTTTTTGAAAATTCAAAATTGTGTCAGGTCTTAAAATAATCAATAAACGGAGCGTTTTTTCGAGGTCATAGTTCGCAATTGGTTTTTCGCAATAAAACACGATATTGCGATTTTTTACAGCATTCTAAATGATGGTATTCGATTAACGGAATCCCAAGGGGTCAAAGGTCAAAAAAACAAAAACTTTGAAAGCTCTGTAACTTCTAAACGGAGCGTATTTTAGGGGTCACAGTTGACAATTGGGTTTTGGCAATAAAACCCGATATTGCGCTTTTTTACAGTTTTATAAATGATGCCGGTCAATTAACGGAATCCCAAGGGGTCAAAGGTTAAGAAACAAAAACTCTGAAAACTCTGTAACTTCTAAAAGGAGCGTTTTTTAGTGGTCATAGTCGACAATTCGGTTTTGGCAAACGCTATCTGATTTTAAGAACTACAAGAAAATTACTTAATTTTTGTAAGTTTTTTTTTTAAGTTTCTTATTAAGGTATTCTCTGTATTTAATAGCTTTCTTTTTTACACTTTTTACGAAGTTGTTGTTTCATAGTATCTGTGACTTTTTTTAAAAGCTCAAACATTTCAAGAAAAGTTTCTTAATTTTAAGAAGTTTTTTTTTTGCAAATATTTGGTTTTTAGTAAAAATTATTGCGTTTGTTTCATACATATATTAAGCAAAAAGAAATAAACGCATTAATTTTACAGAATGCGTTGGTGTTTGTTGTCTTGCTTCGCGACACAGTGAAAGTCATAAAAGAAAGACCTAAATAATTGAGTTCAAATTCATTTTAGAAGGCTACAGAACATGCACGCGAATGCTTTCATTAAACAGTTATTTATAGGTAGAAAAATACGGCTATATTTAAATATCAAAAAAAAAAAATACTCAAGATAATAATTTTATATATTCATTGTTTTTGTGCGCTTTACAAAATAATTGATTTGTAGTACCTACATCTTAATTAAAATAATTAAAAAAACCGCACTCAAATCGACTATGCGAAAACAATAAGAAATGCCGCACAATCAATTGCATGCTACTGGGGGTAGCTAGCTGTATTTTTCTTTTTACTTTTTAACTAATTAAGCTTGGAAACAAACAAGCAAGCAAAAAAAATTGCTATTCACTGCTACGTGCTGTTTTATTTGAATAGCACTTATATCGTAGAGGTAGAAATAAAATTACACAAATGTATTTTTCTTTTTATCAAATAATTAAGTTTTTGGATTAAAATTAAAAAAAAATCGAATTGATGAATTTTAAAAGTTATGAAATTCAACAGATTAACATGTTTACATTAATTGATATTAATATTGGCCTCATCGATCAGTAATTGTCAACAAAATTTTGTAAACTAATTATATTGCCCAACAAAATTGAAAATTTTATTTAGTGTAAAAGTTGCTGCAATTATTGGATGCATTTATGGTGCTGATTCCAAAAATGTTGATAGTTTTGTAGAATTGGCTATAGTTTTTAAGATAGAGCCAATTGTCTTATAATATGTCACTTTTTATGTATATATATAAAACTCTTGGTCCGTCTGTCTGTCTGTTTGTTCCTCACGTCTTAACCAATTTAACTGAAACTTTGCACCAGGATACTCCGGAGGGTGTCATAGGCTATATATGGGCGGGATTGGACAAAGGGGCGTGGCACTTCCCATACAACCTAATCTTTTAAAACGACATAACTCAGCACATACACAAGCTAAGAAGATGAAACTAATAACTCAAATACAAAAAAAAATATACAAAAGCAAAAACACAAAAACAAAAGCAAAAATCAAACACACAAACTAAAGTAAAAGCACAAAACTTAAGCAATAACTCAAAAACAAAAGAAAAATAAAAAAGGGTGGAAAAACAAAAGGAAAAATACAACAAAAAAAAAACGAACAACAAAAAACACAATAACAAAAACACAAAAATAAAAGCAAAAACACAAAACAAAAGCAAATACACAAAAGCAAAACATAAATGCAAAAAACACAAAAGAAAAATACAAAAGCAAAACACAAAAACAAAATCAACCACACTAAAATTAACTACACTAAAATTCACCACACTAAAATTCACCACAGTCAAATTCACCACAATAAAATTCACCACAATAAAATTCACCACAATAAAATTCACCACACTCAAATTTACTACACTAAATCTCACCACATCACCACCAATTATAATAATAATAGTTTGTCACTACAGTCCTATAAGAACTTAGGCCGAGCTCTCTCACCATTTTGAGCTGTGCATGTTATATTTGTACTCAGAGTGGTGGGACCTACAGTTTATTGCCGAATCCGAACGGCGGGTGAGAACTTTTTCATAGGCAATGTTTTAATCTCGTAGGTTTGCCATTTACTGCCGAGAGGTAGCGCGGTATAGAAAAATGTTTCTATGAAAAGATGTTGTTAGCCCCAGTCCATGCTTGAACCGGGGACCTTTCGGCTCGCAGTCCAACGCACTAACCACTGAGCTACCGCGGCTACCACCCCTCAATTCACCACACTATAATTCACCACACTAAAACTAACCACACTAAATTTCATCACACTCAAATTCACCACACTAAAATTCACCACACCAAAGTTCACCAAACTACTGGAAAAAAACTCTACTGGGAAGAATACTACGGGGAAGCACAGTCTGAGAAAGAATTGTCTATGAGAAAAGTTGTTTTAGCGGAAGACTAGTTTTGTTTTGGTTACTACATTTATAAAACCAATAAAAAAAACGTCCACAGGAAAGCACGAGTCCCTGATATAAATAATATTTTTTTTTATATTAATAAAATTGCTTTCACAAAATCTTTGCACGCGTCGTGCACGGGTCCTGCTAGTTTTTTATATTCCAAGAGAAATTATTCTTTCGGCATTACACAGAGAAATTCTTGCACTACAATACAAACATTTTATTATAGGCGAGTTTTGTCAAATTGCCTTTAGTTTTTGAGATATCGCCCATTTTTTTTTTAATTTTCTTATATTTTGCACTTTTTTATTGTTAATATTCGAAGAAAAGAATGTAATGAAATTACTTTATCAGTAGTAGGCAAAGAAATCATTGAACAACAATACACAAATCTGATTACAAACGAAAAAAAAAATTAAATGATCTAAATATAGACGAAAGACGAAATATAAATTTTTTTAAATGAAAAATAAAATTATTGTTAGCTTTAGAAGCTCCCGTGAAGTTATTAAAAATGAATTTTTAAATGTCTGTTTTTTTTCTATTTTTGATTTCGTACATATATTGATAAGATATTATTTAATCAACAAATAATCTGATCATTTTCCTTAATAAGATATTTACTTTTCCTACTATAATTAAATTTCTACAACACAAATTTATCACCAGTTAAATTTAACAACTAAAATACATATAAAATTTCTAAATAAAACCTCTTGATAAATACAATTTTTGTTTTTTCTTGATTGTGCAATATCAAAAAATTCTCTTAGGAATTATGCTCTTTCATTTTCAGCTTCTCTTAATTCTTTTACTCTCATGTTATGCTCTTTAACTTGTACAATCTCTATTTCATTTTATCAGCTATATCTGTCAAAAATAAATAAATTTGTCAAAGCTATGCGATTTGTGCTGCTATTAAATGCATTATTTCTGTGTACAACACTCTCGTCGCCGCAAAAATTAAACATATATATAGAAAACATTTACAACAAAAAAAGTCTATAAAAATCTCTGGAATGTCTCTTCGTCATTCGTGAGCAATCTCTCCGTAAATAATATTGCTGAATATAGATGATCGATGCTGACATAAAATGTACGCTACACTACTAGGGTTTCATAAATTGTAGTTCTGAAAACAAAATTACCTGATAAACATATGGTTAATATGCCTATATTTTAAAGTATATTTTTTTCATACCAATTTTTTTAAATTTAATCTAATAATTCGTGAAATCAAAAATATACCATGTCTAGAAACACTATTTTTGTATTAAAATACTAAGCTTAGTCTGTGTATAAAATATAAATTCGAAATAGATTCAGAAAATCTCAATTTTTCAATAGAAACAATTCAAAATGAATCGTGTAAAAAGTTTTAATTTTAAAATGTAAAAGTCGAAAGAACATTTTCTTAATTATATATCGTATGAACGGCATTATCTGTCCTCGCGTTTCTTTGGTCCGAACTTTAATATAATAATAGTTTGGCACTACAGTTCTATAAAAACTTAGGCCGAGCTCTCTCACCATTTTGAGCTGTGAGTGTTATATTTGTACTCAAAGTGCTGGGACCTACAGTTTATTGCCGAATCCGAACGGCGGGTGAGAGCTTTTCATAGGCAATGTTTTTACTCTCGGAGGTTTGCCATTTACTGCCGAACTTTGCATGTCTTTTATTGTTCATTCACTTGTGTAGCGGTGAATCGAATACCACAACAGTCACACGTCTTCTGCTGAATTTAATTCATGCCTTTTGCAAATTCAATATCAAACACATGCGAATACAACAATACGGCATCGAAGCTCGCGATCGACATGCAACAAACTAAATTTGTGTGTGTTGTTGAAAAACAAGACATTTTTTTTTTTGGGAATGTATGGCACTGGGCACCTCTGCTTTAGACCTAACACTGAACTGTTCTTCAATTGGAGAATCGAATTAGGTTGAAAATTCTCCAATTGCAGTACAGTTCAGTGATGAAACTAAAGATCCGTATCAGGTGTACATTTAGTCCTACCTAGGACAACGAAGTGTTAAAGTTGCCGGTTGTTTTATATAAAAATGCAGTTGTTTTATATAAAATAAAAACAGAACTGAAGTGTGTGAATTTAAAAACGTCACGAATTCAGCGGATTCACAAACCATATTCAATTGAGGAGAGTTGCTATACTAGACTATTGATTATTTAACTAACCACTGTGGCCAAGATTCTAGGGGTAAACGGATCAAGCATAGTTCGTTGAAAAGGTCCTTTCATTACCATCCAACGATGTAAACCACTAAATTCCCAGCGTTTTAAGATTATACGAATATTAGTTCCTTTTTTTTATAATTTAAATTTGAGCCGGAACAAATTTTCTACGCAAAACAAAAACAAATGTGAGCTAGATAAATTTGTGGTGTAGCTAGCTATAATAATAATAATAGTTCGGCGCTACAGTCCTGTATAGAACTTTGGTCGGCTCTCTCACCATTTGAGTTGTGCGTGTTATATTTGTACTCAAATTGGTGGGACCTACAGTTTATTGCCGAATCCGAACGGCGGGTGAGAGCTTTTCATAGGCAATGTTTTACTCTCGTAGGTTTGCCATTTACTGCCGAGAGGTAGCGCGGTATAGAAAAATGTTTCTATGAAAAGATGTTGTTAGCCCCAGTCCAGGCTTGACCTTTCGGCTCGCAGTCCAACGCACTAACCACTGAGCTACCGCGCGGTGTAGCTATCCAGCTCAATGTAAAACTTCAAACCACTTCTGTCACTTCAAATGTGTTTAGTCAGTACACATAAAAGTGGTGAATGATGCTGACAACACTTTTCAATATAAACGACAGAGACAGATGTCATATAGTAGCAAAGACATAAACCTTGAATGATTGATTTTGTATCTTGCCGCTAGGAAAGGTTTGTGTATCATATCATTTGAACACATCGTTTTTTTTCAAAACTACTTTGATCTGGATGGAGCACAAAAAAATATGAAAAAAACGCAGCTATTTACTCTAAAGTATATATTATAAGGTACCACAAAAATGTTTTTTAAGTGACTGCTGTAACCAATATACTGTGGGTGCTCGAACCAAACATTTTTCTTTGGAAAGGTACTCTCATTATCTATGCAAATATGTTAATTACTAAATACCTATGTCTTTAAATTTTCATCTTTAATAGTAATTTACATTTTCGAATACGTATTTCAATACAAAAAGTAATATTATCTCTGTCACCAAGCTCCACCGATGCCAATAGCTCAGGGATTCCAGATTATACGAAATTTGACTCTTACAGTTTGTGTAGTACAAGCTACCGAAAAAATTATGTATTTAGTTGAGCGCTGTGACCAAGATTCTGGGAGTACACGAATCAAACATAGTTCCTTGGAATGGTTTGAGTGTTTGCTAAATACGCGACGTATTCAACTTTCCAACCTTGCAGAACTTAGACAAATAAATATAATTTTACTCCGTAGCGTTCATATCGCAAAAAAACAGCATTCACATCTCACAGAAAAAAATATTGATATTAATAGCAAACAAAATCGTATGCCAATTAAAAATATGAATGTATTTACTAATTAATTAATTGTATTTACACATTTTTTAATTAAAATATTAATAGGAATAAATTTAATATAATTTCAATACAACTAAATCTTTAATAGTATTAACTACTTTTATTTGTTACTTTTGATTTATTCATTTTGCAACACTGTTTTTTTCTTCTGGATTTCATTTTGTTTTTTGTTTGTGCGTCGACGGCGTCGTTCAGTTTCTTCTAACATTATTTTCTTCTACGTTGCTATTTTAAAACAGGATATTGCATTATTTAGTGTATGTTATTTTATAAAGCATTAAATGGCTCAATTTATTTTTGTTGTCAAGAATTTGAACAAACTGCTTATGATTCTCATTTTGTTGCATATTGAATCATTAAAAAGCGAATATCAAATTTTATGTTTGACTCAATTAATTGGCCCACCTGTAGAAGTTGTGAAAACTGACTTCGGTAAAACATTCGTTAGGTTGAAATAATTTTACAAAGCATATCAAACAGTATAAATACTTATTTAATATTTATTTTATGTTATATATTGAATTAAATTATTTTTATTTTCATATGTTTCTATTCGACAAATATTGAATTTAATTTAACAAAATATTTAATTGATCCAAATTCTATCGAATGAAACTTTTAATTGATGTTACTAATTAATTAATTAATGATTTAAAAATTCCCAATAAAAAATATAATATATATAACAACTTTAATATCAATATGACAAACAAATTAATTAAAGTTTCTCCAATTAACATATTCTCATTATTACGAATATGGAATTGCTTAGCAGTTACATCGGCTGAGTTTCAATTAAATATTAATTGGATTGATTAACATTTTAGTTATATTTACACACTTTTATTTCTGTGTGTATGCCAAATCCACATTGCTAAATTCCAATTTTATGATTGCTTACAGAACTCCAATATGACATATTTTCTATTTTATGCGTAAATCAGTGAAACATATTCTCCAAAGAATTTGAAAATCGCTTATATGATAAATTTACGGATTTATTTTCAAACCATACAAAGAGCTAACTAAATTTAGTATGTAATGCATTTTTTCTTGATCAATATCAACTTATAGAATAAACACCAACATTGCATTGAGTAGGGCAACATGACTCTTCAATGAACTGTCTTTCTCTCTCTTTCATTTATTCTCTGAACAATTTTTGAAATATATTCGTATAGAGCAAGACACTTAAGAATTTTTTTGATAGTATTGCCGGGCTCCGGCGTTTTTATCAGCACAATTTTTGAATATATTTTTGTTTTGTTTTTTGTATTCGGAGCGCGGAATTTTTGTAGAATTTAATGAGCCGCTACAAAATAAAAAATAAATTAAAAATTTAGTTAATTTCAAGCACGTTGCGTGTCACGTCTAATCTTAACGTTATTCTTTTTTTTTGTATTTTAAAGTTAATTTAAATAAAACTTATCAATCAACACAAAGTTTTAAAACGTAGACAACCGTCGTATAAATAAATAAAATTATAATTAAATGTGTGGCTGCTGCTTTAAGTGCACATGTAATATACAATTTGCAAAATAAAAACATACGTTTGTGAATCATGATTATTAATAAATAATGAATTAAATAAATAGTGATTGTGAGAATTATACAAAGAAACATTTGAGACAATACATATTTGTTGTTTATTTGTATAAAATAAAATTGCGGTTTTTTTGTTTTGTGATCGAAACATAAAAATCATATGTTGCTGTTAATGACCTACTTTGGTTTCTGGATAATTAGTGCATTCCGATAAGATAGTGTTTTATTTTGTATATACCCTTTTGTTGTTCGGTTTCAAAATTTTATACCAAAATAATCAAAATAAGATTTATAATAAATAAATGATCTATTCATACTTATTTCTTATTCAGATCCCTTAGCAAAACAGAATGCAGTATTCCCTAAGTAGTATAGTTATTCTACTCTAACGATGTGATGCTCAAATAATTATTTAACCCTCCGAATTGTAAATATACCTAACCCTAATCAAAGCGTTAAGCATATCTACCTAATATTTAAATACTTTTAGAATTTTATTTAAATGAAATTTAATCTTTTTATAAAATAATAATTTAATTGTATTATTTTTGTATTCTTTGAATGTAGTAGCTATACATTATCTAATGGGTTTTCCAAAAAAAATATTCTAGCTTGTTATAGCAGTTCACTTTTTAACCTTAACCTCTACAGTTCGTCTCGTTTGAGTGGTTTATCACTTTCGATTTTTCGTGCACCGGCATGAGCTATAAAACTAATTAAACATTAAATACTACTCAAATTGTATGTATTTAAAATATACTCTTTATATATAGGTACATTTTATTGACATCATCATTTAATTAAGAATTAGTTTCATATCAAAAAAAAAAAAAAAAGAAATATAGGCTATTTTTTTCCAAAAATTAGGCATATCACAACCCAGCAAGCCAAATGGTCAGTTAAAAAACATTTTTTATGTTATTTATGCTTAAATTAATATGGTTCGCGTCTTTGCTAAATTCGCACTCTTTCACGCTCTTCGTATTCTGATCAGCGACACATGTAACATTACAAATTTCCACTAGGACTGATCTTGTTTATGTCAGGTAAGGATGCCTTATCGTATTCGGAACAGGAACAAATGTTAAATAAGGATTAACTTATTTCCACTCGGGAGGTTTTTTCATGAAGAATGGAGCAGTTTGTCTTGCGTAGATTTGAAATTAGGCGTACCCTAGCCGAAACTGATCATGATTATTTCAGTTCCCGAGTGGAAATTGGTTAAGGTTAGCCTTATTTCGCATCCACCAAAGGCCACGTGAAATGATACTGATCAGGGTCGACTGTATCATACTGATCAAGAAGCAGGATCAGGCAACCTGATCAGAATAGAAACTTCGAAAAGCGTCACGTTTTGAATCAGCCACTGATGAAAACCCCTGATCATGGCCTTATTTGAAATCTGGCTGCCTGATCAGACAATGGTCGCATCCTGAACTAAATTTCCACTCGGGATGGCCTATGACATAATTCCCTTAACTTATTCTGATCAGGCACGATTGTGAAATACTGATTATTATTATGTCAGCTAAGGATGCCTTATCGTATTCTTATCAGTGATGGATGTGAAATACAAATTTCTACTCGAGCTGATAGTGATTATGTCAGGTGGTCTATTATCGTGATGCATTATCTCATTTTGATCAGTGGTGTATGTGACAAATTGCAAATCCCTCGTAAAATATATCTGATTTCTCCCGTCGTTTGAAAAAATGAATATAGTGTTTTAACTAAAGGAGTATCATTTCCGACACGATCTTAAAACTTTTTCTTCTTTTGATTTTTCATCTCTTTGAGTTTTTTGCAAGATAGGTTATGTCTAAAATCCAAAGACATCGACAATAACATTGAAATATTTGGCGTGACATGAAAAATGTAAACGATTTATAATTGAATTTTTTTATCCTAATAACATTTATTGAGTGTGTCATGCGTTTCTTTTTTTTCTTAGTTTGATCGGGTGTAAAAAAGCCAATTAACTGAGGTCTAAAAGTCAACTACTTAGAGTTATTGATGTTGTGTTGTCTAGAGACACGAGACGATGCAGCTAATAGTGCTGTTATTATGCAAAGATCGGTGAGAATTTGTTGTCGATCCCATTGACACCCATTGTGTTACCGCACACCACCTACCCACTCACCCTCCCGTGCGCATAACTCAATTGATATAAAAACACAAAAATTATATTCTTTTCCCGATCGTTATAAATATATATAGCTGTTGTTATTGTTGTTGTAGCGACTATTGCTCTTTTTCCCAGCATTGTTGTTATTGTCGTTTGAACTTCAAATTCAATTTAATGGCAAATGATCTTCTGATCGATTTGTTAAATTTTGTATGTAAAAAAAAAGTATTGTTGTATTTGTTGCTTCCTCTTCTTTTAGCGCTATTAATGTATTGTAGTTGTTGTAATTTTATGTGTTGTTATTATTATTATTGTTGTTGTAATTTATTTGAAACTTGCTGAAAATGCTGATCGCGCACACCCAACGTCGATCAGTTGTTAGCGCGATGCTCGACCGTGTTGTCGCCATTACTGACTCGGAACGTGTACGGTGGTTTTTCACTCGAACCTTTCATTCATTCATAAAATTTTCAATACTGTTTGTATTACAAAATACTAGCATACAAAAAGCTTGCAGTGAAAAACGGAAGGAAATTGCAAATTATTTAAGAGAAACGACTACAAAAAAAATTTAAATAAATAAAATAAAATCTTCGTCATTGTGGTGATTTTGTTATGAAAAAATACAATGAATAAATGCTAAATTTTTGTTATTTTGTAAACAATAATGAGAAGAATTTGCAAATATAATCTAAAAATGAAAACAAGTGTTTGGTATTTTTTTTTTATAACTCAACTTTAAAGTGAATGGACTTTTTGATTTTGTGCTAATAAATGCAGTTTTCTAAAATATGATATTTGTAATCAGAGCTAATATAAACGAAAATAACGTAAAATTATTTTTCAACCTTTTAAGGAAAATGTGTACTTAATAGAGGGAAAATTTTCACATTATAAAGAATCTTTTCCTTTATGTAAGGACATTTTTCTTATTAAAAATAAACTTTCCGAGTGGAGATTTAGTTCAATCATTATCAGATCAGGTTGTCCGATTTCAAGCAAGGTAATGGAGTTCACGTCAGTACTAATTCAAAACGTGACGTTATTCGAAGTTGTTATCCTGATCAGGTTGCCTAAAATTTCCCTTATCCTTACCTTATATCATTCAATGTATATTTATATTCTTCTGAAACTACCCGAGTGTAAATTTAGTTCAGAATGCCATCATTGTCTGATTAGGCTGCCTGATTTCAAATAAGGCAAAGATCAGTGCCTGATTCAAAGATCAGTGCCTGATTTGAAGTTGCTATCCTGAAAAGGGGCCCTATTCTGGTTTGATGAGAAATATGAAATGAGAATGAAAATGAAACAAAAAATATTTTTTGCATTATTATCTGAATATGAAAATATTATTTATCTCATTTTCATTCTCATTTTATATTTCTCATTAAACCAGAATAAGGCCCCTGGTTGCCTGATCTTGCTTCTTTATTTAACCCTTATCCTAACTTTATATCAATCGATGTATATTTAAAATCAGGTCCTATCGATGGATCAGATTGCCATATGTGGATTTAAAATTAGGATTACCCTAGTCGACTCTGATCTGGATCATTTCATGTGACCCAAGGGTCAGGTATGGAAAAAAAATCCGAATTAAAAAAAAATAATCCACCCCACGGATTTTTTTGTTTTTTACGATATCCTATCAGGTCCTATCTATGGATCAGATTGCCTTAGGTAGATTTAAAATTAGGATTACCCTAGTCGACCCTGATCTGAATCATTTCAAGTGGGTTTTGGTCAGGAAAACAGAATTAATTATCATTAAAAACTTATTTGAATTATGGTCAATCTGTTTTGCATATTTTTTGCATATTGCATATAAGTTGCATATTTATTGCATATTTGAGGCATAATTTTTGTATAATTCATCCACATTTTTCGTATAGACGCGCGTTTAATGATTTATGTAGATTACCAGACTAATTTAATCTAAAAAAAAAGAAAGATACCGACCATGATACCGATATTTCTTGACATTTTGATTTTGTAGTTCTAATGTATTTTGTCGCGTCTTTAAAAATATTACTAAGTTCTTCGATAAATTTTAGTTGGAGTTACTAACTTTGATATTGATATGATTTCATTGATAAAAACATATCAGATATTTTTTTTTAAATATCTTCATTTTTAATAGACGATATAAGGAACGAAATTGAAAATGTTTAAGCGACTCGAAGCCTCCAAATGTCTTCATTTATTCTCAAAATGGCTTCGATATTTAGAATTCGGATTTCACTGCAAATTCTCCATATCGATTTTCTTATATAATCATTTTTAGGAGTTGACATTTTCAATAAAATTCTATGAAAATTGTTTTGTTTCGTAATATTTTCATTATGATATCAAAACGAACGCCATACTTGCTTCCTTAAATCCATCATTTCGTGCCTATAATGTCTTGTGATGTTGACCGTTCGTTTTTGCACATACAGTGAACATTTAGAAAATTCATTGATTATGATTGTAAAAATAAATAATTTTTATTTTTTTTTAGGATAATGTTCTTTTTTATTCATAATATGTGTTGAACACTAAAGAAAAACGTGTTTTTTTTAAATTATGAGGATCAAATATATTTTTTCACTATTTTTACACTTATTTTAATATAAAAAACCTGCATATTTTCGGAAAATCATTTTGCATATATTCAGAAGTTATAATTCCAAAAATACACAAAAATCAACAATATCAAAAAAAGTCCAAAAATTATGAATTATTTTAGGTGGATGAAATCCAAAAAATCAGGATGGATTTTTTTTTGGAGTGCAGAAAAAAACCCAAACCTGCCTTTGGTAGAAATGTCTTATCGTATTCTGATCAGGTACGGATGATAAATAACGTTAACCAGTTTCCACTCGGGTAGATGAAAAGTAATTCTAATCAAACCAAAATGTCTTGTGACTAAGGCGCCATCTCGTGCATTTTCGCTATACTAGCAGGGACACGACCCGTTCTTGTACACACTATTTTTCTAGAAAACTGTGTAACTGTTCGCTATGTCAAATAAAAGCATGTCATTAGTTAAGTTAGCTAAAATTTAACAACCAGAGTTTGCTATTAATAGAAAACTGTTTATTTTGAGTGTACTTTAAATTAAGTTTAATTGTATAGTAAAAAATATTAAAATTTATATTTGAACTGATTACTAATTGTCTTTTCGTCTGTAAAATTTAACGAAATTCGGTCGGTTTGATTAGGAATTATAGTGGTTTGAAAAATATCCAAAAATTTAATGTAAGTTTAAACTTGCACTGAATTACTGTATCTTAGACATTAAAATTTACAAAAAAAATATAGTGAAAATAATTTAAATTTAACTAAAGCTTTTAAATAATAACACCTCCGTAATTTTATTGTGCAAATAAAAATAAAATAAAGCAAATCCAATACCAAAAATACATCAAGTGATAATTGTTAAAGCAAAAACACTCAAATTAGACACGAGTGCTTTTCGTTTCTACTCATAAAAAAATAAATACTCAAGAGCAACAAAAACTGTCAACAAAAAATACAAATCAAAACCGTGCTCAAAACAAAAAATAAAACTGAAAAAAATCAACGCCATAGTAGTGAACTCTTGTGATCGAGAGCACCCTTCCTTCCCTATAACTCACAAATGTCGCCACCGTCGTATTAGCACCACCTTTATCAATGAGCTCACCCGCCGCCAGTCGGCGAGAACACCACCAACAACGACGACGACACGACGAATTGTACTCGAGTATGCGGTTGGCACGCGCGAAATTAACTCACAGCAGCCTATTTCTTAGTGAGAATGCGCTCGCTCAAGAAGAGACGGCCAATGTTGAACCAGACGACGATGCGGCGACGCCGCTCACGAGCCGCCACTCACACTCAACGCTGCCCAGCATAATCCCAGCCGCCGCATTGGCAGCCACAGCGATTGCAACTGCACCAGTAGCACCGCCAGTATTGTCATTGCCCACCGTCGGTAACAGTGGTGCTGCTGTCGCTGGTTCCGCTCTCTACGCTACGACGCATCCATTTCTGCCGCACGACTATAATTTTTGTGATTCGTGTCGACCGTTGCGTTTTCATCAGACCAGTTCGTTGACGGCGGGTCATCATCATCATAGCGCCAGTCCGGGTCCCATCGTTCCACAGCAGGGTTTCGGTGGTGCCGCCGTCACATGTTCAACGCGTCTACTGCGTCATTCGAGTTCGTCGCGTTATAATTTATCGCCTTCGCTGCCGCCGCCTTCGCAGGCCACGCCACATCAATTACGTTCATTTCATCAGTTTTCTCGTTTTCAGCCACACCGCCGTACTACCAGCAGCAGCATGTCACAGTCCGGCGAGGATCTGCACTCGCCCAGCTATCTGTCGTGGCGCAAGCTGCAGCTGAGTCGCGCCAAGTTGAAGGCGTCCAGTAAGACATCAGCGCTGCTCTCAGGATTTGCTATGGTAAGTGATTTTCAAACTAATCTTATTAAATGTTTGTACCAAATGTTTGTTGATGCAAAATGAAATTGATACAAAATGAAATTGATACAATTTAGTCAATCGTGTGATTCGAGATTAAGTATCTGATCAAAACTATTTTGAATGTCTTCCTTATAGCTTGGCAACTTTTCAGAATCTCTTATACCTGGTTTTTACTATGTCATTTTGTGTCATATTTGTTTTCTTTACATTATGATTGCGACGCAGAAACTGTCCAAAATTAAAATGTTCATTAACCATGTCAGTCGATATCAAAATGCCAACATGTTGGCATATTTTTAGAACTTTGCCATATCGAAAAACAACAAATTTGAGAAATTTTCGAACATGAAACTGACACAAAATGACATAGTGAAAACCAAGCATTAGATTCAACCCAATTCGTCGACTGTATAATGCTTGATTTTCACTATGTCATTTTGTGTCACTTTCGAATTGGCAAAGATTACAAAAAAAAGCCAACATGGTGTTATTTTGATTTCGTTTGACATGGATAATAAACATTTTAATTTTGGACAGTTTCTGCTTTGCAATTATAATGTAAAGAAAACAAATATGACACAAACTGACATAGTGAACACCAAGCATTAGGAAGCTCTTACTGTCAGTCTATTAGTTCCTATAGTAGAAATTTAACTAATTAGGATAGATATGATCATCACCAGATCATGCTGTCCGTGTAATTGGTCGGCCTTTGGAAAGAAAAATATTCAATAGTACCTGGCTATTTTCAAAATAACTTATTGTAAGTCAATGACTCAATTATCGAACTGTATTACTAATTTCGTCACTGCGGGTTGAAAATTGCCTAAACATATTTGGATATGGTAATGATGTTTTTCCTTTTTGTCGATAGTTTATAAATCTAAACTTAAATGCTAAATAAAATCTGTTTCGAATACCGATCAATTGTTATAAAGTTTTCTAAGAATTTTTAACTTCGTCAATTAAGGCTGTATTGCGAACTTTTCTAAATTTTAGCCCAATAGTAGTAGTAGTACCATCGGTGGCTCGTTTGGTTAGTGCGTTGGACTACGGGTCGAAAAGTCTCGATTTCGATCCTTGTGACTGTCAACATTTTTTTCATAGAAAATATTCCTTGCGACGCTACCTCTCGGCAATCAATGGCAAACCTTTGTCTATGAAACGGCTTCCACCCGCCGTTCAAATTCGGCATTAAACTGTAGGTCCCACCACTTTGAGTACAAATATAATGCACAGCTCAATGTGCGAGAGAGCTCGGCCTAAGTTTACTACAAACGCCAAACTATTAATATCTCATAACATTGTGCTGTAATTTTCAATTCCAATAGCGGTTATACTCGTTTTCACAACCGTTATTACGTTTCAGTAATTACGTTTGTATTTATTGGGAAGACGAAACTAAATTGAAGTGGTTTCCAAATCGATTATCATCCCTGCAGTGAAATGTAAACTAGTAGCATAAATATAAATTTCAAAATATATTTTCTTTTTTAATTTTTTTTGATACGTTTCTCTACGAAACAATATTTTAACTGGTTTTCTCTGCATCCATTTTAACTAGAAACCGATCTAGAAACATGGTTAATAATATAAATACTACAATATTATTAACCATGTTTCTAGATCGGTTTCTAGTTAAAATGGATGCAGAGAAAACCAGTTAAAATATTGTTTCGTAGAGAAACGTATCAAAAAAAATTAAAAAAGAAAATATATTTTGAAATACATGTCATAAAGGGTTTTTCAACAGGGACGCTACAAAAGTAGAGCGACAGGGACAGCAAACGACGCCATTCTTGCCGCTCTTTTGACATTTCTCTTCAGTAAGGTTTGCCACTTGAAAAAAACTTTTGTAGCACTCTTATTGAAAAACCCGTTACATATTTAATTTATTTATTTTGTAGGACATATCTTTCTTTTTAATTTTGTGGTGGGTTCCATCGGGTGATTTGTTTTATTTCTTTCCGCCATGGACTCATACAATTTTAAATATAACCTAGTTGGCGGGCCCTTACAACCGTGTCTTACGCTCTCCTTACGCTATCCACCATCAAATCTCATTTCAATGTTATTCATTTTTATTCATTCGTCCCACATGACCTAGACAGCAAAACCGTTAGATCTTGATGCGTTTGACTCTGTCAATTGTCGTCGAATAGCTTATACCTTTTGTGTTCCAACTGGTAAATAGTAACCAGTTTAAAGTAGATTTAGAGGAACTAGTTTAAAGACTGACTTTCAAAATGGTCCATAGACTGGTTAGAAGAAAATGTAATGCAAGAGGGGACAATTGACTCATCGTAGGACATCAGCATTGAACAAATTACTGTTCATTGCCTGAAAATGGGGTCGAACTCTGGCTAGTTGAGTGACTACGAAGAACTAGACCAATGTTAGTATTCAACTAGTTCTTTACACTGCAGGTATATGTTTGTTTGCTGTCATCCAATTTAGTTTGATCAAAAATTTGCTAAATTGAATTGCAATCACTGCATTATCGACAAAATTTCATTTAATTAACACACAACCTTAGTACAGTGGTGGCCACTCAATTAGAAACTACGTTTTAAAAATTTTCAAATATATTTATATTAAAGTACGACACTTTATACATATGTATAGTAATTTTGATTTTTAGTTTAAACTATGCTCTGGATAACCATAAATCATTTTCTTGTTTATCGTTAAATTGTAAATGCTAAATGAATAATTTAAAAATTGTCTAAATACCTCAAAATTATGAGAGTTTATATTTTTAAAATTACGTGAGCAGTTTTCTTCAAAAAATCATTTTGAACCATTTTCATCGACTGCTTAGAATGTAAAAAAATATAAGTAGTACTGTTGAAAAATAGTTTCTCAAAAGACCATAAACGCAATTTTTCCTATAATTATCAAGGCTAGTTTTAATACACTAAGGAATTTTCTTACACGTTTGCAAAATATTTGGATATAAACTCGAACATTTTTATTTTGATATCAACACTTTTTTAATTATATATTTAGCATTTATAATCTAACGATAAGCAAGAAAACGATTTATTTTTATACAGAGCATAGTCCAAACTAAAAAGCAAAGTATGTATATCGTACTTCAATAAAAAATATATTTAAAAATTACGATATAAAAACGGGATCCGTACGAAATGTCGAAACCTTAAAATGTCGTAATTACAAAAGCCTTAGAAAGTCGAAACAATATTTGGCCGAATCACAAAATGTCGAAAAATATTTTATAGCTAGAAAATGTCGAAAAATCTTTGAAACTATAAATACAAAATCTTTTTTTTAAAGGATCAAAAAACTAAAATGCCGAAATGAAAATGTTGAAATACAAATTTCAAATCCTGTATGAGCAAGTCCACACCAAATCTTCCAGGATTAGCAACTCACCCTCTTCGATTTCAATGAAATTTGGCTACTGATAAAGGGTATCGAGATCTGAATTCACCATTTTTAGTTATCACTTTTTCCAGAGATACAGTCCAAAGTTAAAAAATTGCCAAAGATAACTTTCGTATGGTGGTTCCTATTGAAATATCGCTTGATGCTAGAAACTTCGTTAAGGTTTCGTTTTAAAACTAATAAATTCCAAGATATTATTTTGAAGGCATCGTATTTAAAAATCTCCGCATGAATCCTAGAGTAGCTAAAAATCAGAATTCGTAGCGGAGATTTTTATTTTCTCTACAACGGGACTCAGAATTATGTAAATATCTTTATCTTCGTGTTTTATTATATTTACTTGAAATATATATATTTTTTTTACGTTGCAGTTTTTTTTCTACATTTTCTATGATTTTCTCGGCAAAAAGTGATTTCGTCATATTAAATTTCGACATTTTTAGTTTTCGACATTTTGTTTTTCAACATTTTTTTTCCACATTTTTATTTTCGACATTTTTAATTACGACATTTTTGTTTTTGACATTTTAAGGTTTCGGCATTTTTATTTTCTACATTTTTGTCTTCGGTATTTTTAGTTTCGATATTTTTCAATTTCGACTTATCGTACCAGACCCTATAAAACATTATCGTTTCTAATTGTGTGGCCACCACTGTATATGTATGTGCGAAAAGTATGTTGGTCGAGTTTATCTCAGTCTTTTTTCAAAAAATCAAATTGTGGTGGTGACCCATTTGTATTTTGGTTCGACTATGGGACATTTCATGTCAATGAAATCCACACCCAGAAAAAAATTCCCTCAAATCCCATTATAATTGGTCAATA
Organism: Dryomyza anilis; assembly: GCA_951804985.1. Classification (NCBI taxonomy): domain Eukaryota; kingdom Metazoa; phylum Arthropoda; class Insecta; order Diptera; family Dryomyzidae; genus Dryomyza; species Dryomyza anilis. Next base: position 6,410,993 of record OX638133.1, read on the forward strand.
GGACAATTATTGATTTAATAGTATACAAAAAATAAATATTTTCATATAAACTCAATAGCAATGTCATGGTATTTTCTAGTATTTAATGGTATTTTCCGATTAAAATAATAATTTATCCTGTTGACTATTTTTAATAGTAAAAAACTATTATTTATATAGTATTTTTTTTTGGGTGTATTAAAATAATTTCGACATCAGTCGATATTTTTCATTTCGTCAACAGTTTCTAAAAGTCTAACTCTAATGCGAAATAAATCCTGTCTTGTAATTAAAATTTTTAAAAGAATGAGAGAATTCGGTCATCAGTTTGCGACAATCAAGGAAATGTTCGTCTCTGAATCTGACATGAAATTTAAATTAGACATTCTCATGTTTTATGAGGATTTTTAAAATGAACAATTGTCGCACGTAAATGACGATAACAAATGTGAGAATAGTTGAATAATGTAGAATGTAAGAATAAAATGTATTGAACCAACTCGAGAATTTAAATCAAGACTGGACAAAGTTATGCGCGTGATATTGGTGCTGGAAGTGTTCAAAAATGTATGAATGGTACGTGAACCATTTAGTTTAATAGAACTAAAATCTAAATCGCTATAGACAATTTTAAACTGAAGTTTATTTTAAAATACATCTTTTTGACATTGATTTTTATAAGAAAACTTTCAAAAAAGTAGTATTTAAGGCCGTATCATGACTGGCGAAGCGGTTGAACTTTGCGAAGCGAACGAACGAATAGAGCTTCAAAGCTTCCATTCGCTAGACGTCTGAACGATGGAAGCTGTAATAACCTTTTATCGTTCGCTTCGCCAGTCATAATAGGGCCCTACAATTTAAGTTACAGGCTAAAGGCCGTTCTTTTACCCTCTTATAACATAAAACAGAACAAAAACGAATATGTCAAAAAATGACAGAAATTCAACTGACATTTTTTGAATTAAATATAACGAAAACATCGACAAAAATTTGTCGCATTCGACGATATTTTTTTTTACTGTTATTTGCGATTTTGTTTTATATATAACTCGGAAAAGTAAAATTAAACCAATAATACAAAATGACATACAAAATGAAATGTATAAATTACTTTATGCCAATTGTGGCTCGAAAAGTGGCTTTAAACGATTCGTTTTATTCAGAAATGTCAAAAAATTGTTTCATTTTGTTTAATTAAAATAAAAAACTATGCATTATTACTTTATGATAATTAAGTTTTAAAGTTGAAATACATAAATTGTCCAGAACTTATTTACTGAAATATCATATACAAATTCTGCACATATCATCGACTCATTTGCTGCTCTCTTCATGATCTTGTGACCAACTTGTTCATAATTCCACACGTTATTTTATTTTGTTTTTACAATGGTTTTCACTTGATTAATGTAGTGTTTTATATATATAAATTTTGCATTGTTGTGGTTGACGTTTTTATTTATTTTATATCAAACTAAAAATACATCCAAAATATAGCCACTCAATGCATTATATGTGGACATATCTGTCTACCCTGATGCTGTGTGTGTGCTTATTATTGTACTTGAGGTGATTTTTAGTTTGGCATCTAATCAAAAATTCAAACATAAACGTATCGCATTTTAAAAACCTAATATTATAATATATTTGCCCAAGTAAGCGAATATTATTACTTGAGACCTATTATTGTCACCATAATTATAGACTATATCAATTCTTATATACGATTTATTAATTTTTTTGTTTGTTGCACTTGTTTAGGTCGCCATGGTCGAGGTTCAATTGGACAATGATACCCAGGTGCCCGCCGGCATGTTGGTGGCCTTTGCGATATGCACCACTCTGCTGGTCGCCGTCCACATGCTGGCACTCATGATCAGCACCTGCATTCTACCGAACATCGAGACAGTCTGCAATCTGCACAGTATTTCGTTGGTGCACGAGTCGCCGCACGAACGTCTGCATTGGTACATCGAGACGGCCTGGGCCTTCTCGACACTGCTCGGTCTCATACTCTTTCTGCTCGAGATCGCCATACTGTGCTGGGTGAAATTCTACGATCTGAGTCAGCCGGCCGCCTGGTCTGCCTGCATTGTTCTTATACCGGTGCTTGTGATCTTCCTGGCGTTTGCCATACATTTCTATCGTTCGCTGGTGACGCACAAATACGAGGTCACCGTATCGGGCATTCGTGAGTTGGAAATACTAAAGGAGCAAATGGAACAGGATCACATGGATCATCAGCATCGAAATAATGGGCTGCACTATGGTGCCAGCGGTGACATTGTGTAGAATTCACAATTACTATAGGCAGCTAGATTTAAGTCGAAATAATACATTATAAAATTAATTTAACAAAACAAAAAAAAGACGTATATTAATTAATTGCTAGATGTATGAATTGTATTTTTTGTAATTTTATGCAATTGTGATAAGAGTGCTGCGCGGCGGCATCGCATGCGTTTTGTGACAAAATATGAGATGCTTTTTTTGTGTGTAGCCTATAGAGGAGGAAGGAGGGAAATAACGATTTTTCTTTAAAACCATTTATAATTTTAAAATTAGTTGATAATATATTTATTCATATTTTGTAGTAATATATTTGAAATTTGTCTGCAATAATATGTAAAAAAACACATAATTTGAAAAATGATAGTGATTCATTTCTGCCAATTATTCAATTTTATACAACCAGTTTTACAATCATTTGCATTCTGTTAAGTTTTATTTTTATGCTGTAAAATAATATTTTTTGTTTTCGAGTTTTATATGAAAAATATAATGTTTGTTTAGATAACATTTATAATAATTTGAAGCTGATAAGAAGGCTTCATCAAAAAGGCTTAATTTGGTCTTATAAAATATACATGTTAATATTAAACACTTAAATTCGTTTGTAATAAGAATTGAAATAAATAAAATAACATTTTTAAAAAATTATTCTATATTTTTAGTTATTTTGTATCTTAAGTTATTCTGTATCAGTAGTTATTCTGTATTTTTAGTTATCCGAATAACATTTTTGGTATTATTATTTATTTAAAATAGTTTCTACACACAGAATAGAGATTTGTTGCGCCAACCAACTTATTCGGTTCTGTCAACAGCTTTGTCGGTGGTTATTGTCAAAATAAAAAGATTTTTAGTTTTTTCTGCAACCAATTTCGAACTGCTTTAGAACAATTTAGTACAGATTTAGAACCATAAGGAGTGTGTATAGACTAAAATTGCAGTTCCGCCATCAAATTTGTAAACCATTCGATTTAACCGAATGAAGTTAGTGGGTACAACTAACTTTTTTATTCTTCCAACCTCATGCCAAAAGTGTGTTTTTCTGTGTGGAGCAACTAAGTTTTAAATTTAGGCATATTTGATTAATTTCTAAAAAATGTTGAATGTAAATAAATTTATCGAAAATTCAATTGTAAATAATTGTCCGGTAAATTACACTACTTTCTATTTTTACACTCAGAAAAAACATTCCATAAAATTAATAGTTTTTACTATTAAAATTAGCCAATAGGATATTTGTCGAAAACTATTAATTCAATCGGTGAATCCTATTCTAATTCTATTCTAAATCCTATTCTAAATCCTATTCTAAATTCTACAAAATACTATAAAATTTATTTGAGTTTGTATGAAATATTTATTATTTGTATCCTATTAAATCAATAACTATCCTACACAGAGAATAGAGATTTGTTACGCTAACCAACACTTTGCCCAACCAACTTATTCGGTTCTCTCAACCGCTTAGTCGGTTGATAGTGTCAAAATAAAAAGAGTTGTAGTTTGTACTGCAACCAATTTCGAACTGTTTTAGAAAAATTTAGTACAGATTTAGAACCATAAGTAGTGTGTATAGACTAATATTTAATGTGTATAGGTTAATGTGGCAGCTCTGTCAGCAAATTTGTAAACCATTCGATTTAACCGAATGAAGTTAGTTGGTACAACTAACTTTTTTATTTTATTTAAAAGAGGATTTGTCTGTGTGTATTGACAAATTTTAATGGGATTTTATGAGTTTTTTTTTCTGAGTGTATAGACATTATTAAGAAAATTTGATTTCGATAAAATACTCCATATGAAAATAGGCCAAAGTAGCGTTCAAAATTACTAACTTTTTAAATCTATATATTCTACTTTTTAAACATAATTTGTAAAGAAATGAAACGCCCTTCTAACGTTTAACGAAAGTGTCATTTTTGGACTGATTCATTTCGTCTTCCTTTTTTGTTTTATTTAATTACGTTATAAGGGTATAAAATTCAAGTTTCCTTCAGACATAATATGTGATGAATAATAGATGGAATACAGCAACTTTCAAGCTGAAAATGAACAGGTTTTTTGAAGATATCCGGCAGACAATGGTCCAGTTTGTATCAATAAGCCTGTTATCTGTCCAAGAACAAAACGGCAATTTATAAGAATGTGAACGAATGACAGATATTTGTTGCGCCAACTAAATCTTTGCCGAACCAACTTATTCGGTTCTGTCAACAGCTATAACCAAAAGATGTGTAGTTTAGACGACAACCAATTTCGAACAGATTTAAAATAAGAAAACTGTTTTAGAACAATTTGGAGTGTGGCTAATATTTAAAACGCCAACCATATATTTCGCCAGCAAAATATGTAGAAAATTCGTTTTCACCGAACGAAGTTGGTTGTTACAACTGCTTCCAATGGCATGCCAAAAGAGGATTTTTCTGTGTGTAGAATGTGAATTTTGTCTATTGACTTAAATTGTCATGAACGTTTCTGCAATGAATGTTTTTCTAAAAGTTGTATTAATTTACTGGAAATATTTTCATCACTCAAAAATATTCCCTTCGAAAATTATGAAAGCATATAAAATTTAATATTAGTTGCAAATTATAAAGACCTTTATAGCGTCCTATTAACTTGGTATTTTGTGTTTGCCATATTATTGTCCGTATTCATTACGATCCATTCGCTGAAAATGTGGCGGCGTTCGAAAATCTCATTCATTTCAAATAGGAACTTTGAGAATGTTGAGTACTACACCTCAATCGTGTTTTTTTTTTCAACTCACTTTTGGTAGCCAACTTCAAAAATCGTAATCTGGTGACTCTTATGCATCTAAATCGGTTTATCATATTGAGCAAATATTGGAATGCTGTCTCAGTAATTTTTCTGAAAACTTAACGTACTAAGGAGTTGGCAAAATCCTGCGAATTATGTACATTTATTAATATCGACAGCTCCAGAGGATTGTCTGGGGGGTTACTCTGTATCGCGTTTCGAAAGTCAATGCTATACGAAAGTCAATTTTATTTGAAGGACAAAACGACACGAAGGTAAAATCAAACAATCTAACGCAATCGTAAAGATGGCCGAGTCGTTACTTTGTGTGTTTTAATGCGAAAGTCACTCTACCGAAGCTCCATTTCTTAGAAAACGAGTATTATCAATTTCAAATCGCGTTACAGAGTAACCCCCCTGTATGCATCTTCTTAAATATTGTATATTCCAATCCAATTCCAAAAATCCGAAATATTAGAATTGTGAAATTTGATGAAATTTCATTTCGAAGAAATTAAAATTTTACAGGAATTAACGTTCTTTTAACATAATACGACGATTCGTTAAGATTCACTTCTTCTGTCCGTTCGTATCATCGGTTTAATTTTTGGAGATATATTTTAAACAGAATCGCAAATCAAACTAAAAACATCTGATTTCGAAGTATTATTTCCGTACCGGACACCCAGAAAAAAATACTATAGGGGTACACATTTCAACATGCGTAAGTCTCGTATCTGGCGTATTCTGCGTATTTCGAGTAAGATTTATGTATGAAAATTAAAATACTCAATTCTACGCAACATACGCAATGAAATTGCGTATAATTTTGTTTGACATTTTATTTTATAAACAAAATGTTCTGAATATTTTTAATCTTTTTTTTTTATTCAACATTTTCTCAACGAATACAGCGTAAATAAGTCACTCGTATACCAAATATGAACCTTTGTGATTTTGCGTGATTTATAATTAAGTCAATCGTCCTCATAAAGATTTATGTTTCTGAATGATGAATGCTATGTCAAACATCAACAATTTCTTTTTTGTTGTGCATCTCAAAGTCCATTAAATCCACCAAATTCATGTAGCACCATTTTTAATTTTTCAAATCTGCACATTGTTGCTGTTGAATAATTTTTGACAATTCAAACGATACGAAGTTCAAATACTCAGCTTTTATAAAAGGTTATTCATGTCAATAACTTTACGAGATACGCGAGATACGCACAACCCCTTATATAAATAATAGGTTTTTACTATTAAAATTAATCAATAGGATAAATTATTATTTTAATCGGAAAAAAACATTAAATACTAGAAAATACCATACATTGCCATTGAGTTTATATGAAAAAATTTATTTTTTGTATACTATTAAATCAATAATTGTCTTATTGGCCAATTTTAATGGGACTTGAGGGAATTTTTGTCTGGGTGAACGGATCCTAGAATAACTGAACATTCGTAGCGAAGATTCGGATTCGGAAAATGGCATTTACAAAACAATTCACATTATATCGAAAATTATATCAATTTTAAAAATGCCATTTAAAAATATAAAATTGCCTTTATTTCAACATTAAGCACAATTTTTGTTATATATAATTTCAAATTTACAATAATTCCAATTTATTTAGACAATTTAAATAAGTGCAAAATATATAAAATAAAATATTAAACATATTTTTCACAAGTGCAGGGATAGAGTACATCATCAAATGGTATATTCGAGTTAAGTATTGCATGTGGCTGAAGTTTTGCATAGAATCGCATTTTTCGTACAAAATCAAGACAAATTAATTCCTGGAGTAATTAAAAAGTTTGATTTTATTAAAAAAAAATAATTTGATAAAATGATACAAATAACAATAATACGAGCCGCTAATTTAAAATTGTTTTTTGTGCGTTATTAACAATGTTCTGTAGATTTTACTCGTTTCTTCCCGTTTTATAATTTATTTAAAATGTTTTTTAAAGGTGCTGATTGGAATTGTCTTCTCTGTTAATATGGACACTTAAATTTAAATTGTTTTCTAAGAGTAAAGTTCATCGATGAGCGGCTCACTTAAAACACGAAATAAAAATCAAATTTGACTATATAATCGGATTTTATGAAATATTACTTTAAATCCCTTTAGCTTTACTTATAAACATACATTTGTACAGCCATGAAATGTACGTATTTTCACTCACAATATACAATTTATATATACCGATATTATTTAGGAAGGATTGTTTAAACACTCGAGACAATGAATCTGTTTTAAGTCGTTTTTTATTATAGCTACTTTAAAATGCTTAAATATTAAATTAGACCTGACTCTTAGAAAATGGAATGTAGAAATTTACCCTATTAGGGTAGACATGATCATGTCCATATCATGTTCGTCATGTAACTGATCGGGTTTTGACAAGGAAAAAATTTCTTGATCAGTTCCCTATCATGACCTTATTACAATTTCTACTAGGGCTATTCCTCACTTACATTAAATGATTTAGTTGGTTTATGGGCATTTGACATATATTTCTGGAAAAGTTCTCGCACAAATTTATCAGGTTCGCTTAGAGTGCACTAAAAAAGACAATACTTTATTATGAAATAATATGGTATTTAAAAAATTATATACCTTTGGTATTGGATACTTTGTTGGACGATCGCCTTGATGCCGAAAATCGTCCACGACCAGCGAAGTCTTGCAAACATCATTCTCCCACATTCCCTTCTGTAGCTGGCCCGTGTGCATGTGGTAGAAGGTACCTTCACCATTTTTAAATCCACGCGCAAAATGACCCTCATATCGATTACCATTTACTGTCAAAAGAATGAAGTTTATAGTTGGAATATAATTTTGTAGAAAATACTATGAACTAATCACGAGTTCGTTCTGGACTAAATTGGCAATTTTTATTTATTTGTCACTCGCGAGTGGTCTAAAGGCTCGAATACACCAATTAAAATCGAAACTATTTTAGGTTCCCTAGTACTGTATTATATAAAGGTATAGCAACCTGTACTACACTTATTTATCTTAATTTTAAAGCCGACAGAACCTCAACAGTGCTGGGTCATATTATCGATTAATATTTTGTAATATAATTCTTTACTACGTTAAATTAAATGAAATATTTCCAGTAAACGAATTTATCGTTGGTAATAACGTTGGCCAGGACAAAAAAAAACTCACCACAAAAAAGCACACCCAGTCCATGGTGCACATCCGCCTGCCATTCGCCCAGATAAATGCGGCCATCCTTATACCACTTGATGCCCAGGCCATGTCGACGATCGCGGCACCACCAACCATAGTAGACGCCATCCTCATAGAAATGCTTACCCTCGCCGCATTTCATGTCATTGCGCCAATCACCCACGTAAATACGTTCTGACGTACCATTGGCCAGGCGACGACGCAACGTGCCGTGACCATGACGTTTGCCATGTTGCCACTGACCATCGTAGACGAGCCGTTTCTTGTCACTCTTGACGCCGTACAATTGATGCTGACTATTGAGCCAGTAACCTGAATAAGTGCCGCCGCCAGGATAATAAAATGTAGCGCGACAGCCGGTGCTTTCGGCTTTGATGTGGTTTTTGCGTTCGCACGATCGCGAACAACGTTTGGTCATTTTCTCAAGACAAAAAAAAAATTAATATCTTAAAACTAAACTAATTTTAAAGTTGAATCGTTGATTAATTTTGCACGGAAATCAAAATAAAATATATTTTTGAATTGCTTTCCTTTTTAGCGTGAACTCGGCGTGACTGTCTGCGGCGTTATGCCAAAGATTTATGAATCTAAGCAGCCGGGTTAACCTGATCAATAGGCCGCCACATTTGTAACCGCCAACACTATTTACATTTCTATTGGCATATAACACGAACTTCCCCTACCATTGTTATGCTGTTGGGTGGCAAATGCAATAAAACTTTTGGGGTGAAGTATCACACGAAGTTCCCACATGCAAATATGTTGTAAAACTTTATTTGCGCTACATCAGGCAAGGTAAGGTGTACCATTGAAAATGACAATACAATCTATCGAAATAAATGTACATTTGATAATCCTATTAACTTTAGACTTGCTTCGAGTTCCGCTAACTGTTACAAAATCGCATTCTAGATGTTTCACAAACTTCTAAATTTAGCGGTATTGAATTTATATTATTTCAAAAATATATATTTCAAAATTAAAACATAGTGTACCCAGAAAAAATACTATATAAATAATAGTTTTTTACTATTAAAAATATTCAATAGGATAAATAAATATTTAAATCGGAAAATACCATTAAATACTATAAAATACCATAACATTGCCATTGAGTTTATATGAAAATTTTTATTTTTTGTATACTATTAAATCAATAATTGTCCTATTGACCAATTTTAATGGGATTTGAGGGAAGTTTTTACTGGGTTTGCATTCAAAATTTCCCATTATTTCCCATTAGTTCATGTTACCATGTAATTCAAAAGTTTTCTAATGAATTTTTAATAGTATTTAGAAAATTCATTAACATTCACTTAATATTTTCAATATTATTGAATATAAAGGTAAAAATACTATATAAAGGTATAAATACTTTATTGAATATAAAGGTATAAATGTTTGTTCTTCTATAATAATTAACGTCTTATATGCCACATAATATAATAACATAAAACACGAATAGAAACATGTTCGTTTGTGCGTCATTCTGTGAGTTTACATACAATTTTCGCATTCATATTTTTGTGAACATCCATATTATAAAACGAGTTATTAGTAAGTACTTAATTTATTTAATATAACAATTGTTATTTATTAAAGGAAATAAATCCAATCCCTCTTATGGCAACGGACACATGCTAAAATATTGGAAACAAAAGTAAACATGAAATGTAGTATAATTCTTAGTAACTAGGTGTATAATTTTCTATACGTTGATTTATATTTGATAATTCAATAAAATATGTAAGTATATTATGCATAAGATAAAAAATCATAATTCTGCTCTAAGTGTTTTAAAGCATTACCAAAAAAAAAAATATCAAAAGTTTCTGAAGTTAAATTTAAATTTTTAAGAAAAGAAAACTATGATGGATATTCATAATGTGTATTTATCATATATGTTCTTATTTTTAAGCTTTAGAAAAATAGGGCGGTTTGGATATTAGGGCGGAATTATGTTTTTTCTTACATAAACTAATTCGTATTCGTTGTAATTTATGTTCAGGAAAATATTGAAAATTAAAATTTTCATCGGATATAACATAAATTAATACTTATAGGTGTTGTTATTATATTTAACAGAGCGCATTATAAAATTAATGGTACAAACTATTTTATTAACTATTTGAATATTATTACACTAATGGTATGGATCCTATTGACCAATTTACATAGTAAATAATACTGAAATATAATTAATTTACTAGTTTTTTTCTCGGTGTGGTATGTCAATAAATCGTTCGATTAGACCGATGAATTAAATGATTTTAATGCGAATTCAATAACTGCCTGTACGCCATGGTGGCCACCCAGCAGCAGAAGTGAGTTTTATGTCAAGGGTAACATTTGTTTATTTGCCTAACGTAAAACCATTTATTCAGCATTTTATTACAATTATTGATCTTTATCAAAATAGTTACATATATTATCTATAGTTTTCTAATAATAAATGTGTACTATGCACGGTATGTTCAATACTAAATTCATTAAATTTTTTTTCTTTCTAGGGGAAAAGTATTATATTGCAAATATTACACCCAGAAAAAAATCATGGTAAATTGATAATATTTCAATAGAAAAACAATTTTTATACCATTAAAATTGGTCAATAGGATGCGTCCCATTAGTTCAGTAATATTCAAACTGTTAATACAATGTGTGGTTGTACTATACATTTTTTAATGTGATATTTTAATTACAATAAGAAAGATCTATTCAAATTTAATGATACTTATTATTAATTTTATGGTAAAGTAGAATTACATTTTCCTAATAATTTATTAAAACAAAAATGTATTTTAGTTAATTTATTGTATAATCTATTTCATTTAAATGTCGAAATTGATATTCACTTTTACACCACACACATAAAAAGACACTTCTTGCTGCAATCGATTATAAAACATTGCTTTGGTTTCCAATAATTGATTGTAGTACTTGAGTCTGCAGTTATTTTTGAGTCCGTTGCCATAATAGAAGTTCGATGTATTATTTATTTTCTGTACTAAATAAAAATATAAATATAAATAAATATAATTTATTTACATTAAATACATTGAGTCCTTACCACTGTCGCGTTTAATAATGTGGATTATTACAAAAAAAATACATGCGACCATTTTGATTAAACACGCAGAATGACGTACAAAACGAACATGTTTGTATTCGTTTTACGTTTTTTAGACCACGTTTATTATTATAGGAGGAAACCATTAAAACAACATTTAAAATAATAATATTTAAAATAATAATATTGAAATATTTAAATTTATGCTAGTGAATTTTTCAAATACTATTGAAATAATTAGAAAACTTTTGATTTAAAAAGAAAAAACTATTAATACATGAACCATAAGGTCAATGGACGTACCATAAAGTACTTAATGGTACATTTTCTTCTGAGTGTAGAAATCAAATATTTAAAATATAAAAAATTATAATCTTTACTTTACATCCAAAGAATCAGTTTTAAGGATCCTCGTCACATACGGAATCATAATTCCGTCATCGACAACATGCCTACATACCGTAAACTAGGCATCCGTCATAACATAACTAATATGGAACGTTTACGTACCGTCAACAACTCTGTATGCTTTTCGTTTTATTCGTCGTACAAAATTTCATTAATTTCAGAGATAGTGATGACAAAATTTTAATATTTTCAGTTGATGCCGTCGTGAATCTCCCATATACTAAATTTTTGTAAACCATTTAGGGCCATTTTCACCATGTTCGGTTAATCACTAACTGCCACATTAACTCAGAGTTACCAAGAGAATATGTGGAATTGAATAAAATTAACTGGACATTGTGAAAACGGCCCTAAGTGTTATTTAATATGTATTTGACCAATTTTACGCTAAGTTCTCCGAGTTACTTACTTATTAGGCCATTACAACTCATTATGAGTTTCGACAGCAGCAATTATACCTTGCCAGTCGCTTCTGCGTTGGCGCCAGTTTTGCACTCCAAGTGCTGTCAGGTTGTGTTGCACTTGGTCGCTCCACAGGAGATTCGGACGCCCTCTCCTTCGTTGACCACCACTGGGTAAGAATGGAACACCTTTTTGCTGAAGCGCTTTCATCCCTACGCTCGACTTGTCAAAGCCAGCGTAGGTGTTGGCAAGGCGTCCTTGCCTCAGCGTCATAGAGAAGGACTGGCATGATGAGTGACTTATAGATAACTTTTGTGCGACGAAGGTTCTGCTTTTCAATTGCCTACTAAGCCCAATTACCTACTAGACCAGTTGGCAAGAGTTATTCTACAGCTAATCTCAAGACTGACATTGTTATTTTTGTTGATGCTGGTACCTAAGTATACAAAGACCTTCAAGGCTTCGAAGTTGTGGGTGACAATAGTGACGTACTGTGCAAGACGCCGGGTCGCTTTTTTTGTTGACACCAGGTACTACGTATTGTCCTCGTTCACCGTACGAACCATTCGACGCGATTCCTTCTCTAAACTGGAGAATGCTGCACTGGCTGCTCGTGTACTCCGCCCAATGAAGTCGATATCATTCGCATATCCGAGCAGCATGACACTCTTGTTGAAGATATTGCCATTGTGATAGAGTTCGGCAGCTCTGCATCAAATAGCAATTTTTAAATAATACAATTTTCTATATTGATGTTGCATAATTTAATGTATTAATAATAAATGTATAAATATTGTAAAAATAGACATGTAACTTGTTATTAACAAACAACAACAAAATTAAAAATTAAAATAAAAATATAATTAATAAAAAATGGTAAATTAATTTATTTAATAAAAGAATATCATATAATTTGAACTAGTTTAATCTCTTGCGTGTTCTCACTTTTGGCTCAACAATTAAAATATTTTCCTTATTAGCAGAAGCCGCCGTCGCTGCTGCCGCAGTTTTTTTGGGTCTGCCACGAGGTCTTGCTGTGCGCGGCATCAGTTCCGCTATTGTTGCAGGCGTATTCTCATCAAATGGAACAGTGGTAGCAGTACTTTTACCAACACTTTTAGCGACACTTTTAGCAGTCGTTCGTGCAGCACGAATTCTGCTGGTTGTTGATTTCGGCTTTTCGGGTGAATCCTCAATCGCAGAGGTGCTTGTATTCAGCTGCAACGTTTTCATAATCTCGACAACATCATCGCAGGCAATCGACGCACTGGTTGCCGCCTGTTTAGTGACTGGTGCACGACGTGACGTGGTTGTTGCTATGCCGCGTGAGCGCGTCGTTTTAACAACGCCTGGTTTAATTGTCGGCAATAATTTTTCAACTTTTTTGTACGCATCTGATACAAATAACGACGCATCACCATCACTGAGAATTTCGATAACATCGTCTACGACTTTATAACTTGTTGCAGTTGAACTTTTTTGTGTGGCATTATCCACGTGTATCACAGTGATCATCGATGTATCTGTATCGGTAGTTGACACATAAGAGTCAGACTTGGAATTGGGCTTGGCGGACTCTGATTCTGAGTCAGTATCCAAAATTACAAATGCTTCATTTTGCAGTTTAGAGTTTGTAGGTTTTTTACTAAGTACTAAATTCTGTTTCTGGTTATCCTCTGGCGATTTCTGAAATTGCAGCGCTCTGCGCAATTGAACACTGGGCACTTTTATGTGCATTGCACACTGTGTTGCACACTGCTGCAACTTTAGGTTAATTAAGTAAACATTATCGATATTGCTGGTGGCCGCATTGTATATTGCTAATGCCTGATCGATGTTGTGCAAAGCCTCTTTGTGTTTTTTGTGTTTACGCAGGTAGTTGATGAAATGTTGCATGCTCATCAGTTGAAGGTTCTGATAGTTGTGCGCGAATGTTGTGTTGTCCTGTTTCTGGCACCATGCATGTAACATGGCATAAAATTGCGGCAAGTCTTGATATTCCTCAACCAGAAACATGAGACGCGCAGTAATGCAACCAATTGTGACAAACGTCCACTGCATTATATGATTTTTGGACAAGAAGTCATGTTTCTCATGTTGCAGAAAACGTTTCAAATTGAGCATATTCGGGGTTCCAGTTAAACGTAATTTATCCTGTAATAGATTTTAAAAATGTTTAAATTTTTTTAAATATATTTTATCAAAGTAAAAAGCAGAATTATTTCAGTTGAGGTAAAATCTACTGATCTATCACGTTTTGGTGTAGCAAAGATAGTCAGATCACCTTCAGCTTCTGTAGCATATTTGCGACCATATTTATTTATTCTGTAGCATATTTAATCGATTTTCTCCTGCTCAGTTGAGCCTTGGAGAATCCAACCTGTGTTCAGCGATACGGCTTCAGATTCCAAAGCCAAAGTTTAGACGTCAGATGTACATTTGTCTTTCAAGGATTACACGCGCGTAAATGCAAGACACGATTTGACCCGGACACCAAATACATTAAAAAAAGCCACCATGAAAGAAAACAGTGCACCGGGCACCAAATACATAAAAAAAAGCAGCCATTGAAGGAGACAGTACTGAGGAAATAGCAGCTCAAGACATTTGAGATTGAAAGGTATAGAATAGTATACGAAAAGACTTTAGTTGTATTTAGTACGGAGAAGATAATACAAAGATACATCATCTTAGCGACTCTTCAATTTATTCTTTCTTTTCCTGGTCATCAGAGCCTTAGAAAACCTGGCATCAGTGTTCCGGCCTCAGACTCCAATGCAAGTTTAGATTTCGGATGGACATCAGTCTTTCAAGGATTGAACACTGCTAAATGGCAGATACCACTTGACTCATTATGGGGCGCGGTGCTAACGATATAATCATCTTTAAATAAAATAAAAACGATTTAGTGTTTCGTTTTTGACAATGTTTTTAATCAAATTTTTAAATAATTTCGGTTATGTCAAATATGTAAAAATTTCTTATTATTTGGTACAAATATTGAGCTCATTGATCAGACATTGACAGATATATAAAGATTTTTGTAAATGAATTCTTAGTATTTTGAAAATATCGTTGGTGACTTTTAATTCTACAACAACGATATGTTTATCTAATTCTGATTTTCATTCTCATTTCATACTTTTTTCTGATCAAACGAGAATAAGGCCCCAGAGCTACGTAATTTATTAAAATTGAAAATGTATGTTTCTAATTTGCGTTACTAGATATTAGAAATGTAGCGTTTCGACATGAATGATTTTTCTGACTAATGCCAACACAAAGACCTACGGCACATATTTATAAAGTATATTACCGTCTTTACAGGCGACAAAAGCACCGGCGCCACACGCCGCATCGTCTCCATGCCCTGATTTCCATTGAGTACTCCATTTAAATTTTCTGTCTGTGTTTTACTCGCCTCCACAGCGCATGCACTCATTGCCAGTCGGACATCCTTAACATTACGCAGCCGCAAAAAGCAATCGATAACCTTTAGTTTTGACTAAGAAATAATAAAATAAAGAAAACAATTAAATAGAAAAACCAATAAAACAGAACATTCAATGTCACACATACCTGTGCCTTGTCCACAAATTCCATTTGCAAATTGTTTAACGACCAGACAGCCAACAACTGCACAACACGCAAAGCGGCACCCGCCTCCAACGCAGCTTTCAGTGATGTACACATGAAACGTCCGATAATATCATCGCACAAACGATTAGTCGTGCATTCGGCAATCTCTTGCATTACTGTGAACATCAGTGTAATATAATTGAATGGATCTTCGGAGGCAACACAGACAAATGAGCGAAAATTTTGCAATAATTGATCAATTATGCGTATCAAACATTTGCGTTCAGCACTGTGTGCACTATGTTTCCAAAGTATGCGAAAACGCACCACCGCCAATGTTGCCAACACGAAGTCAAACTTATCTGCTCGCTCCACTATTTTGCTGTGCTCCAATCGTACAAATTGTAGCAGTGCATGCGCATCTACACGGTTGCCAAGGCGTGCATAGTACAACGCCAAGTGGCAGAGACACAGCAGCAGATAGTTTTGACGACGCGGAAAAAGTTTTGGCATTAGCGGTAACATTTCCAAAATAATCGGTGACATGCGTTTAACCTCCTGCGACAAGTCAATATATGGTGATTGCTCAAAGTTGGTGGAGTGTTCCAGCAGAAAAGCGAATGCACGCAATTCGTTGTATGTATCAAGTAGAGATTTGGCCATGCGATAGAGCAGTAGCCATGCCTGACAGGCTGCGTCCATGTAGCCACGATTCTGAAAGTGGCGCGCTAGAAAGGAAACATCGTCCACGATAGCATCCCAATCGACGAGCAACTCGTCCGAAGTAATTGGCTCCGAATCGGCCTAAGAACGGGGATTTTCAAATTCAAAATTACTGAGACTTCAAATAGTGCAGTGAAATAATAAATAAATGAATATAAATTATAACTAGAAAGTCTAAGGGGAGATTATGAAATAAAAAACATATTTTTCGGTGAATGGAGTTAGGAATTGGATATATAACCTTATATATTCTCTTTCTAATTCGTTTATTTGATATCTCGTATCAATTTGGAGATATTTCGCATCGACTATGTTCCAAATACACTATTTTTAACGTGTAGCAATTATATATATAGCATTAATATATATAACGTATAGCATTTCTCGAATTTTTTAAACATCGATGCATCTATAACGCTCGCATACTCTTTTTTCCCAATATGCATTACATACCTTATTATAGAATATTTCAAATGCCTGCAACGCCTGCTGCATCATTTCAATCAGCTGCAACTCGACCACCACATCAATGCGTTGTATGTGCTCCTGCAGCATCAGCTCTACGAGGTGCTCTTCGCCTAGTAATTTTAAGTTGAATAAATTCTTCAGTTGCTCCGCTTGTTCGGTAGCGAGCACTTTACACACATGCGCCAACGTCAACGTTTCAATGCGACTTAGTACTTTGCCGGCACTCGAACGCTGTGTAAGCGTTTTGTAAATATGCTGTAACTTTGAGTGCGTATCCAGTTTCTTGGCTTGACGCGCAATCAAAACCACACCCAGTGAGGTCTGTGCATATTTCAGCAATGATGTTTGCATCAACAAATTGTCCGGTTGGTACTTGAGCAGCTCCTGTGTCTCTAGATGAAAGAGCAAATGTTTCTGTGACGCTGACAAGTCTGGTATTATTGAATATTTGCTATGATTTTGTTCTAGCGCATCTAACAGGCACATGTCGTAGACCGCTGTGGCGCCATTATAGAATATCGCAGCCGGCTGTAACAATGCACTGTAGTCCATCTGTTGCGGCGGCAATGTAAGCAAATGTGCAATGTATATGGCATGCATTAAGGTGATGCATTTTGAATTGTTGGTGATGCTACTGGCACGAAGCAAACGCCGCAGCATGGTCAACCATGTCTCGTTTCTGAATCTCGATTTTATTTTAAGCAGCTGCCCGGCCAGCGTAATGCAGGTTTTCATATGGGCAGCGGTGGTCACCTTGGTCAGTATCATGTTGTAGCGCACTTGCAGCGAGTTGAGTTCAGACGATGTGTGGTCTAGGCAGACCATGGAGTCGATGACATGTATGCCGTTACGCGTGATGGACAGAAATTTACGATCTAGTTCAGCATCAGCTGAAGGCGTCGTGACCTGGAAGGTGGTAAATAATAAAACAGTGAATTGAAATAAAAAACGAATAAATAAAATAATAAATAATATTAAATATAAACTAAATGAGTAAGGATAGAAAGAAATAACGAAAAAAAAAAACAAAGAACTAGAATAAATATTTATGTTCATGGATCTCGATTTCGAGTACTGTTTAAATCTTCAATAATTAAAACAAGAAAATACTTTGGAAAAAATAAAGGGCTCAGTAATGCCGCATTAATTTATAACGCACCCGATCTTCGCAAACCTCCATCGTGTTTCTATATAAACGCATTGTCGACAGTGCCAGCAATAGTATGATGTGTTTGCGCGTACTGCTGCAGCACTTCTGGCTCTTCAGATTAGACTGCTTAATGGACGTCGCCAACTGCATAATGCGCAGCGTAAGCTCTAAATGCGACACTTGCATCGCCACATTGCAACGTATTTGCTGCTTGAATGCATCAAAGTTCGCAGATGTGGACTCTTCGATATGATTAATTAACAACGACATCAAAACAACAAATTCCATGAACCAGAATTCGTCTTTAAGTGTTTCGGCGGATTTATCAAACATTCTTAGGAATTTGCCACACATTTCGCCGTAGTAATTGGCCGTGCATGGCTCATAAATAAACTTAACAAAACAGTGAAGCATTGTCAATACATAGGACATGACTTCGTTGTCCTGAAACACTTTAAGTGATCGACAGACGCGTAACAGCTGAAGAGACAACTGCTCATTTTTGGCAGAGTACAAATCTATTTGCTGCAAGCATAAAAGCGCTTTCATGTGTTGCACAAATATTAGTTTTGACTCAGCCGACGATACCTGAGGCACACGTAATTCCGCCAAAAGTTTAAAGAGTGCATTGAACATGATAGATTTGTGTGCAAATGCAGCGAATTGTTCATATTTAGCTGGGTTACGCTTTGGAATTAAATACTGCAGTATACGCGTTAGTACATCTTTATAAACGAAATTTTGTTCACGATTTTTTTGTAGCATTTCATCGAAAAGTTGTGCCATGCTTTCAAATATTCTTTGTCTAGTTTTCTCAGCGAGCGCCCGATCTTCTTGTGTATTTTGTGCGTTCAGATGTTGAGCGTAGATGCCCAGTATAAAGTCGAAGTCTATTTCGCTTTGCAACTTGTGCGCCTTATTGCTAACCCACTCGTAGATGCAGCTTCTTTCCTTGTGAAGATTCTAAAGCAAACAAAATGGTTTAATGCAATTAAAAATAACAGCAATTAGACAATATATACCTTATCGTTTAGCAAACAAAAGAAGTGACGAGTCATCTCCAGGTAGCGACTCCAACGTTGCGCATGCGCTCTTGGTTCCACATTTGGCGCCAGTATGCGTTCAAATATATCACAGTATACGGCGTAATTTTGCGCCATTGCCACCATTGCCTGACACATCTGCTTGAGAACATTGTAGCCGAATTCTAAGGTATACCGTGGGCCTCCGCGTTTGGCACAATCTTCCATATTTTTCAAGATGCGCTCAGCGGCGGTCTTTGCGGCTTCATTGGATCCGCGCAATTCTGCATCGTAAATAATAGAAACAGACATTTTAATCGCAATTTCTTTGGTATGATTCGATTGCGTTTTGCACATAGAATATCCAGTCCTGCGGTGTTTCACATGTATTTTATTTTTTAATTCTAGAGGTTCTTTAAATTTATCTGACTTTTTTCTCTTGACCGCTTCTTTTAATATTTTCACAGTGCTACCAACATTAAAAAAATAATTTTATCCTGTGTCGCAGGCAGTGTCGCCAGATAAAATTCTCACACGAAATACCTTTTTCCCTCATGAAATTCTCACAAAATCTCTCGTAGGAAAATTCTCTCAAATTCTCTCAGAATTCTCACAAATACCTCGAATTCTCACAATTTCTCAAATTCTCACAATTTTCCGCAAAATCCATTAAATTCTCACAGTACCTCAATTAAAAATATATAATATTTTTATAAATCTATTTTCAAGTGAATGAGAATGAGATTCCGTTATTTCTGTCTTCATTTTTTTACCAGCAGTGTGTTTTCTCGTGCAGAAAATATCGCTTTTGCGAGAATTTTTCTCACGCGAGGTATTTTTCTCTTTGGAGAGAAAAAAATTCTCTCAAGGGAAAAAGAATCTCAATATAGTGTGAGAATTCTCATATAATGGTAAAAATTCTCATAAACAGTATTTTTCCTACAAAACTGGCAACGTTGGTCGCAGGGTTGCAGTAAGTGAAAAGAAAACGTCAGAAGTACCGCGGAATTGGCTGAATTCTTTTGTAAAATATGCAAGTGTATGTGTTTTTGTTTAACGTTTAAAGTTGCAATATTTTATTAATTATTACAAAATTATTATAATAAGTCGCAGCCAGCCCACCATCGCACGAGCACTTGCAGGGACTCTATGCTTTATGGACTGGTGCAATTGCATCGATATAACTGGAATTTGATTTATCAGGACTGCGGTGTCATGAGCATGGATGTTACCAATGTTCGTCTATTCATATCTCTTTTTTTAAACATTATCAAAAGTTAATATTATATTCTTCATGAATTAATAGTTTTTTCTTTTTTAATCAAAAGTTTTTTAATTAATTTGATAGTATTCGAAAAGTTCATGGCCATAAATCAAAACATTTCAATATTATTATTTTTAATCTTTTTTTTGTATTTATTTTTTATTTGATTTTGTGTAAATCCAAAAAGCGAGTAATTTTAAATGTGCGGTTAAGTGCGGGTTTGGAGGTTTCCATTAGGTAAAAATCTAGCCTATATACCTGCAAAATGCATCACTGGTCTAGAGGCTTAGCCGATTTTTTTTTAATATATCGGCTACAGCCGGCTATGAGCCGCCGCCGCTAGTTTTCAGTACAGCCGCCACCGACGAATATGACTCGGCTTAGCACACTGTTCCACAGACACAAAACTCGTTCGAACGGCTCTTGGAATTACAGTTTCCTGCAGACACCACGACAAATTGGTCATCGTTTCGAGCAAATTTTGTTTCTTAATCATACAGTAAAAGTTTTTTTTTATTGCAAACAGTTATTACAACTTTGATTTAGTTGTTTTTGTTTTATATTTTTTTCGAAAGTGTATAAACAACCAAGTGTAAAAATGCCATCAAACATGAATAATAAACTGTAAGTAATTGTAAAAAGTGTGAAAAGAAAAATCAATACAGTGTTGTGCTGTTAGAATGAAACGAAAAAAAATGAAAATTCATGGTTTGATTAAATAAGAAAAAATAATCCAATTGGTGGCATAAAATGGTTGAAGATGGTAATAGTATTGGTGTTGGTTTTGCTAGTGTTTCAGATAAAAAAGATCTGCGATAAATGTGAAAAATAACCTTTTTAATATGTATATATATAATTATCAAAACGTAAACGCGGAGTAAGTAAAATAAAGTAAATAAAATTATTTCGAAAATAATTGTGTACACATCTAATGCAATTTTATGTTTTTGAAATGTTCAAATTTTTACTTTATTTTCGTTTCGTTGTTATAGCATTGCTTTTTTTAATTATTTTCTTAGCAGCCATTTTAGCACACCAACACAGACACAACAGTTTTACGAGAAACATCTGACAACTGACCCAGTAGAAAATTCGATTGGGTACTGACATCTTACACAACGTTGCCAGTTTTGTAGGAAAATACAGATTATGAGAATTTTTAGCATTTGCGGGATATGACAATTCTCACACTAAATAAAGATTTTTTTTTCCCTTGAGATAATTTGTTTCTAACGAATGGGACATATCTCACAAAAGGGACATATCCCGCACGAGAAAATACACCGTTGGTGAAAAAATGCCAACAAAAATAACGGAATCTCATTCATTTAAAACTGAAAATTTCTGTGAGAAGTAAAAAAGAAACTACATTTATAAAAATATTGTATATTTTTATTTTAAGGTACAGTGAGAATTTAAGGGATTTTATGGCAAATTGTGAGAATTTGAGTGAAATTGTGGGAATTTTGACACAATTTGTGAGAATTTTCTTCCGAGATATTTTGTGAGAATTTTATGTGGAAAAAAAGGTATTTCATGTGAGAATTGCATCTGGCGACACTGATCTGACATAGTCTATGGGTTATGAAGCATATCTTATGCTGCCTAAGTTTTACTCTTTTGGACTTTTTTTTTTCTCACTGCCTCCAAATCATGTCACAATGACGTCATTTTGAGAATATTGTGATACAAAAACGAGACATTGAAAACTCAGAATTACAATGTAAACATATATCCAATATTAAATATCATAATACAA
Source organism: Dryomyza anilis (assembly GCA_951804985.1). NCBI lineage: Eukaryota > Metazoa > Arthropoda > Insecta > Diptera > Dryomyzidae > Dryomyza > Dryomyza anilis. The sequence goes on from OX638133.1 coordinate 6,433,081, forward strand.
CTGGTATATACCGAAAGGGTATGAACTGGGGCTAACAACATCTTTTCATAGAAAACATTTTTCTATACCGCGCTACCTCTCGTCAGTAAATGGCAAACCTACGAGAGTAAAACATTGCCTATGAAAAGCTCTCATCCGCCGTTCAGATTTGGCATTATACTGTAGGTCCCTCCACTTTGAATGCAAATATAACACGAACAGCTTAAAATGGTGAGAGAGCTCGGCCTAAGTTCTTATACGATTGTAGCGCCAAACTATGTTATTATATACCGATAAAGACCTATTTTACGAGAATAATTTACATGTCGATTACCCGCTGACAACGATATCGGCTACAATTCGTTTGAATATCGGTTGAATATCGTGTGACTACAATTTTTGATTCATGTATCAAACGAAACGTTGAGTACGCTCGTTTTGAGAGTTTTTTTTGTTGCCAGCATATAAATCATACGACAAAGTAAAAAAAAAAAATAAAATTTTTGTTTATGAAATATAGTAGTTGGCAAAACAAAAATTTTGAACAAACGTTTGATTCAAAGAGCGAAATGAACGAAACGTTTGAAATACGTTATACAAATTTTAGACGAAGGGGACTGGAAACGAATCGTAGTCACACGATAATAAAAAGATACATGATTTGGGGGTAAGTTTATCCTTACAATTATACATTTTACACGTGAAGGAAACAAGAATGTTTATGGAACAGAATATTTAAGTACTCCTACTTTGTAAAAATACAAAAAAAAAACACATGACCTCGGTCGGTTTTTGATACTTGTTGGTTGCTTAAAAAAATCCTCACTCTCCCCCCACTTAAGAGACCATAGCAATTTTTTAATTGTAAATTTTATCAGTAAAGTATAGAGTAAAGTTCAGCCGATAATTTCACCGTATGAAACTAATTTTTGCTAATGTGTGTCTGTTTTGATTGTTCTTCTTGTTATGGTAATGGAGCAAAACAAATATTAAGTAATTTGTTCATATTTTTCAATTATACTATTTCAATTTTTTTATACTCTAGTAGCGAATGTAGATACATATAATATCATAATTCTTTACATATCATTTTTCTTACCTCACTCACTTTGTTTGATAATATTTCTACTGGGTAGGTACAAAAACATTTCGTCATTCTTTTTGCAAAGTTTTTTATTGTTGCATTTGTATTAATTTAACTGTTTACTTTATGGTTTACACCATTCGATATTCTTTTTTATTAATTGAATAACCCACTAATTTTAAAAATGTACCTAAAAAATGTACACTGTCAAACAAAAATTACCAAAAAGTATTTAATAGATATTTATTTGAAAAATTAAGTAGATATTTAGTATAATTTATATTTTATAATTACTTTTTAAATGTGCTGGAATATTCAATATACCATAAAAATTTACTCAAAAACGTTATGTACAGTGTAGAGAAAAAGCAATTCGAATTTAAAAAGTATGTAATAATTTTTCTGCTGAATAAAACATTAAACAAAAACTAAAAATTACAGTTAGCTATAAATATAAAAAAAAGAAAACTATAAAAGTAAATTAAGAGGTTCGTAAAACTAAAAATATTTAAAATACAATCAAAAAATTCTGCGCCCGAATCCTGTTTTCAACAGGCTATGGCAAAATAAACAACCTGCTCGTATCGCTTTGTAAAATGATCTGTAGAATTTTCTACATACGAACATGTATTATGCAGTGTTATTCACTCGAGTTATCTTGTGGCTGACTATTTTGTTTATCACTGCGGCAGCTATAGTAAATATTTGCGATTGAATAATAAACAAAATCCAAATAAAAAGTTGCTATATTGCTGCATTTAACAGCATTCTTATACAACAAAATTGTTGCTGCGTTAACACAAATTATCAGCACACAGCGAGTAAACAAAAATTATCAATGTAAACAGAACCTAAATACATTTAGTAGGCTGGCAATATATATATCGTTCTGTCGCTGTATCCAGATCGTCATAAACACATAAAGCAACGTGACAGCAGCGTTGGGTCACATTTGCGAACGTGACAAATTTTTATTCATGACTAAATTTAATATTAATGCAAATGGAACAAATGCACAGATCAGTCTGGAATTTGCTAAAACTTCTGTTTGTTTTTGTTCTTTATTCGTTTTGTTGATTTAAGAATTTAAATTCGTGGAAATTTACTGCTGTAATCTGATCATTTTATGTTTAGTACTATTTTATGATGATTAATTAAGAGAGTTGTATAGAGTCAGATATAGTCTTGACGTAATTTTAACATTTTCAATGTTTATTCAATGCTTATCTTATCAAATCACAAAACATCTAGTCACAGAGATAATATGTACGTGTGTCGACATCTTGATAAGACCTAGATATTTAAATGGGGGCTATTGTATTATTTCACGACATGTCACAGAGTAAGATTCTTGTTTATATAATTATTTTACTGCATCGCTTTTTGAGAAATATTTCATAATCACCACTCGGTCTTAAATTTGATTTGTAAGAGTGTGTAAGACATACCTTATCGCGACATTTAATTAAACACAAAGTTAAAGCCAACTCTAGAAACTTCTATTGCTCATTGCTACGTTACGTTTGCATTTAGTTGATTAATTTTAATTGATGGCGAATTGCAGCGGCAACCAGCAGTTGTTGTTGAATGATGACGTTTATAAAATTGCAAATTCCAGTTTGTTGTGAATGTTTAATCAATGAAATCAATAGAAGTCATTGCTATTTGCGAGGTTCTACTAGTCGAAAGCAACAAAGGCAACAGTAATAAATACAATACATTAAGACAACGATAATTGTACTACGTCGTTACAGAGTCTGTAATTATTTTGTATATGGTTGTTGTAACATTAAATCAATATAATTAGTTTTTATAGTATTACTTATATATTCAAACCAATTGCTGACTATTATTGGCTGCATTCAGCGATCTCAGCAGTTGTGGATCTGTTGAGCAATTTGAGCTTGAATGGCATGATACCCTCAACATGTTTAGTGAGCAGTCGCCATTTTTTCCAGCATGAAATTTTTAAGCTACATTTGCGCTGCCTTTGTTATCGATGACATTTGATGACATTTTAACTCAAATATTTATAAACAAAAATGGAATTTAGATTGAAAAATATGTTTTCAATCAATTAAAGATAATTAATTATTTTGTAAATTGGCAGCTGAGGAAGCGGTGCATTCAGTGAGCGATTTGTTAGTGAGCAGTCTCGCAGCTGTTGAGGTCGCTGAATGCAGCCATTGTTTTGACATTTTTGCAAACCAATAACCCAAGGTTTTGTATTATTTTCTGTAAATATAAATATTCTGCCATGTTACAATTTTGTTCAGTTCGGATTTCCTTTTTACTATTTTTGAATTCTATATTTCAAGTTCTCTGGATAAATTAAATGTTTGTTGTTTGTCGGAAATATGTTTAAAGAATTTAAGAACATTTCAAATTTTTTTAATTCATTATTGGAAATATTTGTTTTTAATAAAAACAAACCGTTGTTTATGATTTTCGATGATGCTTCCAACACAAATATCTTAAGAAAATGCGTTATTAGTTTCTTTAGTATTTTTGACTATTTTTGACACAATCATTGCATAAATCGTCCAAATTTCATGCATATACGCGTTAAATAAATTTATTTTGATTACTGAAGTAATTTAAAGTAAAAAAAAAATCAATATACCAATATTTCTTGATTTTGTATTTGTGTTGTCCGGTTGTGTTTTCAGTATCTTTGATATAAACTTTTAGTTTTCGTAAACGATATAAGGAACAAAAAGAAAAATGTTTTAGGAAATAAAATTATGAATTATTTTAAAAGATAAAACAAAAAGTTCATCCCTCGCAGTATATCACGACTAGAGATGGACGCGTGCCTATTTTTGATATTCTGAATCGGAACCCCCTGGAATCGTAACCTGTCGGAGACCGTAAAGAACCGGAATCGGAACCGTTATTAAAAAATGTGTGGAACCGACACCGATATTCCAAAGTGTGTTTGTCCCTTGTTGAAATATCACGAACTTTTTATTATCTGGCAAGAACTGGCAATGTTAGTGTGAGAACTGGCATAGATATGGGCAAAATTCTTCGGCATCTCGAATTATGTGTTGTTATGTTGACCGATCTTTTTTATTTGACAAATAATTTAATATTAAATGGTAGAAGACACATTTTTTATTAGCATAACGATAGTTTTCATGAATGAAAACCAAGGTTTATCAAACACGTAAATGATTTTATGAGAAATTAAATATATTTTTACATTTTTTTTACTCATATTTTAATTTATAAGAACTGCATATTTTTATGAATATTTTTTTGCATATTTTTGAAATATTATTTTACATATAAATCAGCTCTCTACTAATAAATCAATTTTAAACAATTTAGTAAACAAGTAAAATCGCTACTACTAAAATAATGTTCAATTTTACAGTGCCCAAATAAAATAAATCCTGAACAAAATCCCTTAGTCCTGGTATTTTTGCTTTTTTTTTTAATTTTATGTTTTTCTGAATTTTGTTTTGTATGTCATGGGCCGATATTTTGGTATTATTGGCGTGAGCTAATCTTTATAAAATTACAAAAAAAAGTCTTGAAAAATAGAAGAAATAAAATAGTATGATCGAAAAAGTCTTATGCGATTCGGTACTATTATTTTCTATGACGCCTGAATTTCACTACTAAGAGTCTATACATTTATTTCTTTATTGAAAAAAAAAAGAGTATTAAAAATAAAACTTAACTGCATTTTATAAACAATTCTATAAAATATTAAAATACATATTTATATTTGCATTTGTATATTATATCAATATCAGCGTGAAAACAACTATATTCGTGTTAATTGATATTAACAGCATTCAGTGTCAAACTAATCAAAACGTTTGATTGAATCTAAAAGCTAAATACAACGGTTTTTTAGCACCCTATTTACAGCGAAAATATAAACATTCGAGTCACGTGTCTAATACTTTTTTTTTTGTTACAATGAAATATACGTTTTAGTCATATTTTTGTTTAGTATTTTTTGGTATAATCCCATTCTTATAAATTCTTAGTTTTACATAATTTTATTTGCTTTTGACATACGTAGTTAAACACGTGAATGATGTAGATAGACATGAAATCAGACTTGTGTCTGAAAGTAACGTAACACATGCGTCGGTAAGTCACACATATTATACACTAACAATCGTTTTCTGATTCTATAAATAATTTGTAACAATGACACATTTAAGTTTGAAATAAAAAATCAACTGCCAATTATGTTGGTTGAGTGAATTTACATACGATAAAGCGTATTTTTTAGAGTTCAATTATAAAAATGCTTTAATATCAGTAATGTGTGAATTTGTCTATATTTGAAGCTTAAACTAAATATGATGTTTTAATTCGATCCCTATCCGAATACCGAAATTCTGTAAAATCGGCAATTAATAGATAATCATTTCTATGTTTGCTGTCATCTAAATTAGCTCGACATTGGCTAAAAGTAATAGTAGTAAACACTGCATTGAAAATTAGTTTAATCTTCAAATTTAGACAAACTAACTCGGACGCACAAAATTTCAATAACATTTCAAATACTTGTTAAGGAAATAAACTCAAAAATCGAATGCTGAAACACCAAATAAACAAATTCGTTCAAATTTAAATTTTAAATTGATTTCTATAGCAGTTGAAAGAGCCAGCAATAGCTGACATTGTTGGTTGACTGTGCCAACTGCATTTTATTTTTCAAAACCAGTAGATTTTAACATATTCAATCGTGTTATTACCAGTTTTTTTTTTTTGTACAATAATGAATTCATTGAATGCATTTTAAATTTGCCTGCTGCCTCCTAATTGCGTCGATCAATTGTCAACTGAGCGCGAGCGCTTTTTTTTCTTTCCATTACAATTCTTTGGCTCACAACGAGAGAGTTAGATTATGTACTTATTTTATCGTATTTCTATTTTTCACATTGTTTTCTTTATAATGCATATGTGTATAAAAGCAATTTTCTATCTTCGCTCTGCTTTATTTGGTTTATAAAAACCTCGACGATACGTCGTTGTATTCAGTGTCGAATCGGATGTTAAGCATCGCATACCGCACAGGAATTCAAATTGTTCTAAAATTTATTTTTTAAATCAAAAAAGTGCGTAACTCACATAACTAAGAGTTTTCCCAATTGTTTGATTTTTTTTAAATAAACCTGAGCTGTGATAATTGCTATTGCTTTTGAGATTAGTTAATACTAGGCTACTGCAATTTATTGCACTTGTTTCAAATTTGAAAATTATCTGTGATTAATTGTGTGATAATTGTATAATTAAACAGTTGTTTAAATTATAAAATACACTAAACAAAAATAAGCAACAAAAAAAAAACATAAGAAAGCAGTTGACTATTTAAAAAAAACACATTTTTCTTTACTTTACATCGTTGTTATCACAAAAAAGGTGAGTATTGAAAAATAGCCGTATTGTACAAATTGTATATTTTATAATTGAGAACTTTGTAAATGTTTGTAATACAATTTGAAATTATCGTGCGCACTTTAAAAAAAATTACTATGCATTATGTTTCAAACGTTAGTAACTTGAACACGTTTCGCTACTTGAGAACATCAAAGGCTTTCGTATGTCGTATAGAACCATCCAGCAATTGCACTTGATTAATTTTATAAAAAGATAATTATTGTACAAGAGCGCATTTAGTTGCAATCACTATAAACTTTATTGAGAGCCTCTTCATTTATTGATCAAATTTAGCTTGTTGTTATTCTGCAGTGCATCAACCCTATGAAATATAATATAAAAACACACCAACTACATGTTTAAAATTTCAATAATGCATTGGCAAGTATGTTTTTTTTTCTCAAGATTGTAAATGATTAGAATCTTTTTAAGTTTTCTATGCCATTTCATTTTTTTGTATTCCATTTAAAAAGTTTATCTAAAATTTAAAAAAATCGCCAAATTATCACGTTTAACTCGCTAACAAGTGGTATAGAAAGTTCTTTTATTGAATAAGACGCAATATGAAATAACCTTGTATGCGTCAGTAGACGAATTCAACGATATTTGTGCTATCGTAATTGAAGATAATATTGATGTTGTTGCTTGCTGCAAAGGCCAGTAAAACCGACAACGGAAACGTTTATTTCAGTATGCTTTCAATATTACAAAATAAAAAAATGTGTTTTTAATTGCATGCGTGCATTATTCAGCATTTAAAATTCTTATTTTTGTCATCATTTTGTTTACCGAAAATGTTCATTTAATTCTGTGCCAAGTGCGCAATTTTTTGAGTCTGCAAGAATTGTTTATTGTTCTCTCTTTTTTATACCTCTCCATCTCCCTTCAAACATTTATTTTCAGCTTGTTTTTAAGTAAATTTATTATAAAATTTTAATTTGTCACCTGTCCAAAAATTTTTTTTTTTTTCTTTTAGCATTTGTTATATATTCTAGTTGAACACACACGAATAGAACATTAAGAGAGCTGTCCGTCGACAGTCCAGATTCACAATTTAATACTGTCATGGAATTGCTCTCTTCGTATGATATTCGTTAATCTACAATTTGTATGTTTATATTTTAAAAATTTTGAATTATGCATTTATTTTATACAAAATTTTGCATAGTTCTAAGAATTTCATATTTTACCTAACATATTCATTTGTTGTTGTTTCAACTGTTTGAGCATTTTATTAACCATTATAATTATTTGTCTCATTGAAAACTTGTCCTATTGTCCGAAGAACTAACGCAGGAAGGAAATAACGAATACCAAAATAAAGAGAGCTATCCGTCGACAGTCGGGCATATAAAATAATACTGTCATGGAATTGCTCTCTTTGTATAATATTCGAAAAGCGTCGATTTACTAACGTATATGTTGAGGTTAAGGGTTGATTGATATTTTAAAGTACCTACAAATAAAAAAATTATAACAAAAAACTTTGATTTTTAAAAATTTATTATCTATTTTTTATGACTATAGGTTTGACTAGCGACTTTTTGGACCAGTTTTTCAGTAGCAATCGCCTATTGTTCAATGGAATCAATTGCATTCGTGACATTTTGTCAATTTCACAAAATTGTATAGTATGAATTATACCATAATTCAATTTCGATATTCAAATATACATATGAGTCTAAATTGATTACTGCAGAATTAAATTGAAATAGTTTTACAAATTCCAAATCGTTACAATTACAAATTTTAAAATAATAACTAAAAATGTCTATAAAAAATAATTTCTAAAGGTGCAACTATAAACGGGCACAATAACGGAATGACTTATAAAAAAAACTAATGCCTGGGCCAATAACACACACTTTACTAAAATTTTAGACAACAGAAATAAAAGTTGCGTATTTTTATGGTATAAATATTCTAAGAACATTTGCGTTTTAGTCCATACACGTCTTGTTTCAAACGAAAAATTATGTCTTTAGGCATTCTACACTAAGAAAACAAAGATGATTACCAGAAATATCACAGCCCTAAATATCAAGTTATTTACAAATTATTTAGATCGTCTTTGAGACAACCATCTCTCAAACATCCGTCAAATACGATAAATCAGTGTTGCCAAAATTTCCAAAGCAAAACCCACCAAATCGAGGCAAGAAACCAGTTTTTTTAAGCAATATCCACCGTATTTATACATTTTTAAAATTGTTAAACAGGATTTGTTCACAATAACAACCCTTTGACGATAATTTTAAAATTCGAGAAAATAATGATAAATTTAAGATATGAAACTTAAAGTACTTGAAAATTTAATTGCGTGTTCTTTATAATTTTTGTCAAAAAATAAAAATGTCTGAACAAATAAAATAAGTTTATCGTAAATAAATCCATGTATGATATCATCTCGATATCTATAAAAACAAATACAACGATATCGTTTCAGACAGGTTCGTTTTTATCGAAAACCCTATCGTGTTCGTATCATTATAGATTATCGAAAACGACAATTTGAGCCTATCGTTTCGATATTGTAAAATTATCGTTTAGTTTGCTAGAAAATTACGTAAGAATATCACATTAATATTATAATGTTTTTTATTTTACTTGACAAACATAATTTTTTTCTGTTTCTCGGTTATTCTTAATTTAATTCGAACATATCGTCATTGTAGAAGTCACCAACTACATTTTAAAAATTTTAATAATAGGTTTATAAAAATATTTTTGTAACCGCGGTTTCTAATCTATTATAAAGAACATGGTTTTAATTTTTATAGTTTAACAAAAATATATTTAAAAATAAGTTTTTGTAAAAATTGTATTGGCGAGTCTTACCACCTAGACGATATGCATATTGTAGAAAATGCTTTTCTTATTTTATTTAAATACTAAGTTACAGATTTAAATGAATAGAAAACATAACGAAATGCACTAAATCCTGAAATGAGATAGGCCCAAATTCTTCTTTATACATTCGAACCGTTAGCAACTTCGGTCCAACAACCTACAATCACCTCTGTGTTGCTGTTCAAGGAACAGCAATATAAAAAGTATAATTTCAATTAAATGTAATAAAAAAAAATCGCGAAATTATAAAAACACTCTGTGTCGAAACTAAAAACCCACCAAAAAAACCCACTGTCCACCGTACAGTATTTTTTTGTGCGTTTTATTTTTTAAAACGATTTAAAAAGATTTAGCGGGAAACCCACCAAGTTGGCATCACTGCAATAAATATTGCTAGCAACCATCTTTCAAATTTACGATTATGTATAGCAACCATCAATTAAACATTTGACAAATAGGAAGTTAGTTGAGTAATATTTTGAAAAGGTACTCCATTAGAATTCGCGGAGTAATTTTTATTGAATTAAAATAAAATCAATCAGATGTATTTTATTTATTCTAGAATTAAAACAGTATCCTGCTTATACATCCTACCGTCTTTTTAAATCCTTTGAAGGTAAAATTGTACAACGACTTCTGACATTTTCGCGGAAGAACCAAGTCCGACCGGCGATGCCGTCATTAAAGTAAACTCTGAAAAGAAATAATGTTTCATCACGTGTTGATAATTTCAATCCCAGGAAATTTTATTTTCTCTTTTACCATTAAAATGTAATATTTGAGTTGACAATTTTTTCCACCATTGGATTTATATAGTTGCAGCAAGACTTTCATAAACAGCTTATTTTCTTAGTGTATTTATGACAGCATACACTAAGAAAATAATACTTTTTTTTTACATAAAAAATGCATAATAACCAGGGCTGAAAAAAGCTGACATAAGAAAAACTTAATACACGGTTTTGGTGTATTGGCTTTTTTTCGGCTTTGTGGGATTTTTACAAATAACATAATTTTAATTGGATTTATCGGCTTTAAAAGCTGTTAATTCCCACAATTTCCCTGCCGACATATTTTGTTGAAATATACTAAGTGGAAAAAATTCACCGTTTTGGTTCTTATAAATAACACAGTGCGGCAAAATGACACCTTTTTTTAATTGAACTCCGATTTGATTGTACATTGAGCTTCTATGTGGTCTACCGATAAAAAGTGTAGTATAAACTTATACCCCTACACGTCTGCGTTAGGCGCTATTTGGTCCTAAAGGGTTCAAAGGATAACCAATATAGATCGTCATTTTGTAGCGAAATGGTTCTTAGTACGTTTTTGATGTCTAAAGAGCGATTAAAGGGAACTTCCTAAGGATGGTTTCCACTGAACACTTTAAATTAGTATCTTAATGATTTACCACTATTTTTGATGGTTTTCTTTTAACAATTTCGTTAAAACAACTAAATTCTCCTTTAGTTAAAATTGTGACGCTGACCATAGAGAACGTGTAAATCAAAAAAAAATTGAGTTCAAATTTTATTGCCGCACAGTGTAATCAAAAATAATATCATCCATTCGATTTCATAACCAAACATCTACCTGTTATTCGTAATTACGCGTTTGTCTCTATATACAGAATCTGTCATATTGATGAGAATATGAAACAGCCTAAATGCTTGATCAAATTCATTTTGAATCACTTCGGGACAACTCTTCATAATCTTATAGATTCAATCAATGTCTACCGTTTTGGAAATTGACATAGAATCTGCTAGAATTAAATCCAAAGTTCAGCGACTATATCCAGCTGTTTCAATAAATTATTTGGCTCTACAAAAAAGGTTATATATTGGCTAATATGTTATTTTCAAAATACCGGATAAAAATAAAAAAAAAATCCCGATGGATTATTTTTTTGGACTGAAGAAAATATGCCACACTGATAAAAACCCACCCATTAAGTATTAATAACAATTTAAAAAATAATTTTACAGTTCAGGAGATAGGAGTTAATAATGCCAAACATTGTAACTAAAAAGCAACACTTTTGAGTATTTATTTCTTGTTATCCAGATGTGCACCATTCTTGTACTTTCTCTTTTCGGTTAGTAAATCTCATATATTTTTAAACTGCATAATTCAATTAATTGGTTTACTACTTAAACATAATACTGTTGTCCTACACTCATTTCGGGCCAGTAAAAGTTGGATACAATTTTTAAAAATTTTATTTAAATTTGAAAATTATTTAAATTTTGATAATCAAATTATACAATTAATAAAATATTGACTTCTTTTCATAAATTATTGATAAGTTTTAACCACCAAGAATCGATATTTATTTTCCTAGTCGGCATTTTAAACTAAACTGACTACATAACATCCATTTTAAGATTTTTTTCTTATTTATTCACACATTTTTTAATTTTTTGTAGTCTTGAACATTTTTGACTCTACCTCGCAAATGTAATTTTTTTTTTGTTTATAAATATAATTGTAGTCTTGGCATCACAGGTGCGATGTCTACTACTTCGAGCAAATTACAAGTTCAAATGAGGCTGCTATTGCAACGTATCGACTTAATTTCCTGGGAATATGCTCAATTCCGAGACATAAACCAAGCTTCAGACCATAATTGACACAATTCCCAACACTGTTTCTTCAGGAAATTAGAAGCATATCGCCGCAAAGTTCGTCTTCCCGACTAGGGATGAATGGAACAACGTTCTGACGGGGTCAAAACTAAAAAGTCACACTGGAGCAGGCTTCTTCTGTGAAAAAAAGCCTTCGCCTGCTTGAGCACAATACCGTATATCAGTCGGTACTGTCTATTACATAGGGGCCTAACTTTATATAAGCACTCACTGTGTAGGCAATTGCAAAAGCATTCTCTCAGACAGCCAAGCTTCTTTCTATCAAAGCAGTGGCCACTGACGCCGTGAACTCCAAGGTGATCCTACAATGTAAATAGGACCTTGCGGATCTTTTACTTGTTAACACTTTGGATGTCATCTGAGTTCCTGAACGCTGCAACATAGAGGGAAATGAGACTGCCGACGAATGGGTCAAACATGAACACAATTTCTGTCAACAACAGCAAACACTTTCAAATCCTGAAAATCGACATAATCTCATGGGTTTATCTACTACACAAAATATCATATTTTGAATACAGCGTGGGTCAAGCCACAAAATGGCTTTGGGCCTACTTCAAAAATTAAAGAGAAATGAAATTCTAACTCTTAATAAGGAGATAAAACAACTCAAACACATAGGCACTATCGCAAATTGAAAGGATGATCTCGTTATTGTTTGCAAGTTTGTAATATTATTATTGTATTGGGTTAATACACTGCGACCTAATAAGATCTATTGTGCCCCGCTTGGAGCCATAGCTGACAGAGTTATCAACTGTGATCCCTCCCTAGTTCATTCAGTGTTATCATGATTTGCTGGGGATTCTGATGGTTGTACTATTATATCCTTCTAGAGGAAACCGCCTATCTCAGTAAGAAACCTAATTATTTCGATTGACTTAATTTTCCTGATATCAGTATGGCTTGGTTGAGTGAATCCAAGAATTTTCTTCCTTGTGCACATAAGGGCTGGACAAGTTCCCAGAATATGCTCTGGGTTTTCGTCCTCCTCCAGTATCTACATGTACTGTCGGATTGTATACCCATTCTTGTGAGATGCTATCCCAGTCTGCAGTGACCTGTGAGAAATCCAGTCAAGATTCTTTGTTAACTTAATACATTTTTGTTGTATCTTTTGTTGTTAGTTTTACTTATACTATGAAATATAAGCATTAAGTAAATTTTATCAGAAAAATTATCAAATATAATAAATCCCAAAAATGATCAATATAAATAGTGAATTTTTCGTCATATTTGAAAGGTTCATGTTTATGAAAAATTGTAGAAATCCATGCAATTAGTGAACGCAAAACTGAATTTGTAGTCATAATTTTTGTACGCGCGGGGACGGGCACCACGCACTGAACAGATAAAAATGTATTTAAAACTATTTTCTTTATTAATTTGATACACTTCAAGAATTCAATAAACGTAAAGTTGGAAGAATATATTTCCTTGAAAATAACGGAACTTTACAACAAACAATATATGTTTGTAAGCAAGACATCTTGAATTAAGCAAATGGCGAACTCTTTGATTTTTTGCATTTTTCCCATATGACTTGTTTGTATAAATGTTAAATTCTATATTGTTTAGTTCAAATTTCATTTATTAAGCTTCTGATTTCAGTAGTTTAATCTTATTTGTTATACATATGTATTTCATGTGTTTCTGTATTAACTCTATTTCAAAATATCTTAAATAAAACATGGAGTTTTGAGATAAATTGTTTGACTTTTTTTGCATTTAACACATAATATCTCACAATAACCCCGCACTGATCGCTGCACATTTCGTGTTGTTGCTGCAGTTCCCTCTTACAAACCACCGCGTCCACGTCCGCCAGTTGGCCCGCCTTGCCATGCTCCTCGTCCGCCACCCGGAGCACCAGGTGGCGCCCCTCTGCCACCCGTCGGAGGACCACCTCGTCCTCTGCCTCTTGCTGTTGGCGGAATATAAAAAAAGAGAAAACATTTAATAAAATCATGACAGTTTATGTACTCCATTCGACTACACATACCTTGTGCTCGTAATATCGCCGCCTTTCCTCTACCCGCCGTCCCGCCCAGCCCTTTGCCCGTTTGCTTTTTAAACATGGGCGCATTCTTTAGCATGTCGGGCAGTATGAGAAAACGTATCTTTGAACCACGTATGTAGACATTCTCCAGATTGGTAGTGCGTCCATCGCGATAGGTAACAGTTATTTGTGTCATCTGGCAATTCATGTTGTCCTCCGCCTCGATTAGTTTTCCGCGGTAGACTTCGCCGGTGATAGTCTCGCAAGTTATTATATGTCCCTCCGCCTCATGCAACACTTTAATTGGTACACCAATCGACATTTTAAACTTTGTTTTATTTTAATTTCTTGTATTTAAATAGTATTTGTGAGAGAATTTATTTAGTTTAACGCAGCGAAAATGTGTTTTTGCTTGTTTCACGTCTAGCGTTGGAAAAACGATTACATTCGTTGTCGGGTATTTTGACAGACGAAGAGCTGCGCAGCATTTGGTGCGCGGGCCGCCATGTTGGTGTGCTGAATGTGCTTGACGAAGCATGTTTTAACAGTTTGAAAAGCACAGTGACGATGAAATCAATTTATGGTGATGCCATATTTTTATCTTTTATTATTATAGTGGTGCTTAAAAATAAAGCTAAAACGTTTAATAATTTTTAAATAAATAATATTAATTGGGCATCTTTTGAATTAAAAATATATCAAATAAAAATTAACTTGATTAATTTTTGATGGCATTTTAATTTATTTTTATAAACTAGTAACCTAAAAAATAATTGGTTTCGATATATCTATTTTAAAACGTTTCTTGAAAATGTTAGAACAAATTAAAAATAAAATAATTTACTAAAATTTTAATATTTTGTAATTTTTATACATTCAATTAAAAAAAAATAATTTATTGGTTTTCTACTTTTGTTGATTTTGCACTCGAGGTGATTTGATCCAACGACTTTTCAGTTTGTATTCCAGCGTACTAACTAATCGAATCACCTTCGCTGATCATGAAAATAAAACCTTTAGATCATTTTCATATTCGTACTCAGAGAGATGTCGGCTAAAAAATAAATACATTTTGTTTATATATGCCAATAAAAATATAAATATTTTTTAATAATATGAAAATAAAAAATTAAAATAAATAAAAAGCAAGTAAAAATCGTTTCGCATTGATTTAGAAAAACTGTTTCACACACACTTTTTATAGCAAACAAAAACGTATTCCAATTAAAAATGTGAATGTATTTACTAATTAATTATTTGTATTTACACATTTTTTAATTAAAATATTAATATAATTTCAATACAACTAAATCTTTAATAGTACTCTTATTTGTTACTTTTGATTAATTCATTTTCTTAAATTGCAACACTGTTGTTTTCTTCTGGATTTCATTTTGTTATTTGTTCGTGCGTCGGCGGCGTCGTTCAGTTTCTCCTAACATTATTTTCTTCTACGTTGCTATTTTAAAACAGGATATTGCATTATTTAGTGTATGTTATGTTATTAAAGCATTAAATGGCTCAATTTATTTTTGCTGTCAAGAATTTGAACAAACAGCTTATGATGCTCATTTTGTTGCATATTGACTCATTAAAAAGCGAATATCAAATTTTATGTTTGACTCAATTAATTGTGAAAACTGACTTCGGTAAAACATTCGTTAGGTTGAAAGAATTTTACAAAGCATATCAAAAAGTATAAATACTTATTTAATATTTATTTTATGTTATATATTGAATTAAATTATTTTTATTTTCATATGTTTCTATTCGACAAATATTTTATTTAATTAAACAAAATATTTAATTGATCCAATTTCTATCGAATGAAATTTTTAATTGATGTTACTAATTGATTAATTAATGATTTAAAAATTCCCAATAAAAAATATAATATATATAACAACTTTAATATAAATATGACAAAAAAATTAATTAAAGTTTCTCCAATTAACATATTCTCATTATTACGAATATGGAATTCTATGCTACTAAAAGTTACATCGGCTGAGTATCAATTAAAAATTAATTGGATTGATTAACATTTTTGTTATATTTATACACATTTTTTTCTGTGTGCATATAATTAAAACAGTTAAAAATAGAAAAACAACTATACAAAAGAAATAAATATATTTTAAATACCACGAATTTTTGATCCAACTTCGATGTAATATCTTTATTTTTAATTTTGCGCCCTTAAATAGTTTACTGTCATAACTGAATTGAGCATGTAAATTCATTTGGCCTTAAATGGCTTCAAGATTATGTATTGAAAATAAATAAAAAAAAAAGTCAATGCTCTATAACACACACAGCACGACATTTCAATTGCGTTTTTCCCCAGTAGAATATTTAAGTTCTATCTGGCCATGCAAATCTATACAAGATTTTTTTTAGAACAGTAACAAATTGCGATAGTAATATATATAATTTCTTTGTGTAATTTTTTCATTATATGCATGACAATGATCACGTCTGTTCTTATAAATAACTTTAAAAAAAGCATGTTAAAACATGCATATTGTAGCTCTATAAGATGAACTAAAAGTTTTCTAATTTACGTCTGAAAAATACAAACAATACCTGCTCTTATCTTTGTTAACTTTATATACATATATGTTTTTTATGGCATATCATTTCCTCGGCTTATCTCATTAGTATTCTCGCATACATATTCTTTTGTACAATAACAAATTTACTTTAGTGTAAAACAATAAAGATTATTAAGCAAACTTGGAAATATTGTAGCATATTTGTACTATGATAAAACGTAGAGCCACAGTGTGCTTAGTTATTTGCTTAATAGAAGTTCTGTGCTTTTAAAATCTATTGTAGATTTTTAATCGGGTTTATTTGAAACACAAAAAACTATTAAAAATGATTTGGTAATTATATAAAAAAAATTGCATTAAACCATTCACCAAGTATCATCAACTTATTTAAAATACATTCGATCATTCTTTTAATTCTTCAAATCTGCATAACAATTGTAATTTTTATTATTATTTTTGATTTTTTTAACTCTAGCGACCCAATGTTTAGTAGTAGCGGTAGACCGGAGTTTAATGACAGCGGTCTGGGCAGTGCTGAGGGAAAACATCGTACTATTTCCGCCTCTTCTTGCGCCACGAACATGTCGACTGAGTCTTACTGTATCTCTCTCGGTGTAGGGCCTCTGTGGTGGTCCTGATGTCCCTATCCACCACAGAACAGATCACGATAGGGCGTCACTCTTAACTGGTAATGCATAAACAAAAAGAGTTTACTTTATATTTCCATTTATATTGATATTTATGACGCAGATTACACGAGGAAAACTTCTGTGGACTCAGCTGGTGGCAGCTTGTTTGGCAGCGGTTCTGAGTACTCTGATCTTGGTTACGCCGATTCACATGGCGAAATTAGCTCATTGTACTCGGAGGATGACTGCCAGGAAGTTGTTAAGGAAATTTTGCAACATGAGCACCCAATACGCATAACCATTAAGCTACACGTTACGGAACATACTTTTACTGAATGGGAATTGGTGTGTAAAAATTGAAACTAAAAAATGATTATAAATACTTAAAAAATTGTTACTTTTTTAACAGGTTCTTAATCCGACCAACAACGTTTTGTATGTTAGCATTCCCGAGGTTATGCCTCCGGAGGCTTCTAAGCAAACTTTCATTTCTTTGCTGGAATTCGCCGAGGAGAAGCTGGAGGTTGATGCTGTCGTCATGGCTATGCGTAAGGATACACCAGATCGTGCACGTTTCATTGAGACCTTCTTGATTATGGGTTTCCAGCCGTTGTCAAGAAAATCCGAACTGGCTCCACCAGCAGCAGTTAATGATACAGAAAATTTCTATCTCGTTTATCACATTGATGATTAAACTGAGGTTAAGTTGACAACAACAACCACAAACAACAACAACAACAAATAAATTCAACAATTTACTTAAATATTAAAATTATGATGTTTAAACATTTTCTAATGATGTGTTCTAGTGTCACAACATAGTTCAAACTAAACAGACGAATTGGTCCTATGTGATCAACACAACTTTCATAACATTTGAACTATTTGTTAAAATCACACCGTTTTAAAACACATTTGTCAACTTAATCCACAATAAGAAAGTTTTGGTAATTGATGTTAAGAGTAAAGCTAAATAATCGTACTATATACCCCTATACTAAAAAAATCTTAAAAAACGTAAAAAAAAATATAAAAATATACCCTCGAATTCATAAACGAATTTTTATCAAATTTAAATTTGAAAAATATATAAAAGAAGAAAAGTATTTGATGAAATAAGTTTTTAAATTTGTGGGATAAAAAATCAAAAAAAAAATTAAAAATTTACAAAAAAAACTTAAAAAAATATATATATCTTATTTGTTTTATTCATGAGTTAATGTTTTCAATTTCCGCTTTTTGTTCTTTAAATACACACAATTTTTGATACTCGTAAGAATTTAATTTGTATAATTATACTTATATATATTGTCTTTTTCCATTTAAACGTATTCACTTGAGTTTTTATTCCTTTTCTGAACAATTTTTGTTTTTTACTTTGTCATTTATTAAAATAACGTATTTTTATATTATATAAATTACACAACATTCAGAAATATATTATATTTGTAAGCAAGAACATATTTATCAAATAACGTGTTTCACCATATAATTTCAAACATACTAAATACACATACATTAATACATATTTAACACAGTATCAATAAATTACCATAGCCACAGCAAAATTTTATGTTTGTAGTTTTATTTTTTCTTCGAAATATGTTTTTTTTTGTAATAAGTCAAGTTCAAATCAGTTTAACTCTTTTTTATATATATAGAGTAATAAACATAATATTTTTTAGATAAAATACATTATTAAACAGTAATAAAATTCATGTAATCTTAAGAAATCTTTGTTTTATTTATTATATTTTCAAAAGTAGTTTTGTAGTGTTGAATTTTTTATCGTTTAGGAATAGGGAAACCTGGTATAAAGTGGGACATGTGGGGAATCGCCATTTTTGGATATGAACAAATAACTGCTGTGAAGTACAGCACAGGATAGCATCCTGGGCGCCAGGATCAGTTTTGTAATCGTTAGAAAATTACCTTTAATTTGAGTACCCGTATGTACTGTCAGTTTTTGATTTTTCAAGGTCACCAGGGGTCCGAGAGACACTGTATGGTTCTTATTTCTTGCGAAAATAAAACACTTTTTTTGCATTAGCAGAAAATTTGAACTTTAGCTCAATTTTGGTTAGGTCACATAAATCGAATTCCTAACTGCATTAACTCACACTCAGCTGTCGCAATGCCAAAAATAGGAAGTTTATTTTAGTAAAAGAGCAACTTATATTTTTCTTAGGGCCGTTTTCACAATATCTAATTAAATATTAACTACCACTTTAACCGACAGTTTGCGCGAAATTCGGTGTCACAATCAGTTGTTATATCATTTTGTCATTTCAATTTTCTTTAACCGGCGGATATTTTAACCGATAGAACATGTTTCCTTTATATTTATAACCGACAGATTTTGACAATCCATTGAAAAAATTATGCTCCAATTTGTTCATAAAATTCTTCCCGAAATACCAAAATGCAATGTCGCAAAATATCATAAGATAAATGGCAATAGAAACATTAGCAAAATGGTCTATTGCCTTTGTAAATCTGTGCACATATGACTAGAAACAAATTCATGAAATTTTAAATATGTGAAATTCAATTTAAATTAATTTATGTATGTAAATTTATTGCCAAATATGACAGAAAATCTAACACAATATCGTTCTAACCGGAAGTTAAATAATTTGTGTTGGTGTAAACGAAAATGTTTAACGGAAACTTTATTCTGAAATTTAGGCTGTCTGCCAGTTAACAAACGTACAGTTAAATTTTAACGTAACCGAACATTGCCCTTAAACGATTATATACTGGTCGAATAAAGGGTCATTTACAATATGGCATCACACATTAATAAGTTACAGTGCTTTCTAAAATGCGCTGAATGAGAACGATACGATGAACTGTCAAATTTATTGTTTACAAAAAAAAAGTCATCCGCATGAACGTTTATTGCTGTAAATCGTAATTCGATTTTGATAACAAATAAATATGGTATGTTAAAATTACATAGTGAATTAATGAAAAAAAAAATTATTAATTTTTATTTTTAATTCCACCTGTTAGTCTGTTACATTACATACCGACTGTGGCGATATTAAAATCGAACTCCACTGCGAAGACTGTCCAAAGGCTTGTGAGAACTTTCTGGCGCTTTGTGCCAGTGACTACTACAACGGATGCGCTTTCATACGCAACATCAAAGGATTCATTGTGCAGACAGGTGATCCAACAAATACCGGAAAAAGTGGTCAATCTATTTGGGAAGCCAAATTCGAAGATGAATTCAAGGATCATTTAAAAGTAAGAAAACCTGAAGTTGTAGCAAACATAATAACAAAAATATGTTGGTGTTTTGTAGCACACAGATCGCGGCATGGTCTCGATGGCAAACAATGGGCCCAACGCGAACGCCAGTCAGTTCTTCATCACATATGCGGCACAACCAAATTTAGACTTGAAATACACATTGTTTGGCAGGTTGGCATATTTCGCAATAATTTTTATATTATTTTTTATTATTGAATATTTTTATTATTGCCTTTTAGAGTCATAGACGGCTTTGATGCATTGGATGAACTGGAAAAACTGTCGGTTAATCCCAAAACTTATCGACCACATGTGGAGAAAAAAATCAACAGTATAACAATACATGCGAATCCTATGGCGGCATGACAAAACTTGAATACGATTAGTGTGAATTAGCAGTAGTATAAAAAATGTTTGTATTGATTAAAATATATTACAAAAAGTATAAATAATCTTCGGATGTTAAAAAAATTACTGTTTCTATTGTACACTAACGATTTTTTTAACAATTTAAATTATTAAAAAACATTAATATACTGTATTATAGTATACAAAAGAAAAGTTGAGTTGAATTATTGGTTACTGTTAGTATAAAAGACGGTTCCACTAAAAAATGTATTTGTAAAAGTTTAAACGTTTTTATTAGGTTGCTTTCTTGTCTGTCTGTTCGATACACACTTTGTAATTGATTTTAAACTTTCTTCTCGATGAGCAACAGACTTGAGATTTTAAATATTGCCTCGAACTGGATGACAACGCAATATTATCGTTTTCTTGCCATCCGGTTCATCATGGTTCTATCGTAATGATTTCATATTAAAAACACTTTGAAACATAAATATTTTTAATTTTAATAATATTAGGCCTTTCGAATTCTGTCGGACAAAAATCTAACTGACACTAAAAAATAAGAAAAATAAAAATATATTTTAATATGAAACGTTTTTGGGGTGAATTTTTAGTAAGATTGAAAATGAAACGTGGGGCGGTTGATAATATAATCTATTGGATCCTATAAAAGATCTAAAAAACGTTTTATATTAAAAATATATTTTTTCATCTTTTAAAGAATAAATTAGCATTTTATGCACAATATTTATATTAAGTGCTAAGTTTTGTGTTGTTTTAGCGTTATAAAAGGTACCACGCCCATTTGTCCAAGTAAGTATGGACCTTTGTTACAATTTGTATAATTCTGAATTTAGTAGGTCAGAAGTTATAGCATTTTTAACATTTTAGTTATATGGGTGGTGCCACGCCCATTTCTACAACCCCGCCCACATTCTAAGCGACCATTGCAATGTTTAATATGATTCTTTGTATCGATTTTTACAACTCTGCTTTTAGTAGGTCACGAGTTATACCATTTTTAAAATTTTGATTGTATGAGAGGTGGTACGGCCCTTTGTAGAAATACAACCACAATATATATCACTGTCCCGAATTTCATGGCTATCTTAATACACAGATACTATGAATTAAAAGTACAGTTTTGCCACGCCCATTTTTGTACCTCAGAGCCGAAAAATCCTATCTTAATTGGTGCCTACGTCTGGAGATGAACACCGTGTCAAAATTTCATGAACCTAGGTCCAAGGGTTTGTGCTGGGTGTTGATCGATCAAGTTAATCATGGCTCCTATAAACACTGTGCTATTTCACTTTTATAAGAGATGCAACATTATTATTGTGTCGTATATATACCGGACTTAAATACGACGATCTGTGAATTATCTAATTGTATTACAGAGGAACAATTATACGAGGTTCAATTTTTAACTTTCAAAACCAAATTGTTGCCGTAAAGTGTGAGTTAACCAAAACCATTTTAGTTCTGGTTTTATTCACTGTTTTTAAGTATTTCGATTTTCTTTTTCGATATATCATATTTTATGTTTAGTAGTCAGATAGTACTATTTTTCACTCTTACTTTTTTTTAGTTTTGATTCATCGCAACACTGTCACTGATTTTGGCGCGATTTTTGACAATAAACAAAACCGAGCAACCGAGTTGTTTTCTGCACGCCGTGTTTCAGATTTTTTCAGATGTTACTTGTGTTTATCTCAAAACGTTGATACTTAATTTTATTGAATTAAAAAAGATATCAATTACACGCAAATGTGTTGTATTACGCCGTACTATAATAAATAGTTGTTTAAAATGTTAAATTTGAATTGCGTCATTTGTGCGGAGCTCTTCTCGCCATCGGACGATGTACATGTCACCACCTGTGGACACATGTTTCATTTCTCCTGCCTGAAGCAGTGGTTGGAACGGTATGTTACTATATAGCCAAAAGTTGAATGACACCTAAAACAACTACAAATCTTTGCAGCTCCAAGTCATGTCCGCAGTGTCGCAACAAATGCACGGATCGCAATATATTTCGGGTTTACTTCAATCTGGCCAATTTAGATGTGAGTCGCATTGATGTAGGTTCGCTGCAGGAACAGTTGGACAATGTAAACCTTAAGGTAAAGATTAAGGAAAAAGATCTTAACAAGGCAGAGGAGCAGGTGAAAAGTCTTAAAGACACTCAAAAAAAGTGCATGTAAGTGCTGGGAGCTACATAAACCAAAGTATATATGATAATTATTATTTATTTGAATATGTTTAGGAAGACTATAGCTGGTTTGGAGCAGAAATTGCAAAAAAATGATTTCATTATACTGAGCTATACGGAACAGGTAATACTGACTGATTTGTCCTAATAAATGTTTTGAAACGAAATTTTATTTTACAAAATAAACAGATGAAGCTTCTAAAAACCGATGCGCGAGTTGTCGACGATCTGCGCAAAGAAGTCAAATCCCTTAAACATCAAATTGAGACGATGGAGGGTGTCTCCTCCATATTAACTGCATCTAATGCAGATGCGGAAAAACTGCTTAAAAACGAGAGTGATCCAAAGAAGTTGTCTGTTTGGGTGACAACATTAAAGAGGTGCGTCATTCTAAGATGTTTAATTAAACAGTTATTACATTATGATATATTTTTTATTTGATAAACCAAAACCTAAAAAGAATGGTATAAATTACGATAGTTTTTTCGAACAAACATTTTGTATTCAATAGAAACTATTCGTGGCAATAATTGTACGCGATATGCCTAATATTTTCACTTAAATTATACTTGGAGAGATCTAGATTTTATTAATTTTGCAAATTTTGTATTTTATTATTGCAATTAGAGAGTTGCGAATCTGTGAGAACAAAAAGACTGATCTGCGGAACGTGCTACGCGTCGTCCAAAATGATCTGCGCAAAGAAATCGAATTGAAAAAGTATGTTTTGTATATTTATTTTGAAATTTTGTATAATGTCTTGTTTTTCGTATTAAATAGAATGCATGAGGAGCGCATATCGCAATTGGAAAGCGAACATTATCAGCTCAATGAAAAGGTACTTGTACAACAAAATACACATCTCATGAAATTGTATTAAATATAAATTTTCTTATTCAACAGATAAATGCTTTGCAAACGCAGAAAAGCAGTAGTAATGCCAACAGTTCTATTATAAGTCTGGACAATTCATTGCTTGCGCCACTGAAACGCGAGCACAAACGTTTAACAGTCTCACCGTCAATTGTAAGTTTTAGGGCAAGCATAAAAAAAAGAAATCAACTTATATTAAATATTTGTAGAAAGATAATATTAAAAAAATCGAAGAGTCCAGCTCACCGTATCTTCTCATCAAATCAAGCAGCGTTGGTTTGGCACCACTCTTTAAACGGCACCACGAGCCACAAACGGCGCACAACGATGGCAAGACCACAACAACCAAAATGGCAACACTCAAAATATCGCCCTCCAAGAGTGCGGCGGCGGGCACAGTGCGCAAGACAGCAAGCGACTTGAGCGAAAAGGTTATTGTCTTGAAATTAAATTTAATAAATTATTTAATTTTCTATTTCTCATAGTATTCAATCTTTAAAAAACCACGCTTGGGTTTAGCCGCAGCTGCAGCCTCTGCAGGCAGCGCCAGCATGCTCAAACCGCTCGGTCCTAATTTTGTATTCAATGGTTTTGGCGGCACTGAAAAAGTCGATCCTTTTGCTTCGCGTCACTCCGACGAAGAAGACGAGGAGTATTATGATGCAGTGCAAGCGACAACGAAGCAAAAGCAGCAGCAGGATGAGACGGAGAACGAGCGACGTGCCAGAAAATTGGCAACAATAACAAACAACGGCAAAGCACCATCAATAGCGTCTGTACTGCCGCCAAAGAATGCCTTAAGTTTAAGCAATCGCCTCAAAGCAGGTGGTCTGCGTAATTTAAAGTCAACAAATAACTAGTGTAGTTTAGCTTTACGTCATAGTTAAAATAAAACAAAAAATAATTGTAAAACTGTGAAATAACTCATGTGTGTGCTCTGTTTGTACCTTAATTCTCCTTCTATTGTTGAGGATAGCAAAATTATATTGAAACTTAAAACAATTTATGTTAAATGCCTTTTTTATGCAGTTTATTGTTATATAATATATGTAAAAAAAATAGCAAAATGTGTTTGAAATAATCAGTTGTTTAGTATGAACGGTATGTTGCAGCAATAATTTTAAAATATTCTAAACAAGTGCTTCATTCTTTTTTAGACGTTAATCTCTGTTAAGCTTTTTAGTATAAGTGCACTGTACATGACTTCATTCGTGTTATGTTTTACTTCATTTATTTTGTTCCTTATTTCCTTTCGGTGAGCTGTAGTCGTTATAGTCGTTTGTTATCTTCTTTTCGGCGGTGCCCGTCCACTCTTCGCGCAATTCAACTTTGCAACCGAGATCACGCAGCGCTGCCTTAATGTCCTGCTTTACCGATGGATGCTCTGTCATGGCGGTGTTGAGCAAGTCTTCGATGCCGAATGATAGCCAGATGTCGCATTGATCGCGTGCGCGTGCCACCATGTTGCGTATGGCCCAGGCGCCGTTGCGCTGAAATTTTAAGATATTATTTGGTAATAAAAGTACTCACGAATTGTGAATTCCATGCATCATTTCTATATATCGTCACCTGAGATTTTCAGTCTGAAAATTGGTATGCTCCATACGCCAATAGAGTTAGGAATTGAATTTTAATGACTTATATATCGTCACTGTCATGTCAAAGGGGCGAATGTGCATTTTTAAAAATGTTGGGAAATCAAATTTTAAAGTTTGAAGTGCTTTAAAAATTAGCAAATTTTACATTTTTTTAAATTTTTTCTGTTATTTTGGTTAATTCGTCAATTAATATAACGTATATAAAATATCTGTAGATTTGGACTACCTACTGAATTATAAATAAGGATTTTGTGAGGCTATATCCTGATCAAATATTTTTGTTTTTTATGCTATAACTTTTTATTAGCGCAAGATAAAGCTTTTAAAGCACCTATCTATTGGCATCATTAATTAAAAATATTTTGTCAAACATTAATTTTACATTTGTTATTTGCAGGAAAAAAATGTTTGGCAAATTATTTTTAAATAATGATGTCAATCGATAGGTGCTTTAAAAACAAACAATTAATACCTTTACACCACTATTTTGTCTTTCACCAATACAAAATTATAGCAAAAAAACGAAGAAATTGGAAAAATTGAAAATCTTGTCATGCCAAAAGGGCGAATCTTTTCGTTTTTTTGCTATAACTCTCTAATGGTACAAGATAAAATAGTGATGTAAAGGCAATTATTGTTCGTTTTCAAAGCACCATTTGTTATGCATCATTAATTATAAATATTTTGCAAACAAAAATTTCCTGCAAATAACAAATGGCAAATTAATGTTTGGCAAAATATTTTTAATTAATGATGCATCGATAGGTGCTTTGAAAACAAACAATAAATGCCTTTACATCACTATTTTATCTTGTACCATTAAATACCCAGTCGGCACCTACACACATTTTTTATGATTATCGTAAATTACGATCATTTGACGATTCAAAATAATCATAAATTTCGATCATTTTGCACGTAAAAAACGATGATAAATGTCAATGAAAAAAAACATCATATTTTGCTCGTAAATAACGATGACTCGTATTTTTCGAGTGTTTAAATCGTAAAAAAAGATTGTCAAAATTTATTATTGTTTTTCTAATCAAAAGTTCATTTAATAAAATGCATAATATGTTCAATATTTTTAAGAAGATTAAATAAACTGTTTTGCTGAAAACTTTAAATCATTTGCTGTAATTAAGAAGTAAGTAAATGCATTTGGGAGCTTAATATAAAATTTAAATGCATTTACTTCATTTTTTTTTTGTATCGTTAAAAAAGTAGGAAAAAGCTCGTAAAAGAGTTAAAAATGATTATCATTTACGATTAAAATTTAATCGTAAACAAAATTAAAAACGAGTTCGTTTACGAACAAAAAAAATCGTTTATAACGAGTATATAATCGTATTTTACGATCATAAACAATCGAAAATTTATCATATATGAGTGTTTTTAGTTCGTTTATGATACCTCGTTACGATGGACAAATTAAGAACGAAACTGTATGCGTTTTCGAATCATTTACGATTCTCGTATACGATTGTTTTATTCATTATTTACGAATATTTGCTATCATTTACGATGTCGTTTATGATAGTTTGGCCGGCTGGGTAGTTATAGCAAAAAACGAAAAGATTCGCCCTTTTGGCATGACAAGATTTTTCAAATTCGCTCTTTTGGTTTTGTCTTTTGTGGCTAGAAATATCCAACTAAATGACACGAGATTTTGGCACAGCATAATTGAGGATAAACTACATTCAAAAATGTAAAAAAACCGAAATGTCAAAAATTGCACATCACCCCCTTGGCATGATAGTGACGATATGATGTTTTTAAATCCGTTTTTTGAAATAATGTAAACCCTTATTTTTCACAAATTCGATGTATGGAGCAGACTAATACTCAGGTTACGACATGTTGAGGATGCTGAATTTCAATGCATAATAAAGCCTGAATCACACGTTTGCTCGTATAGTCAATCGTGTGATTTCAGACGTAAGCTATTGGTAGTAACTTTTTTAACATGAAAAAAGATGGAATTTTATATATATTTTACTTTTCTATAAATTGTACAGGTAAAAATACCAATAATTGCAAATTATTCACATTTTTGTCATTTGTAATAATGACATGTGTTTCAAGTGAAAATTTACCTGCGTAGTTTTGTTGGTTGGATGTAGGCGCATTGATTCCACGATAGTCTCTGCGATACCAGTCTCAAAAAAGGCAACACTATTTTCCTTAACGCGCAGCGTAAGCGTTGAAATGCATGCCAGAGCTGGCGTCACAATAGTTTCGTTAGCCTGTTCAACAAAAATGCATGAATATATAATTAAATTCAACATTGAAAAACCAAAAATTGCTTTAAATAAATATAAAATTCATAGTTTTAATTTAGTGTATTGTACCCAAACATTAATTTACTTCGTAATGAGTACCGCGAACAGAAGATTATTTCATGAAAATAAAATTAAAATATACATACCATATGAGTGTGCAGCAGCTCTTTAATAATGGGGCAAGCACCTTGCTGGATGATGTGCGCTTTGACCGCATCATTGCCGGCCAACGCTCGCAGCAACTTCAAAGCTTCGCGATTTAAACGTACCGCATTTGGATTGGCAGACTATAATTAATATACAAAATTATACCTTAAATTCAAATATCTAAAATTGTGTGAAAGCTAAAAAAATCACAAGATCGACACCATGATGGATATTCTTCCACGCCAAAAGAAAATGTTGAAACTTTTTGACTTCTATCACATGAGTCGATTAAAGTAATTTTTGGGATAAGTAAGTATTAAAAAAGTTTGGTTGTCTGGTTGGATCATAGATATGTTTAACTGTCCCCGGAATAATATAAATCGCTAGAATAATGGTAAATCTTTCAGTGCCTCCCATGTATTTGCCAGTCGCACACTGCCACCCTAATACGAGTTGTAGCATCCGTTGCACCGCAGTCTCACATGTTACGCGAGCAAAGTCTGGGGGGGTTACTCTGTAATGCGATTCGAATGTGATATTACTCGCATTCGAATAAATGATTCTTTGGTAGTGTGACTTTCGCATTTAAATTTGGAACTTTCGTATTCAAATTCAAAAGTGACAACACGGCTACCTTTTCAATTCCGTTAGATTGTATGAATTTGCCTTTGTAACGCTTTGTTCTTCCAATTAAATTGACTTTCGTATCGCATTGACTTTCGTATCGCGATACATAGTAACCCCCCTGTATGAATAAAATCACTTTCGCGACTTATAACTTTTGTAGTACAATACTCGCAGTCCCATTTTCATTTATACATAATTTTTTTTTTTGAAAAAAAGCAAGTTTTCGCTTAAAAAATCAAAAACTGGTTATTGTTGAAAGACTGAAGACTAAATCGCAATGTTGCGTTAGGTCGTGCTTGCGTTGACAGAAAAAGTAGAATCAATAGAAACCAATGATTCAAACCGAAAGTAGACCTCATGCGTTTTATCGTAAATTCTCACAAATATCGTAAACGCATCAGCAACGCAAATGCCTAATAGTCGTTATTTCATAGAATTTAGTTTCTTTAAAAAAATTATTTGGAAACAATAACAACAATTTTGTTTGAACAAAACAATAATTTTTACTGCGCGAATATTGTTTATTTATACCGCGAATAAGAAAAAACTTTTCGAAACGCAATCGTAACGCAATGCTTAATTGCGACTTGAAAAAGTGTGCTGATGATTTGTGTGGACAGAGATCGTAACGCCTGAGCAACGTAGAGACAAAGTCGGTAAACGGACTACCGACCTAACGCAACATTGCGATTTGGTCTTGACTGCAAAAATTTTTTAAAATTTAATAATTTCGGTTAAAAAATTGAGAGGAAAATGTCAATATCTTTTGTAAATTTCTGGATTTCAAATCTTAATTTCATTTGGAATTTTCTGAATTTCAAATGAAAAATCACAATTTTTTTTGGAATTTTCTCAATTTCTATTTAAAAATCTCAATTTCATCTGCAATTTTCTCAATTTCATATAAAAAATCTCAATTTCATTTGGAATTTTCCCAATTTCATATGAAAAAATCTCAATTTCATTTAGAATTTTTCCAATTTCAAATCAAAATTTCTCAATTTCAATTAGAAATGGTGCAGTCTATTTCATTAACAGGTTTTAATGAGTTCCACATATATTACAAGTTCACAAAAATTTCATTCAAATCGAAAGTAAACAATTTTCGAAGCGGCTACACTTGATATATTTCACCCATATTCAATTTTGGGTATATTTCGTTTGTAACATCCAAAGGGTGATGTACAGATAAGAAATATACTTGAATAGCGTCACTTCATGAGTTATGAATCCCTCTTGTCTATTGAAATCACAATTACAGGAAAACGATAAGAGTTAGATCAATGAACCTCATAATTTAGATAACATTTACACCTACGATGTTTGATATTTAAAAGATGATTAACCGGTAACTGTGATCCAACCACCTTTGTACATACACCAGAAACGTAAAAACGGGAAACTTTTATTTTGTTATACCTTTATATATGTGTGTATTTTGTATTTATAGTTTGGTCACATCGACAATAAATTTCAAAAGCCTTACTCAGAAGTTCCATGTAACATAACTTAAATGCTTTGTTTTACTTATGATTTTAATCTACACCGACGATTTCTTTTCTATATTATTACTCAAAAACAATGTTTAAATTTCTTTCCATTTATATGTGTGCTAACATAGCTCAAACTTACCATAATATCCAAAACAAACTTAAGACCACCCGCATCTTCAATAGTTGTGCAAAACTCCTGACGCACAGCCAGTGTGCCAATTGTTAATATCAAGTCCGAGAGCACAGTAATGTCTTCATATTCTTTAAACACACATTTTATTGTTTAAAATAATGAAAAAAAAGCAACAATTATTTGCCATACCTGCGAGCAGTTGACACAAATCATTCATCGACTCGCTGGCAATAAGACGAGCATGCTCATGGGCAGAACCAAACTCCACGCGTATATCATCATCCAAGACCAGAAAGCGCAATACAGCCGTGACATCGCGCATTATCGGCGCGCTGTCTTTAGTCAATAGTGGCTTCAGATGTTTGATGAGGCCCGCATTAATAATGGTCTGACGATTTATTTCGTGCATGATGCAAGTCTTCTGCAGCCATTGCAATGTCTGACAAATAATAGTCTCATCATGTTTCAATTGCAGCAATTTCACGACAACACTAACCGCAGCATTATTGAATATGTCTGGTTGGTTATTTGTTAAACTGTTTATGGCACGCAGGCATTTTTCCAGCACTAACATGTCTGGCTTGTTGCTGTTGTCCGATGAGTCTTCGTTGAGTTCCTGTTCGAGCAGTGAGATGAGTACATCATGTGCGCCATA